>CM053787.1:579514667-580112167 GCA_028749045.1 Cupressus sempervirens
ACAAGAACTTCTGAGTTATTATATAAGCCTTTATTATTTAAAAACTCAATTTTTTCTATTAGTTTCCTTGTAATGATTTTCAAGAATATCTGGGAACAAAAGAACCTTGTAGAGAACATGGCATGCCTAGGCTCAGGTACTACAAATTTCACATCATGATAAGGGGTCCCTTTCCAAGTAGTAGCTTATCAACTAGAAAATTAAAAATGAAAGTATAAAAAATAATGATGAGAATACATAACCATATTCCTTGAATCTATCACAATCTCCATTCAATCATTCTTGCATTGATAAAATAAGAAACAGTGCCTACTAAAGGGAATTGTTGATCCAATGTTCAACAATGACACTTGATATTAAGAGAATAAAAATTAATAAACAACTTAAGAATTCCAGTGACAACCAACAAGGTGAAGATATTACCATTAATAAGTCACTCTCGATAGCTTAAATAAATATTGAATTAGAAGTCATTGTCATGGAGTGATAGTCCAGATATCTATGCATTTAGTTTGTTATACTATTCATAGTATACAAATAATTAAGGATTAAAGGGTCCCATGAAAATGGATCTATAACAATATAATTAGAAATAGTTATATAAAAAACAAGCACATTTGAATTAGTAGCTCTAGGCACTTTTTGGGTTTTCTATGATCTTCAGGATCTAGAAGTTCCAATAGAGGATGGTGACCTCCTTATGTTTTTAAAGAAATAATATTGCTTCTACGCCAAGTGGAACCTCCTCTAGACACTAATAATACCTCATTTCTACAACTCCATGGCTCAATAATGATAGTTACGAGGAAATATCCAACCAACATTAAAAAATTCTCATTCCTTCCTGAAGCTTCCATTTGTTAGTGATAATGTGCATTCACACTCAACAATTTATTATGAGGAGTGCATATTATGTGAGTTATATTTTTGTGCACTATATTTTGTGACTTACATCATACTAGAGTTGCTAGTCACCTTGAAGTTTTATCTAAGAAAACCCAAGTGATAAGAGAATGATGGTTTTTGATAGATTTGAAAGAACATGTATCATTTGTTTGGAAAAAACATACTGCTAATTACAAAAAAAATCCATGGTCAAAAACTGCAATGTAAACATAGAAGAGGTAACTTACTATTTTGTGCTAATGAAACAATGGTGATTTGGATCTTTGTTTGAAAGTTGAAATCATTTTGTTGCCCAATCTTGGATGGAACTATCACTTAAATTCTTGTATCATTCCCTTAATGTGAAGCATATTAATCATATTTATAAATCAGATAATTGAGAAAAATCTAAAGCTAAATATATATCTTTAATTTAATTAGGAATATAAAAACTAAAGATTGAAGAGATGGCTTACCCAGACTACTTAGTAGTGAAATAAGTCTTTTTTTCCAAATACTTGGGGCTCCTACATAAAAATTGAAATGGCACTTTCAAAACTTATATCAAGAAAAATATCTTCATATCATCAAAAGGAACACTCTTTTATATCTGGATTTAATTATTTAAGCCATAGGAGAATCAATAAGATGCAACATCTGGATATGTAACTAGTTCAAGCTAGATATACAAGGCACTACCCCTATTAACCTGCATGTTACAAGGATCTCATATTTTAGGAATGTTGAGATATAGATGTACAAAGAAAAACAAAACAAAAAAAAAGCCATTATTATTTGTAATCTATAAATGTTACTTTTTGAGGGAAAGAATAAGGGCCTGCTACAGTGAGACTTCAATAAAAATCTGCAAGAATGGATCAACAGAAAGCATTAAAATCATTAAATTCCCTATTTTTTGTGCATTGATATCATAAGACATGGTCTTTCTTGAATGGAATGACTCGTTAGTGGAAGAAGGATGATTTGTTTGCAACCTGTAGATTCTATATCAAGTGTATTAAAAGAACATCCAACATTAATAATAAAGATGCATTTTGGTAGGGTGATAGTTGGATTGAAAACAATATATAAATCTATTAATATCTAACACTCATTAATATTTACATTATAAACTAATCATATATTATCTAACCTTGTATTATTTCTCCTCAGTTATTTTACAAGACCAGACAGGAATATCTTTACATCACCAGTAATAATATAAACATTAATTATGGTAGGGACCAGTATCAATCAGAAATACATGAAACAAATAGATCTATAATGAGAACAGGGAAAATATTAATAAATAGCAATATTGATGATAAAAATCAACATCTCTATCATCAAATACTCCAATGCATAGGCATCTCGATTCACATAAAAATAATCTCTACCAAAACAAGTGGAAGATTATACGAAGGTTGCTGAAAGAGCAGGACATGCACACATCTATAAAGCAAGAAGATTGGTGATTAGTATATAAATTTACTAGAGGCACCAATGGCATATTGAATTGAGCACCACATTGATAAACACCTCTACCAGATATTAAGCTGATGAGTGTGTATACCGTCACTACTGGTATTTCCATGCATCAACATGATCAGGCCTCACTTCCGATTCATGTACTAGATTATACATTGTTACTATGTTGTTATACTAGCCAAAATTATGGGGCTTACATTATCAATTTTCCTTAATGACTCATAGTTTTTGGGTAATAATCCATGATTTATTCATAATAATCATGAAGAACAAACAAACCGGTTATGAAAGGTGACAACTTTCCACTGTGTCTCTTCATATCCCAAAGCACATATTTATACAAGCTAATTGACTCTCTAAAGGCTTATAAGAAGAACTGATTTTATAAATTATATATTCCCTTTGTGGAATCTCTCAACTATAGAGAATTGAAGGTTGCAATAGCAACTGTTGGTGCGAGCAATACAATTGTATATCAGAGACAACATCCATTGAAGAGCATATAACATTAGATACACATCAAAGATGATTCCTATAACAAAGACAATTGCATATATATAACATTAGAATATCATAGATGGCATATCCTTGTGTGAGATCATTTTTATCCTATAACTTCCAACATACACTGAAAGTAACAATTATCATATACAAGTACAATCTCAGAGCGGTTATACAATGGAGCAGTCATCACACATGGCTATCATAGTATGTGATAGGATTTCTACAATGCAGAAGAAATACCATTAATATGTTCATTGAATAATCTAGGTCAACATGTAATCCAATACTCTCATTAATAATACATGTGGAATATGAAATTGAATTTGGCACTGGCTAGTGTAATTTGGATGTGACATCAACCCACTCTATAATTGCATATATATAGATACAACACACGACTTCAAACTGGTATATTCTAAAGTGCCACATACCATTTTTGGTGATGTCATAAATAGACATAAAGGTTAGTCAAAGGGGTAGTTAAGTTATAATAACCTCTATATTATATATTGAGCTCAAAGGATATTAATACACTTTGCAAGGCTCCTTTTATATTTCCTCAATATATCAAATTCTTATATAATAAAATTGGAAATCATAATCTGAGAAATTACAATAGACATAATCAGACATATGCTAACACCATATCAAATGGTCAAAGAACATACAAATAGACGAAGGAAAGCATATATATTGTGTTAAGGATATTAAGAATCTTGAAGAAGCATTCTCCACATTCATTATCATAGCAATGGAAGCATAGGAGTCTATATATGCAGAAGATTGGACAGGGGAACATTACACTTAGCCAAAATGGAGAAATTGAGAAACAATTGGAGTATCCTAAATTTCTTCTTAACAACAATAAAATCATTTAAAAATCCTTAAAATTCATATAGAACATTTGGAAGTATGGTGTTTGAGTTTGGATATTGACATGTTTTATGAGCATGGTAAGAGGCCATCAAGCTTACAGTTTATTTTCTCTGTTGCTTATAGTTAATTAAATTAGAATAAGAAGAATTTTGGATCTACCTTAATTTTAAAGTATTGATTTGTCAGTTCATAGCACAATTTGAGAAGCTAGACTTGTACTTGTTAATTAAGTTGCCCAAGTATTGTCAACATTTGAGGGTTGTCTTCCCTAATTGAGATGTTCCAAGAAAGGAGAGCTTGAGTTATATAGTATGCTGAGAAGAGAAGGCATTCACTTGAAATTTGAAAAGAAAAAAATATTTTTTTAATGGGCTGAACATTATCCCTCTTTGCATAGAGATCAAGCTTTTTGAAAAGGGACACCCTTAAGAGCAGATCACCATTTAAATTAACATCTGGAATAACAATTGTGTCCATTCTTGACAGTAAAAATATTTAATAAGTTGTAATAGTTTAATTAATCTCATTTTTCTTGTGTTATGTTTCAAAACAATACATAATATACAAAATATAGTATTCATGAACATTTATAAGTTGTTGTCTATCCATATTCAAACTATGTTATTAAAATGGTATCAAAGCTCAAATCCTGCCAGCCTATGAATCATGGATGGAATTTTGACAAAAAGAAGGGAAAACCTTTTTCAAGATAAACTTATGGAAATTTATAGAAGCCAATTTAAAATGATTAAGCTATTAGAAAAAAAAATATGCAAGTTTAAAGAAGCATGCAAAATTTATAAGTATAATAAAACCATAATAGAAACAATTGAGCCTTAGGTATAAGTATGTCAGCTTTGAGATATCTCCCACACAAGGCCTAGACATACCCCATAGATTCATCTTGCATACCTTGATACCAATAAGATTCAGAGATAGGTCAATCCAACCACTTGACCAAATCACTCTACGAAATGTATAATAAACCACAAGGTTTTCCAACTTTTTCTTAAAGGTTTCCTTTGAAATAGAATCAATTGGTTTTATCACAACCTAAGGATCTCACCACATCTTCTATGGCTGGTCTTATCACTTTCTAACATGTTTAAAACTCTCACAAAGTCTTACGAAAAAAAATAGATAATGAAAACTACCAAAATGATCACAAATGGGTGAATCTCCTTATAGTCCTACAAAACCTAATTTTTGACCTTTTCATAAATTTTCTCAAAAAAATTAATAAACATATTATATATCATAGTTGATAGTGGGATCTATATAAGATATGTGAAACACATGTACAGGTTCTTTGGAAAAACTATATGGAATGTGCAATTTTAATTTTGTTCACACATGCAAGCTAGAGATCTCATACTAGCTGAAGCAACTAACACTTGCTTAGTATTCACAAAACCTCATGCAACTTGTATTTATGATTATCAATTAAATAGATTTGATCTATTAATTTTAGTCTTTTGTGTGGATGACCTTATTCTTATTAGTGATTAGGAGCTAATAGGATGGTGCAAGGAGGAGTTGGCATTTGAATTTGATTTGAAAGATATTGGCCTTATGTACTATTTCTTGAGTTATGGCTAGGTACAAGAAAGTCTTCATATTGTTAGTTGTGTGCATCTAGAATTTACTTTGAGCACACACAGTTTCTATCAACACATGGGTAGAAAGTCAAACAAAAAGATGAATGAGTAAAGAGTAATGAGAATTTGAGGATAGTAAGGAGTTGATGTTTGGAAGGTTAACAGACAGAGAAATTGAAGATAGATAATTTTGGAGGGAAAAATGATGGATAAAATAATTGGTTGTGAAAATGGAAGAAAGGAAGACTATCTCCAGAATAAAGAGAATGGGTCGATAAGGAGAGAGGCTGAACAAAAGTACAATGAGGTTGTGTTGAGGCAGATAGAAGAGAGGTTAAACAGGATGAACACAGCTGAAGAAATGGAAATGATATCAAAGAGAGATGGAAGCTAGAGACCCCATCATTGAAGAGTTTGTAGAGTATTGCTAAGAAAACTAATAGAGGAATCCATTTGTGATCAAATGGGAAGAAAGCATGCAGAGTCAAGAAAGAAGTACAAGAAAAATGGAGAGCTATAGAAGAATATAGGAGGAACGGGTTGGCCGAATAGGTGCATGGACAAATGTTTGAATGCATCTATATGTGAACATCATTAAATAGATTCAGTAATAAAGTTAATATTTTGGTGTTCATTATCTAGGTTAATGATTGAATATGTTGTTTCCTCTTGGATTATGTAACTATTGTGATGCCTAGTTAGTTTTTCTATTCATCATTCCTTTTCCAATATTTTTTGTTACAAAATCTATCTAGTATTTTGGTTATGACATTAGAAATTTGTTGTTTGAAGTTTTAACAAATGAGTGTGATCCCTTCAATTATATTAGGCTATAGATATTTGGAACATGATAAATACTGTTTACCCTAATTTTACAAACCTGTATGGTTCTGACAGTGCCTAGGTATCACAACAGTCTGTTGGAGGTAGTATTGAAGGACATTTCAAACAATAGAGCAAATGAGAGCCTAATTTTTTCTTCTTGCATCACTACTCTAGCACACTTTCCAAATTCACTCCTCATATTAACTGCACATCAAGGAGCGCCCCATATTTCATGCATTGCAATCAGTGCATTGACTTAAAAAGAACTTACCATAGATTTGTGATGCCAAAATATTTATATGTGAACCTGCCTCCTCCCACCCAAAAGTGCTTTGGCAGAATAAAACAATGAAAACTATGTTTCAATTTTCATTTTTTTTCTAATATAATCCCATTTTTATGGCTATTTTGATATTTTTGGGAGCGTAAACAAAAAAAAAGAACTTCACAAGCCAATTTGGCCTCTCGTCAAAAAGTTTGGCAAAAAATAGAGGCCAAATGTACTAGTTGGGAACTCAACATAAACTGGGAGCTCAACATATGTTGCATCACTCGATTATGCTTGGTTGTCATATTGATAGAGTATCTTAGTCGATGAAGGCGCTCAGTTGCTAGAGGACTTGGTATATACTAGAGCTCAAAAATACTTATGTGAGCTCAATTATGCTTGGTGGATTTGTTGATACTTGGTCGTGGTTTTATGAGGCTCAGTCATGTCTTGGTTCCAACTTTGCTCGAGTTTTCTGTGTTCAGTTTATAGTGTGAGTCGATCTTGGCATTTAATTTAGTTGTATGTATTTTTTTTTGTTGTAAGCTGACTTGTGGCTTAAATGTGCATTTAATGCAAGGGTTTATTTAATTTGTAACATACTAGGCCAACCTATGGCTTATTTGGGTATAAGTAGGAGGTGTTGTGGAGTCATAGGTCATAATCATCCAACTTGGAGAAGAGGATGAAGTAGAGGAGAGAACTTTGAGAAGGGCTAGTAGTTGAGATTTGGGAAACAAGGAGATTGCTTAGTGGGCTTGCGAGCACAAGTTTAGATCTTCCTTGGATGTTTCTACCAAAGTGTGGATCTAGACTAGCTATGGTTTGGGTTGGATCTTTAGGGATCTTGCAGAACTATTTTTGTAATTGTTATTGTATTTTGGCCAAAACCTGGAAGGCCTTACAATCGAGGACATTGCATGTAAATAATTATTTATGAATATAGGGTTGTAATTGGTATCATATCTTACATTTTTGTATTGTTTTAGTTGTGTGGTAATTGGGGGATTCTCCTATTGTAAACTACATCAGAGGTTATCATAGCAAAGGTTTTCTCGAGTGTGTAGAGAGATCGTCGAAGCTAAGGCAGTTTGCACCAAGACCTAGGGTGAAGATTATTTGATCGAAGGTTAGATCTAGTTAATTTGTTGCAAAAGATTTGCAAAGTTCTTGGAAGATGACTTTGAGACAATTGCACCCAAGGGTGATTGAAGATCTACATAATGCTTTGGAGACGAGGATCTTAGAGAAGATTAAAGCAAAATTCAGATCTAAGATGACACTGATGAAGAGTGATATGATCGCTAAAATCATAAGTGTTATAGGTGGTGTACCTTGGCATGCATGTACTAAAGATGCTTATGAGGAAGTTGCTAAAGACTTTGAGGTTTTTGGATTGAGTGGTGAGGATAGAACTGATTGTGTGGAGAGACCTATAGGAAATAGGACTAGTCAATTTGATAGATTTGGATCTCAGTTGAATTTGAAGCATAAGATATAGATTTCTAATTTCTCAGGTAATTGGAATCCTGAAGATCTGATTGATTGGATTAGAGAATTGGAAGACTACTTTAAGCTAGAGGATATTGGAGATCTGCTCAAAGTGAGGTTGGCACAAACTAAGCTAAAGGGACATGCTACTCTTTGGTGGAAGGAATTTCAAAGAGATAGAGAAGAGGAAGGTGAAATAAATATCACTCGTTGAAAACTAATGGTGACAAAACTGAAGGCTAAGTTCATACTTGTTGATTATGAACTTGAGTTGTTTAAGAGGTTGCAAAATTTGTAGCAAAAGGATTTGTCTATGAAATAATATATAGAGGATTTCTACAAGTTGACTATTTGGTCTGGACATAGAGATTTTTCTAAAGAAAAGGTGGCTAGATATATTAATGGTTTGAGATTCAATATTCAAGATGAGGTTGGTATGTTGAATATTGCTTTGGTTGAGGATGCTTATCAGTATGCCCTAAATGTAGAAGACAAGTTGAAGAGGAAGATTCAAGGTAGTTCTCAAGGGAAGGAGAAGAAGGATTTCTTTGCAAAGGCTAAACCGAGTGCAGAAGATGAAACAAAACCTATTGATCATAAGAGAAGAATAGGTGGAGGTGAGTTTAAGGGTACTTGTTTCAGATTTCATGAAGGACACAAAGCTTATGAATGTCTTAAGGCTAGTGATAGAAGAGTTGCTATTTTGAATAAGGTTGAAGATCGTATTAGTGAACCTAAGCAGGGAGAGAGTTTGTTAGCTCAGTGAGTATTGTTTGGTAATAGGATACTGGAACCTTGTCAAAGGAGTAATTTGTTCAAGACTCGTTGTGGATATGGAGGTAAAATATGTAACGTGATTGTGAATGGTGGTAGTATTGATAACCTAGTTGCTAAGGAGATGGTTGAAAAACTTGGTTTGAAGAGGGTAAGACATCCTTGTCCTTATAGGATTGGCTGGTTATGAGATGAACATGCTTTGGAAGTGAGGGAGCAATGTCTTGTTGATTTTCAAATTGGGCAATATAAGGATCAAGTGTTGTGTGATATTGTGGACATGAATAGTTGTCAAATATTACTTGGGAGACCTTGGCAATATGATTGTAGGGCTATGTATGATTGTGTCAAGAATGTAATTACTATTGAGAAAGGTGGTCGGAAGCATTCCCTGATTCCTTTGCAGAATGAAGAACTTGGTAGGAGGAACCTAAGTATTAGCAGTTGAGTTGAGTTAAAGGAATCTAAGAGGGTTAGAAATCAGCATGGAAAGAAAACCTGTAGCACACCGAGGATGGATGCGAAGAAGAAAAAGTGAAACAAGGGAAAGAGTGTGCAAGTTGAAGACTTGGAGGATATGTATGTGAAGAACCAGTTTGGGATTTATGTGTTGAATCCCATAAGATGTTCTTCCATCTATTGAGAACATATTTTTGCATCTAGAGTGTTTGATGCAGGAGCGTCTTAGGGTAGTTAGCAACCCTTCATGTTGGAGGTATTTTGGCTTTGGAGTTGAGGACTCGGTCACCAAAGAAGTGGTACTCAATGATGCTTATGGGAACTCAGCATACATTGGGAGCTCGATGTATACTACATCACTTGGTATGCTTGGTTGCCATGTTGACTAAGTATCTTGGTTAATGAAGGGGCTCACTTGCTAGAGGACTCAGTATATACTAGAGCTCAACAATACTAATGTGAGCTTGCTTATGCTTGTTGGATTTGTTGATACTTGGCTATGGTTTTCTGAGGCTCAGTCATGTCTTGGTTCTAGTTTTTCCTGAGTTGTCTGTGTTCGATTTCTAGTGTGAACCGACCTTGGCATTTAATTTAGTTGTATGTATTTAATTTTTTTGTAATCTGACTTGTGGCTTAAATGTGCATTTAATGAAAGGTTTTATTTAATTTTTAACATACTAGGCTGACTTGTTGCTTGGTTTGGTATAAGTAGGGGGTCTTGTGGAGTCATGGGTCATAATCATTCAGCTTGGAGAAGAGGATGAACTAGAGGAGAAAACTTTGAGAAGGGCTAGTAGCTGAGGCTTGGGAAACAAGGAGATTGCTTGATGGGCTTACGAGAACAAGTTTAGATCTTTCGTGGAGGTTTCTACCAAAGTGTGGATCTGGAATAGCTATGGTTTGGGTTGGATCTTTAGGGATCTTGCAGAACTACTATTGTAATTACTATTGTATTTTGGCCAAAACCTAGAAGGACTTACAATCGGGGACATTGCATGTAAACAAATTTTTTATGAATAAAGTGTTGTAATTATTATTAGATCTTAAATTGTTGTATTGTTTCCATTGTGTGGTTATTTGATGGGGGCTTGGACATATCCTTTCTGGAATAGCTATGGTTTGGGTTGGATCTTTAGGGATCTTGCAGAACTACTTTTGTAATTACTATTGTATTTTGGCCAAAACCTGGAAGGCCTTACAATCGAGGACATTGCATGTAAACAATTTTTTTATGAATAAAGTGTTGTAATTATTATTAGATCTTACATTGTTGTATTGTTTCCATTGTGTGGTTATTTGATGGGGGCTTGGACATATTCTTTGGGGATTCTCTTGCCTTGCACTGCATCAATTTCATATATTCATTTAGTATATCCTCTAACCCTAAGCTACACACATGTAAAAATATACATGCACAATATAATATATAGAGCCTATAACCCTCTATCCATTTCACTCCCTTCAATCCCAATTGTTGTTTGTGATCCATTCTCTCAATATCTTCTACAATAGTTTGCCAAACATGTAGAATACAAATCATTTTGATCCACAAAGTCAGGGGGTTTGGTTATACATGAATATAATTGTACCCTTGAAATTCTTGTTTATCCACCTACAAAAACGATAATTTTCAGCACTAAATGAGTCATTGATATCACAACCTTTCTAGCATGCTTCTTACCTATGCTAAAATGGGAAGACCTTTGGAATTTTGTGACAGAATCATATCAAAGGTGGAACTATGCATCTAGATGGTCTAGAATGGGAAGACTTCTGGAGAAATTTGGTGCATAAAAATCTATGGTCAGCTCACATTTAAACCAATATCTTGATTCCACAATATCCTTATACAAGATGAATTGATTCTCCACATCTGTACAAATCTTATACTATGATCTTGGAGAATTTGGATTACATGTCTAGAAGCTTACCTCCCTTAGGTAGCTTCCCTTGGGCTTTATCATCACCTTGAACTCTTAAACTACTAGATTCCTTTAGATTTTTTTGTTCAAATTGATGGTTTTGATGATGATAAGAGAAACATGGAGAATTTCAAAAGCTTTCACATTTTTTTCCAATTAATGTCAAGATTTATACATATTTTGTACTGATATGACATAGCAACATGAGAATACTATCAGAGGAGCAAATAACAAAATCAAATACATACTATGAGAGGAGAAAATCCATATTATTTTTCTTTCCATACCAATGATGATCATGTATACAAATAGACTAATAACACCTCCACTGTTGATAGATAGATAACTACTCCTCTAAATGATGCATTTTTTACAACCAAAATTATTTACAACATGCTAGCTCTCAGTCTAAGGTAGTAGAGGGGGATTTTTGAGAAACTATCCAACACATGATAATAATTGTTCCTTCAGATTTTTGAAATCCTTAGAGATTGCATTCATCTTAGAGAGTACATTTCATTGAGTAACATGGATCAATTTTGCAAATGTAATTATATTGCCATTGTTATAGATATTTTTCAAATGCAAATTTGAGGACCCATAAATATGAGAGGAGGAGACATGTCTCTATAGTTAATCATCATTAGTTAGTATATTAATAATATAAATAACCATATGTCTAATATATATATTATTATATATATAATATAATATGTATTTTATATATTATATATAATATATATATAAGAATATTTATCTAATGATGATTCACCATCAATAATGAATCTCATGATCATATCAATCTAATAGTAACTACAAACTTAACACTCCCTCTTAGTTAGGAAGGATTAATATAGAACATATTATGTTCTTGAGTATATGAAGAGATATCATCTCAATATGATATTCCTAGAATAATATATTTAAGAATATCAAGATAAATCTATCAACACACACACACACACATATATATTACATATATTATATATGGAATTGGATTTGATTCAAAATGAGGCTAAATTTCTCAACACCTCTTCTTTAGCAAAGAGGGAATTGAAGAATTTTTTTTAACTTTAATATAAGTTTAAACACCACCTTAAGAGTGGTCTATAATAAATTTATGTTATGATGTCCAGCAAGATCTGGCCTGAAGAACCATAACAATTTAATTTCATGGTGTCCTATTAAATTTGGCCTAAAGAACCATGATAATAGATGCTCCAACATATTTTGGTGTTAGGAGATGGGTCTACTATTGATAAGATCATCACCTTTCAATAGTTACCTTTTGTTCGTTATCATAACTTTTGGCACTCTGAGACAACAACTTAATGTAGTTTGTTATGATAACAGGTCCAACTATTGATAAGATTGTCACCTTTCAATAGCTCCCCTCTAAATATATACATCAATCACTAGTAAATTTGGACTCAATTTTTGACGAATGTTGGTTAAAATTTTGACCAAGAAGTTGGTGGCAATTTTTCTCATCGAAATTTTGACCAACTTGCAAGTGGTCAAAATTTTGATAAATACATTTGTCGAAATTTTTTTGCCTTTGCCAACTCTAATTTGTCATTTTTGGTTGACATTTCGACCAATTCTTGGTGGAAAACTTTCAAGAATTGGTCAAAATTTTGACTAATTCTTTGTCAAAAACTTTGAAGAATTGGTAGAAATCTTGACCAATTCTTGGTAGAAAACTTTTAAGAATTGGTGGAAATTTTGACCAATTCTTGGTAGAAAACTTTCAAGAATTGGTGGAAATTTTGACCAATTCTTGGTAGAAAACTATCAATAATTGGTCAAATTTTCCACCAATTGTTGGTTGAAAACTTTCAAGAATTGGTGGAAATTTTGACCAAACTAAGCTGTTTTAAAAAAAAAATAGAGTGGATAAATCCCCCAGCAAATGCCTAGTAATGCTTCTAAAGTGATGTTCTTGGCATGAATGAAGCATCAAAATTCATTGAAGAAATCAAGGAAGTATTTAAATATATGATAACTTGAATTAACTTGAATTAACTTGGATCTGAGAGAGTCTAGTTGAATTAACTTGGAACACTAAACATCAAGTATCATACAAGTCACTACCCATAGCTATGTTTTTATGTAAAATGTATCTCCATGATGATGCCTTTTATTTCACCTGCCACAAACCATAGTGTATAGGGACATCCAACAAGCCTCCATGTAAAAAAGACAAATTATCTAAGAACTAGAAATGATCAAATTAAAGCTCCTGTAGAAAACAATGGTTGAAAGCTATTTTTTCCCACAAAAATTATCATTAACAACTAATAGATTGGAAAAAGATACCTCTAATCTATGATTTGTAATTGCACCACTTGATGCAACAAGAATTGTGGAAATTACAAAGAAAGAAATGAACACATAAAACATATTTGATTCCAAAAAATATTAGGAACCATCGCATTACTATCTCAATATTCCCACCAAAACAACAGAAAATGGCCTTAGCATACCTGTGGACGAGCAAATGCACCTTCAAATTTTTCTATAGTCTTGACAGGAAGATTATAAGTTGCACATCCTTGAGAGTATACCACAACTTCCTCCAAAGGTGGAATAAAGCCACGGTTTCTTGCAGATAGAACAAGTCTAGAACACATACGTTTGTACATATGCCTACAACTAATACCTAGATTGACAAATGGTGCTAGCATAAAAATAAAAACCAAAGGAAAAATGTATATGCAAAGATTAAAAGATGTCTAAAACAAGAATCAAGAAAAGAAAGGAAGAAAAGGCCAAATTTTAGAATTTCTTTTAAAATTTGCATATCATCAAAAGAATTTAAAAAAACCTTTAGACTACTCCACATTACCATTGGGATATCAAAGCAAGTATATTCAGCACTTTGGATGATATTAAATTTTATTTATGCTTATTTAAATTCGGTCTAGCTATCTCTCATAGACTGCCATGATTAGGAACAAACTGATTTAAAAAGCATTTGAGAACACTTATTCACAAATTTGAATGGTTGGCCTATTTTGCATGAGGTGAAACAAATGCTAGAAGGAAAATACAAAATGAACCTACCATACCATCAAAAACTATAATAATCAGAGAGTAAGAATTCAATGCAAGAATCAAAATGGAAAACTTAGAAACCTAGTACTTGAATATCATTGGCTTTCACCCAATCAACAAATGTATTGGAGCCATCTTTTTGAATGCAACCAATAAAGCCATTTATACAGTCTTTGAGCCTTATGACAACATTTGGGTTCTTCTCCAACCATTTAAGGGCTATTGAGCATTAAATAACAAATGTGAATTAGCTTAAGAAAAATTATAACAATGTACCCATGATTCTAAAGAAATAGATTCATTGTGTCTTGAAGGGTTAGTCAAATATATAAGATACATAGCTCTCAACAAAAGAAAAAAGAATAATGATGTTGTACGAGTCTAAAATATATCAAATGTTTTAAGATCCATCTTGTTAGCATTAGTCATCACCAAGATGCTTAAACAATACTTCAAATGTTGCCATATGACACTTTATTCACAAAGCTAAAGAAAATCTAGTTAGAAGATGCAAATAAACCAAACCAGAGATTTTCAAACCAATCAAAAGTTAAAAATGGTTAAATACTAGCAAAGAACAATTCAAATAGTAGTAAAACCTTTTTTTTCAACAAGAAAATAAATTCCACAATATTAATACTAAAAAGCTAAATCAAACCTAGAACAAGATTTGCTTCATCAGTTCCTACTATGCAATGAGGAGGATAAGGAGGCTCTGGCTTATCTGGATAATGTGTGTCAAGAAATGATAGCATTGGCCATTTTTTAGCACTAAATTCTCTAGCCATTTATTTGTTGATTGGGGTGTTGGGGAGCCTACAAGAAGGAGATCATGTTGATTTTCATTCTTCCAAAAGATCTAATAAAATTTCCATTAGGTAAAAAGTAGAAAGTCCATTTGAGACTAACATAAAATGAACTTCTAAGCATCATAATCTTTCTCTAATCCAACAAGATTATTTCAAGTCATGTTTAGTAACAAAGCAATACAAAACCGTTATAATTGTCTACAAATTGATAACTTGAAAATATTGGCTTTCTACAAGTTCTATTACTAAATTATTGTTGAAGTCATGTTATCATGATTTCTGCACTTCTAAATAATAGAAATGCTTAGTAGTCCTGAAGTTTTATGACTGTTAATTGTCCATACCTAGATTGCTCAAAAGGGGGCCAAAGGCACAAAGAAGGCCATGTCGGCAAGCCATGTTTTATATGACAAAGTTAAATATTTACTGAGCTATTATTCAACTGATTCAACTTGCAAATCAGTCAAGGGAACATCTATTGAATGAGTTGTATCACACACAATTTTTTTTATACCATTAGGTCTCGTATAGTAAAATACAATTAAAAGTAATTCACTCACTAATCCAATGTTCAATCAATATAAGGAAATTAATGTCAGACGACATTTATTAGCAAGAAGATTAAAGGAAGTATTATCATCAACTTTTCTTAACCAGATAAATTCAATACAAAATGAATACAACTATACAAGTCATGCACCATCTAATCATTTTATAGATATGTGAGTGATTATTTCCTAAAACCATCATTAAAGGAGATAAATAATTCCTTAGAAAACACAGTAGAAAAATAAACAAGAAGGATCAGTTTGATGTAACCTACAGAACTGTCCTCTAACTAATGGATTTACCCTATTATTTACATAAACTCAGTATTTGTGTTTAATTCTTCCATTGTAACATATCAAGTCTATAATTTCTTGTACTCTAGCAACAATTAGATCAACATTGATGGTATTCATTGAGTTGAAGATGAGATAGTATTGTCCTGCATAGAAGCAGATGTATTGGTTCCATCTAACATAGAACATGATACAACATATGTATTGAAATTTTTTAAGGTGGACTTGCAGGAGTGGTTATCGAGCATGCCTAGAAATCATGTGGGCTCTGCCCATGTAGGTTTGAATCCTGTCATCAACGCACTGCTATGATTTTGAAATTTTGAGGCATGTCATGATCCATTGGCTATAATGTGGTGTCTTGGATAATGTTTCAATTGAGCTTTTTGTTCTATAGGGAAATGCTCCTGAAATGTTCAAACATTATTAATATATTTGCACTTGGATAGAAACCTAGGTATAATCATACATTATTTTCTTATGATCTTGGGCTTATGTTAGATACAAACTCCATTTCTCAGAGGAGTTTTAAGTTTTGGATAATTTTCATTGGATGATATGGTTGGAAGCTTTGGACTCAAATGTTCAGAAATTTTTGTAGTGTTTCATACTCACATGATCTAGTGCTAGGGATGTTTTCTTCTAAATGTAGCATCTCTTACAAGAGATAAGCTGATTTGCAAGCCTCGTTTGTTGAAGTTAGCACTAAAAGTATGCAAAGTCACATGATTCATAGCAAACATCCTTTATAACCCTTAGTTTGTTGAATTTGTTATGCTTTAAGTTATTTCAAATAGCTTTTGATTCCTCTAAAGAGCATTCTATAGGTTCCTCCTGAAATTTGTTGGCAATGAAAATGAGATCAATCTAGCAGGTGATGGGATAGAAGTAGTTGAGTTTTCTGAATGGAAATGGATGCAACCCAATCAAGTTATTGAACATGTAAGATATCTAGAGTTTAGTTGAGGAATGGCTTGTGGTTTATCTCTTATTGGCTTAATTTGAAGAGTACTAATATTTCTCCTTTGTGTTTTGGATCAAGCTAGAGATAACAAGAGACCAGTTTATGAGCAAGTTTTTAAGACATTTGCTCCATATATAAATTCATAATCAGCTACACTATGTAAAATATAGGAATTGTGTAATCTACTTTCCTTAATATGCCACTTGCATCATTGTTGACTATAAAACTTTGAACCAAAAACATATAAAAACTTTGAACTAATGGTCTCCACAACCATCTAATAGTAGCATCTTTTGATAGTTGACTGCTCATTCTAAGCAAGAGGGTAAATTAAGCATCAATAAAGATAAGATTTCATGATCTAGAATCTAAGATCATGCTATAGAAAGTACATCCCCACCTATTATTACAACATCTATCACATTGAATGCAATTATAAGGGCACTATGAAATCAGAAACCATAGAAAATGAACATGAATTATGTTTGAGTAAGACCATTCTATTAAATTCTATAAACATATATGCAAACCTAGAAAGGTATTTAAAATTAGATACAAAAGTAACAAATAAAACTAAACATACCCCAGCAATGTTATCAAATGAAGGCTACCCTTAAACATCGCATACTCACATGTTGCTTTCTCTACTACCATCTTTAAATAGCAATACCAATTCTAAGCACCAAAAGAGATAGAGGATAAATTAGTTTAATAAAGTTGGAATATGGAGATAAGTTTACAAGTCTTTCCATGGTATACAAAAATGGGTTACCTTAGTTTGGATGTAGTAATGAAGGTTGCTCTAGTAGTCCTCATCCACTATGGTTTACAAATTTCTTATGGGGTTGAGGTTGTTCAGAGCAACTATCAAATGACTTCTATAAACTAGAACATGAAGGAGGGCTATAATTACCTAATTACAAAATAGCTAAGACCAAAGACAAACATCTATTCGAAATAAGGACTGTTTGTATGGTGGCTTGTGGACTACAACACCATCTATTGTCATATGGGAGTTATGGTAGGAGAGAAATAGATACATTTTAAAAAATAAAAGGATAGGATAGGAACAACTTACCGACAAGATAGAGGTTTCTATTATCAAGATTGTGAATAATATAATATTGAAAATGCAAAAAAGCAGTAGAAAATATGACTTATTAGCATGAGAAGATGAGAGGTAGATGGATTTGGGTTTTGCGATTCCTTGGTATGTTAGTTTGAACTTCACTTGGTTTCGAGAATACTATAATATTCTCTACTTAACAAGGCCAACCATGTGAAGTTGGAAGCTCATCTGGCCTCATCCCTCCCCCTAACATCAATCTAAATTACCCATTATCATCTAATTACATACTTCATTCATTCATTCATCCATTTATGAACTTTAACATTCGATCAATAAAATCACATAACATTCATTAATATGATATAAAATTCATTAATATAGAATACTAACATTCATTAATATGATATAATGCTTGCAGGTAAAGTAAAATAGGGGTGAGTCAAGGCTTGAATGTTTGAGTCAAGCAATTGATGACTGATTCTTATGATTGGCAAGTCAAAATGTCATGAATTTTCTCTATGTTAATCTAAGAAGGAAAACCTAGTGATCTCTCATGAAGAAGAAAAATGAGTAAATGAGCACTTGACATCTTCAAAAAGTGTTGCATAGTGAGTTGACTAGAAATGTTGCACAATGAATTGAAAAGATTTGGATTACACCACATTGAGTTATCTTGTACTACATCAAGTTGCAAAAGTCTAGTTCAAGAAACTTCAAAATCAAAGTGTGTCTCAGAATCAAGGATGACTATGTACATAACTAATGTTGATCTGATCCTTCTCCCATTCTACCAATCAGAGGAAGCCATGTACACGGACATACAAATGCCTTTTAATATTTGTTGTCATGTGATGTTTTAACAATTAGTTGAGAGGTAGTTTTCATTAGTTTTTTTTTGGATCTGCCAGTTACAACAACTTTCCAAAAAAATCATGTTGAATGCATGGAATGTTATCAACCAGAGTAATATTTGATAATCATTCATTTAGTAGGAAAGAACGATTTGTTTACAAGCTTGCAACCTTTATAATGCAATGCATTATTGTGCTATTGAAAATATTATGAGTCTCTAAAATACTAAAATGTAATCAGTCCTGGAGAATTTGAATTATATATTTTTTTTTATTTTGTTTTACCAGCGCTATGTTTTCTATAACTCTTTGAGCTTATCCTGTGTTTGTTGTTGCATTTTCAAAATCTACACATAATTTGATGTCACTTTTCTAGTTGATGAGATCTTTGGGTTAAACCACTTGCCTCTTCCCTCAACTTCCTCTCCTCCATCAATAGAGCACAAATTAAATGGACTCCAGACTCCAAAGGGGAATTCACACTAAACTTTGAATGGAACTACAAGAGGCAATTCATGACATTTGAGTGTTGGTAGTGTTATCAGTGACGACCATAGTAAAATAATAAAGGTGACTTCCAAGAAACTCCCACCTGGAACAAACCATAAAAGAGAGACAAATACTCTTCTCCATGTTCTCCTTTTGGCTAAATCATGTATCATTCAAAAGATTTATATCGAAAGATACTAATTATTATCATCCTTTGTATGCACAAAAGGCAATCAACAAGCTAGAGGCTCAATAACATTATGAGAAAAGCTTGGGATATTTAAGACAACTTTCCCAAGTAAATTATTTCCCATTGCTACATGAAGATAACAAGGTGGTAGACCTTTTATCTGACATTGGTATCAATGAGAGGGGATCTAATTACTAATGAAAACATGCAGTGTTAGTCTTGTAAAATTATTTTCCATTCATCAAGTTTGAGTTTAGATGGTTAGCATTCTTGGAGACAATATGGGGGCATCAAGGAAACATTAAAGGTATTGATTAAAAAGATGGTGAATATAGAGAACTTCATTAAGGATTTAGGTGACAAGCTGGCAAAAGCCACTAAGACCATCAAGTTTCTACGACATTGGGTTGACTGGTCAAGTTGGGGAATGGAGAAAATATCACCTCCTTCTTTAGTTAAATAGTATAATTACAACATTGAAACTTTTGAAACTTTTGTTACTTATTAGTTGTGGAAGATACACACTCAACCTCTCCAATACACATGGGCATACAACAAACGGAATTACTCACTTTGATTACCTAAATTGGCATCAATTTTGAAGAAATAAGACCAATTTGCTACATGGAGTTAGAAGAAAAATATGAGTCCTTCCATTTGATTCTCAATAGTTTACATTATGAAACCAAAGAAGACTTCACCCTCTTTGAAGTTATGAACATTCCTTCTTTAACATTTAGACTAGTAAGGTACTTTTGTATGACAGTGGCAATACAATTTATCTAATCTTCTAGTAAGGTCCATGAAAATTGAATGTAATGCTTTGGAGTTCCTTTTTATCTCAACTATTTTCTTTCCTTGTCTTCAAATAGATAAAGAATAACTAAAAAGTCTCAAAGATTATCTTCCTTTGAGTTTGAATCAAGTTTTACCACTCAAGCTATTGTTGTATTAAGAACATTTAGTTCATCTTTGCCACCATGCATTTCTTATTTAGGAGCATTTAGGAGCAAATTATAGATTGTCACACCATCAGAAACAATGACAAACAACCAGTTTTGGCCCAGAAACTTTGTAAACTTCGCCTTATTTAGTTTTTCCATCAAATTCACACTAGGATTGGCCATTGCTAGCTGAAACTCATATAAGCTCAACTAAGTAGAATATTGTCTTATGTAAGGACATACTTCTCCTATGAAAACATTGTCTCTTTTGAAAAAACTTATTTACCAACTTTAAAATCAATTGTATGTTTCTTATGTAATTCCATGAATCTTGTAGCATTGATAAATAAATTGAAGTTAAAAATAAATATGATCTATCACCTGGAGATGCTTGTTATCAAGGACCCTCTTAAGCTCTTGTAACATTCTAATTTCATCGGTGTCAATGTTGGCCATAACTTCAAGAATGAAAATAGTTTAAACTCAATGTGCCAGAATTCAGAGTATGTAGAGTTTATTAGATTGTCTGAAATCCCCATCAAAAGGTAGATTGTGTTGAAAAAGTTAACATATTTTCATATGAACTATTTAAACATGTTTTGATTTGTGCAAGTAGATCATTTAGAATCACATAAAATGGTAGATGAAGCTTAAAAAGTTAATATAATTTCATATGAACTACTTAAACAATTCAATTAAATCTAACCCACGTGACACTAAATATCAAATTTGAGAATTGATTCATTTGAAGGCAGCCTCTTTCATGGAGTGATAACAAATAATGAGATTTATGCAAGTAGAAGAAATGGGTGGATTTCACAACTTATAGGAAATATCCATAATAACATACTATAAAATATCTTCTTTAACTCGTAGATCCTTTTCATCATGTATCCATCTCATTAGCCTGTGTTCAATGGCAGATCATGGCATGTAAATATGTGTGGTATGGCCATTTTTTTCTATAAATATACTTTATGAAGATGAAATGTGTAAGATCATGTACTACGTTTTATTGGAAACTTATGGGTGTAAATCATTACTATGAATGATTCAAAAATTACTTAAAATGAATTGATTCTTGAAGATGTTATTTATGATGTTTGATTGATAAATAGATAACCAACCTTTCTCTTAAGTAGTTTGAGTTGGCAAAATATATTGGAGAATCTATGTGTAGAATGATAATTCTTGGAACTCTTATGGCATCCGTATACTACTCAATATCTCTGTATATTGTGGTGTTTAGGATATTTCCAAGAGCTATAGTACGAGGCCTTGAAACAATCATTATCAATCTCAGTATAGAAATGACCACCTGCAATGAAAGGATGTAAACTTTTTTGAGTAAAGCAAGCACTTCATTAATTATTTGACTAGTTTATTTTAAGAGGTACTAAATTCAAAACTAATACTATCAAAACAAATGTAATGTATACTTATTTTTTCATGGGACCCTGGCAATGTTTTAATAAGAATTATCAACATATCATTGTGATAAGACCTATCTCAATATCTCTAAAGACCACTCCAAAAAAAGCTCCCATGCGAAGTAAGAAATTAGTTTTTCCCACCTGCCAGAGATGATAAGCTCCAAGGATATCAATTAAGTCAAGCATGGCTGAAATTATAATGGAAGAAAGGACTACAAGGGGAGTGTAGTGAAAGAGTGGAGTTAAGAAGAGGAGAGTTAACATCACTCCAATGGTCATCACAATGTTTGATACTATTGTCTTGTAGCCAGCATTGAAGTTTACATTTGACCTTGAAAAGACACCTGGACAAACCTCATGTATAGTAAACCAAGGCTATTCAGTACTAAAAACACAAAAACTTTAGTGCCATACTAAGTTCAAAACCTAAAGCTTTAGGAGTCCAAACAAATAAGAAGCCCAAAGACTTACCCATTGTGAGGTAGCAAGAGAAAAATGGACCTATAATGTTCATCATGCCAATGGCAATCATCTCCTTATTGCCATCAATATGGTAGTTCTTAATGAGCCCAAAACATCTACCAATTGCTATTCCTTCATATTTTTTATGTCACCCAAATCATCCTAAATGAATAATCAATTGTATGTAAATGTAATAAGAGAGGAGTAATAGTTATGCTAAGTGTGACAAGCCCACTTATCAATCTTGTTGTTACTACAGTCTTCAAATATTTTCTATCAAAGACAAAATCATTGATAGTCACTAGATTTAACCCACTTTTCAAATGACCAACCTGCTCAAGCCAGACAAAAACATTAGATGTGGCCCAACACATCAAAACTATGTTGTCAGTATTTAACTAGAAATGCATATTAGTATTGTCACAAAAATTAGGGTGGTTGTTGCATCAAAAGATCAATTCCCTATAATAGATTCCTTAGACATGAGTTGCTCCTCTTAAATGACTAGAAAAGATGGCAGCATTGTTCTTAATAACCATATGCAGTCTTAAAGTGGTTCATTGGGAAGACTATCAAAGGTAAAACCACTATAAGGGAGTAATCAACAAGAAGTCGTGAAGGACTGCTAAAGCACAATACAAACAGAAAGTACCATGTAAGTGAGTAGCGATGGAGGTGAAAGGAACATAGATTCAAAGCTATGAGCAAAATTTAAGAGCCCTATCATTTTTTTCAATCAAGATCACGGCTAAGAAACAACTTTTCTTGAGAACAAGATGGATCAATGAAAAACATGTCAAAACATAAATTTTTGAATGCTAGAGGAGCAACAATTTGGAGGGTAGCACAAAAACAATGTTTATGATAGTCATATCTCAAAACGAGGATCACCTATAGGCAAAATAATTAGAGGTAGAGAGGATCATTACATGATAGTCATCTCAACACAAGCTTGACCTATAGGACCAAACAGTCATAAAGGTGGAAAAGATTTTCAACTGATGATAATGGTGACCATCTAATTAGTACTAGTGCATGAAATTTGTAAGGAGTAGTCATTCTGCTTTTAATACCATGAAACAATATAGAAAAATAAGTGACAAACTCTTGTAATATGATGCATTGATGTACAATAGTGGCAAGCACTATGATTGAGTATCAGTGAAGGAGATCATTCAACAGGTAGATAACAACCTACTGACATTTTGTATGAGCTTTGACAAGGTAAAAGAGAATAATCAATTGACATCCCTCAAAAAGAGGATTTGTGACAGTGGTTGATCATGTTTAGGGGATGTGGTAGACTTACAAGTAGTGGTGCCATTGAGAGTGCATAGTATATGACTAAATGCTAATATAAGAAAGAGTTGTTTTTTAGTACCTACAAGTTAGGTTTTTTATATAATGAAGTTGAGCGAAATCTTCTAAGGAAAATTTTAGGGTGCAAATATCAAGACTCGGGAAACAAGCATGTGATGAAAGTCCTAGTAATAGTAGAGATTGTAGAACCTCCATATAATCACCATGAAGAACATATTACAAACCATAAAGGGTGATTCAATTACAGGTCAAAGAAGTATACAATACAATGAAGATATTTGACATGCCTAGTTGACATGTGACAGTTAAGAATATGATATATGAAGGTATCATGACAAATAGCCTTGAAGGAAACACTGACCTAATAAGGGTGATAGTCATGGTCTTTCATCTTTGTTTGGCCTTTTCCAAAGATTAATGATAGTGCAAAGAATATACCAAACCCAATAAACAACAATGCCAGAGCTAATCATATAAATAGGATCTCCCTTGAAAATGAGATAGTTAATGCTTATATGACCATAAATTAAGCAGAAGATATGCTTATAGAATTATGTTCAAAAATTTACACTGTAGTATTTATGGCTTTCATACATTCTTCTACCTTTCAGCCATATTAGGACCACAAATGGAGAAAGAAAAATTATTTAGGAGACCAAAAACAAAGTAAAAATGCAAAACGTTAATGCTTTGATCAAGGAGGGCAACCTTCTTGATGTAGATATATTCCTATTTATAGGAGGTGTGTAACTAAAGTGGAGTAATTTGACACAAATCTAGGTCACCAACATTAGTGTTCTACTCTCATAACACATATAAATATATACAAATCAAAGGCAAAGCAAAGAAACAATTGGAACTCTATAATGGGCCTCCCTATTCTACACTAAGTAATATGAGTTCTCTATATGATTATATGTCATCAAGTTGGGTACAAAACAAATTTAAAGAACTTTGTATAGATCTTAACAGATCACAATTCTCCAAATACAAAAGAAAGAAAACACTTAAGGTACTGTTTCAAAAAACCCAACATCCAATTCTTCATTCAATCAAAGGAAAGTCTCTATTAAACAACTACCAACATCTTGCAAATGAAAAAATTGATATCAAGTCTCAAAGAGAGTTTAGTGGTTATGGTTTCGACTTGTTATAGATATAGATGTTTATTTGCCCTTTGCCAATCTAGGGTTATTGTCCTGCTGATTTCCAAATTTATGTGCCAAGGAAAAGATGTAGCTTCCTGAAAAGGTGATCGCCAGCATTTGACCTTTAGATAGACTGTAGTCAGTTCCCATAGAGTATATTGCTCAACACTTTGTTTCTTTCCACAATATCACAATTTCCCACAGTGAATAGCTCCACTATTTTGACTTACCTACTGTAAAATGAAAAAAAGGGTTTCACCCTAATAAAAAACTTAATATATGTACAAATGTAACATTACAAAATGAAAACACATGAGATTTACAGGTCAGTAATGAAATATTTTACCTGTCTAATTCACCGCATTACATAAAAGGAAGGCTTGGTTACCCCTGTGCCCCTCACTCTGCCTTATTTGATTACCCCTATGCCCCCTCTACCTATTCGTGAATCAAGCGTAGAACCATGGAAGAATACAACTAGGGAATAAAAAATAAAAATGGACCCTTTTCGCCACTATCATAAAACCAGATGATCATGTAGCCTCAGTCTTTGTCGTTGGAGACGTAGCAGACAATGAGTTCTTGTGTGAATTTTCCAACAGCACCAATAGAGAGTGAGATACAAATCATAGTTATGGTATGAAATCTCACAAGAAGGATAGTGGATTGATTGGATAGCCCACTCCCATATGCCCCTAGACATGAATAATAGACATCTAATCCTTAGTTCATCTCGCTTGAGCTTGACATCATTCATCTACCTGCCATAGTATATCTGTATCAAGGCCCTACCCAGCTATATCTTCTTTGGCCTTTGCAGTATGAGTGTTCATGTGAAGCACCCAACTTTCTCGACCACAAAGAGATAGGGTGCCCATGAAGGGATTGGGCTAGACACCTACCGACAACCGACCGACAACTTGGGCATTTAATTGTTTATGATGGCCAAGCTCTGAACCATCTAGATTATAGGAAGACCCCCCCCCCCCCCCACCGCTTCTCATTTCTTGGGCTAAAGAGCATAACAAAGTCATTATGGAGGAACCATTGAAAGCATCTAGTTGCTTCCCACTTCATAGTTATGGCATGAAATCTCACAAGAAAAAATGGTTGAAATCACCAAAGCTAATGCGAAATCCTACCAAATCACCAAAGTTCATCCTCCCGCAAAATCACCAAAGTTTAGTAATGAAAAAATTATTAAACTCAAATGCGTGCTCAAGCATCTTTATCAAAAAAAATTGGTAGAAATTCTATTATGACCCAAGTTGGTCAAAATTTTGACCAACTTGGGAAAACTTTGGATATTTTCAACTTGGGCAAACTGATGTTGATCAAAATTTTGACCAAAGTGGGAAAATAACTTTTTTTGCAACCAATGCAGGAATGAAAACAAAAAATAAGGAGGATTCATAGCTTTGGTAAAAAAAATGACTAGAAAAATGAGTGCAAATTTACTAGTGAATGAAAAATCACCACCTTGCATGACATAACAAAAATAAGACCATGTAGTAACTCACATGATATCCACCATAAACCAATTCAAGGGGTGGACTCACCATAGCTGCTACTAGAGGGTGGAACAAGGGTTTTCACCTCATACTTCTCTCTCATAGAGGAGAGTGCATTACAAAGAATTTCTCTTAGAACTTCTCCTCATAGAGAAGATATCATCCACAAAGGATTTCATCTCAAAATTTCTCCCTTTGAACATAGATTAGGTCATGGAAGATGACTATCATGGTGTGTTGATATGTTGCCCCAACATTCTTTAACCCAAATGGCATCATGTTATAACAGAATGTTCCCCAAGGTGTGGTAAAGGTCATTTTATGTTGATCTTCCTCTATTATCTAAATCTGGTTGTATCCGGAGATACCATCCATGAGTGATAAGAGCTCATGGCCTATGGTGAGATCAATAATTTTGTCGATATTTGGTAATGGTAAATCATCTTTCGGACAAGCTTTGTTGAGATCTCTAAAGTTTGTGCATATTCTGATATCACCAAAAGGTTTTGTAAGAGGTACCATGTTGGAAATCCATTCATAATAATCTATTGGGTGAATGATTTTTGCCTCTAGAAATTTTTCTAACTCTGCTTTAACCAATAAAGCAACTTTGGGGTGCATCTTACGAAGCTTTTGCTTGACAAGTTTGGCCTTTGGATCCATAGCCAAATGATGTACTACTAACTTGGGGTCCAACCCCAGCATGTCTTTATAAGACCATGCAAAGTGACCAACATTTTTACGAAGAACTTCAATGAGAAAATCTGCCTACTCAGGTGGTAGAGATGCTATGATATATGTGATATGTGGTATCTTAGTCAGATTGATATTGACTGGTCTAGTTTCCTTTGTTAAGACTGAAGATATGGGAGGCCTATGCTCTTGTGGGGGAAGGATTAAATCTCCATCCTGAGGTGCCTCTGAGAGGTTTTTATCATTAGATATGTCCTTTATTTTTTTAATTTTTTGTGAGTCATCCAATGATGCCCTAGAGAATTTTTCACCAGAGGATGTTTTTCTTTTCCTTTTTTGTTTCTTTTTTCAATTCAATTTTGCAACTGGAGATTTCCTCCCCAAAGTAACCTACTGGGTCCAATTTATAGACATAT
The DNA here is from genome assembly GCA_028749045.1 of Cupressus sempervirens. Taxonomy (NCBI): domain Eukaryota; kingdom Viridiplantae; phylum Streptophyta; class Pinopsida; order Cupressales; family Cupressaceae; genus Cupressus; species Cupressus sempervirens. The sequence goes on from CM053787.1 coordinate 579,541,956, forward strand.
GATGATGGTGGTGGTGGTTGTTTATGTAGTGTTTCTACTCCCATGAATTTAAGGAGAGTGCACTCAGTAGAGAATTCATCAACATGAACAACACTTGGTTGGTCACAATCAATGAGTTCAAGGTGAGCGAGGGGTAGGTCTATAAGATTTAGGGATAATTGGCAAAGCATAGATGCTCCTAAGATAATCTCATCAAGGAAAATATCATCGTAGGATTTCTTTTCTACTTCCTCATGAATGTCATCGAACTCAATGAGACTATTTTGGATATTTGTGAAGGCATGGCCTTCTTTTGTAGTGCCCCCAATTGCGGGGAGTCCATAGCCTAAGCCCTGCTTTTTTCTTTTCTGGGTATGCTTCTACAGGCTGCCTAATACCTAATTTTGGACTTCCTAGACCACCTCCTTGATAATCCCATTGTTTAGTGGCTAGGTGATGTGACCATGGGTACTTTTGTTTATGGTGATCAAGCAACTCTTCACTCTTTGGAGGTGGCTCTTTGTGTAGCCATGTGTTAATATCTAGGGCAGTTTCCTTGCCATCAAGGATACCCTTGGTGATGAATGTGGTAGGGTCCATATGTCTGAGTTGAGAGGTGGTATCTAACTTTGGCCCTTGATGTGTCGGGCATCCTTGAGTATGTGGATCAATCGGTAGAGCATCGATAGCAAAAGCATCTATGAGACTGTATTCACCACAACCTTGGTAGTTGATCTTAACTGTGGAAAGAGTGGAGGCTAAAATGGTATCTGGATCATGGCAGGTGCTAAAGGAACTGGCTATTGTGTGGCCAATTTTGATTCCAAGACATTCGTTGGTGTATGAAGCTTCGACCGCATTGCAATAAGCAAAGGGTTTAGGATCTACATGGATGGTTACCTCAATGCCATTATGCAAAAATTTGATGCACTGATGATATGTGGATGGAATGGCCTTCATGGCATAAATCCATGGGCAGCCAACAAGGATTTTGTATGGAAGGTTAAGATCAACTACATGACAATTTTTTTCTTCAGTAGTTGGGCCGACTCTAAGAGGGAGTAAGATGGTTCCTTTAGTGGTGCATATTCAGTGTCTAGAGTTATCCTTATCATCCTCTTTTGCCCTTTGAAAATTGAAAGCCAAAACACGAGGCATAAGGGGCTTTATGCATTGTCATTTAGTAAGCTTTACGTGGTTTATGGATTTTCATTGTGTGTTGTAGGTTCTAACAATTTTTTGTAGGATCTCTACATCGAGTACTTGGCTATATCCTTTTTTTTACTATGATGTTTTCTTACTTTAGCTTGCATATTCACGTAGTGTCATATTTGAGCTAAAGAGGGGGCTAAATGTATCATCTTAAAATAGAAGTAATTCCATATTGGTAGGTTTAGCACCCTCTTTTAGTACATTTATCATGATATATTTGCATTTAGGATGCATTCTGCACTTGATTCCTTCATTCTAGGTGAAATTAGGGTTAGGATCTTGAAGATTCTCTTTAATTTCCCTCCTTTATGGCTCTATTTTCTGGGTAGGACATAGGAATAGGTCCTCCTAGCCTTCATCATATTCATTATAGGATTTTATTCCTATCTTGGAGTTCAGTCCTATTCTGATATCATTTCTAGGTTTCTGGGTATCCTCTGGACTTTCTACTTTTTGCTCTAGTTGGGTTTTAACCCCTAGGTCAACCCTGACCTAGGGAAAGGTTGACCAGGTTGACCTCGACCCAGAGCAAGGTCAAGATCATCCTTGACCTAGGCCAGGGTCAAGGTTTTCCTTGACCCTCTTCGAGATTTGATCCCCCTTTTAAGATTTTGGTCCTGAAGGGTCCCGAAATCAATGTCAGGCTTTCAGATTTGAATGCGAAAGGGGTTTAATTCAAAATTCATTTAATTATTTTCCCTCCTTGGTTATTGTGATTGGACCATAATTTGAGGTGAAATTTGAATTATGGGTCCTCACATTATTCTAGGAGCCTCACCTCGAAGCCTATACAAAGACTCTCATTTGCATCTATCTACAACTAGGAGACAACAAAAAAGGAACTAGAAGGACAACTAAAATCAAGAGATGATAGTATGAAGATGCAAGATTAAAAGAGAATGATATAGAAGCTCAAGATATTATGGATATCAAGCATTTTTATACCATTGTGAACATCTATTTGGAACAAGAGAGATCTAATCTTCCTTGATTCGTCATTATCGATATTCAAGCATTCAAAGATACAATCATGGGGTAGCAATTACAGATTATGAGTTTGGTATGAGTACTTTAGCCTTGGGAGCTTGGTATTCTTTCTTATCTTATTCAAGTCTATGCATTGCTTTCTCATACATATTCATGCTAGGGTTTCAATCTAGTAGATTAGATCTTGGCATTACACATTCAATACACACACATGCACATTCTATTATATCTGGCTATTCATGGAGGTAGAAATCACCAAAATGGGGGTTTAACTAAGGAAAAACCCTATATACCCACCCCAAAACCCCATTTTCAGATATATGCAGGTATTGTTTCAAAGATTGGAGTACATAGTTGGATACCCTTTTCAACAAACTTTTGATATCTGCAAGCAGAATTATTCATCGGAGCAGTATAGGTCAAGGTCAACTTTTTAGGGCACAATTGTTCCCCGGGGTAAGATTGTGCCCTGCCAACTGGGTCAAGGTCAACCTACCCTCAAAAGGATAAAAATTTTCTAGGTTTTCTCTATATTGACATTTCCAATTCAGAATGGAATGGGTTGCAATCACAATAACTATTTCCTATGGTTAACTATTTACCGAATGAAACATCTCCTGAGCTTCTATTTGATCATTTCAATTTAAGTAATCTTCTGACCATCACTTCCATTAGAACATTAAAGATTATTATTTTATCCTTGACTCTTACTTGTAATTCCTAAACGTTGATCATATTTGGGAAATAATATTGAGTTTGTAAAGTTCATATGAACCATGATGGGATGACCTCACTCAATCACTTCTCATTTGCATATGATCTAGTATGAATACTGGTAATTGTTGAACTTTGCATTCGAAGCTACTTTTCAAAAACCTATACTCAACCACAGGGGATTATTTGGTATGTTGAAAGATACATGTTTGATGCCCTCTCAATGCTTCAAGTTGTGGTAGAGCATTTCAAAATTGAGAATGATATATTTATTTAATATCTTTGTTTAATTAAAATATCTATTATTTAAGAGGTTCATGAATAAGGAATGTCTTAATTTTAAAATCAGACCTCTTCTTCCATTGGCCATTGACTGTTGCATATATTTCCTACTTTCATAAACTCCAGATGAATTATATTTGCAAATGGAATCACCTGCATATAAAACCTGAGTGTATGCACCCATTAACTTTATTTCTCTATCACAATGCATCCAATATAATGATATATTACATCCCTAATATGGTTCCCACAGACAAGAAACAACATAAATTATAATTGAGTTCCACCTGAAATGTCTTGGAAATGATTTGTATTCAGTATTTGTGTGGTTGCTCTTCTGTACTGCCCTCATTTGGAGAACTTCTCATCGTTGTTGTTAATGCATATCCTACATCTTACACTATCTTATTTAGAGTCTAGCTCTAATACAATGTTGAGTAAATGGATCATTTCTGCAAATGTAATTATATTGCCATTGTTGAAGATATTTTCCAAATGTAGATTTGAGGACTCATAAATATGAGAGGATGAGACATGTCTCTATAGTTAATCATCATTAGTTAGTGTATTAACAATATTAATAACCATATGTATAATATATAATTATATATATAATATAATATATGTAATATATATTATGTATAAAAGAATATCTATCTAATGATGATTTACCATCAATAATGAATCTCATGCTCATACCAATTTGGCAGTAACTACATACTTAACACATTCAATTTTCACCATCTTTGAAACCATTTATCAATTTTATTTTGCTACCCACCATTCATTTTCTACACAAAACTTTCATTTGCTTATGGGTGAGTTACATTTGCATAAAAGAAGACATGTGGAGGCACAAAGAGAACTATGCATACCCCAAGAACCTCACAATTCTCCTTCTCCCTCCCTAAAACCATTGATATGCCCTTTGACATAATTCATACCCATTAAACTAAAAACCCTTTTGATTTCATACACTTAGATAGAACACCTATTTATGTCCAGCCACTTATGGGTAAGTTGTTCCAAGTAAGAAGTCTACTAAATTTGTATATCTATACTGTGTCTTTTGCACTTGTACTCCAAACAAGAATTTTGCTCAATCTGCATGTTTATTTTGTGCCTCGTGTAACCTACATGCAAAGTCTCTTCACCAGGGTGTAACTATAAAACTAATTGATGCGTTGGTATTAATAAAGGCCATCTTCCCCTGTCTTCTTCCTCTCTTAGATTTGAAGGATTGATTTCCCCTTGTAAGATTTTGGTTAGTTAATGAAGCATTCATCTGTACTTCCAAGCACCAATTTATGCCCATAGGCTCTATGTGCCTAAGCAACTGATGATGTATAAGGGACTAAGAATACATTTAGTTTTATGGATGGCCTTAGGGTTATGCATGGGTGCAACATGTGGAAGCATAGACATGACCCATGAAGTGTTTAGGGAATGCCACATTAAATTATTTCTTGGAAACATATGTCATGGTTTTTTGTTTTGAGTTCAATAAATTTTATGTTCATATCTCATTGGCCCAACTTTTTAATTACAATTTTACAAGTAAAAAGATCATAAAAAGAAATAACTAGAAATTGCAAATGGTCAGGATTGCGACAAATCCAAAATAAGAAGACGTAATGGAAAAGGGCATTGTATCTTTTCAAGCATAAATTGCTAACACACATAAACGGGAGGGCATTGCTAGAAATGTTGATCTATATCCTCAATTTCTAAGTTACACATGACACATGTGAATGGAGTAGAATTTGCAAATGAGCAAGTCTATCACTTATCAAAAATCTACTTTGCAAGACTAACCATGTTGAATTCCCAGCTCAGGGGGTACCACGCTTCTCCAATAGGATGAATGTGTTATTTGAGGTATGCTATTAGTACCTTTAAGTTGAATTGCTCTATATACCATCTTCACCAAGTTTTGGCCAAATGTTAGTAATCAAAAAATAGATATCTTGAAGGTGTACAAAACTAACCAGTGGTCAATGGTCATTCCAAGAGTCCTATAATGAAACTTCCTATAAATGAAATTAGTAATGATGTTTCATGATGATACCATAAAATCCCACATTTATGAACCTTGAGGAGGGTTAGAAATAGAAAATATTCATGAAGGGTCTAAAGAATCTAAATATTGATCTTTCATTACCTTAGGCTTACACCATAGTAAGTTTGGTCCTACATAGATCTACCAGACTACTTTTTCTCTAAATACAAAATTCCTATCATCTATATTGTGCAATCTCCTACCCCAACTCCATTTTTCCAATAACATGTCCTTTAGAGATACCAAGTGATCATTTTCCCCATTCAAATTGTTTTAGATTACGGTAAAAGCAGGTTTTGAAGGGACCTCGAAACCCTTTAACAAAAAATAGAAAGATAAAGCAAGACAGCCCAACCAGGAAAAAACCTGCAACAAACTAAAGAACAGTATCAAAATCAGGTTTTACAGGGACCTGAAACCACTAGAAAAGTTCAAAAACAAACTAACCTAGGTTTTACAGGGACCTAGAACCACAAACAGTCTAAACTATAAAAAACCAAAAACCAAGACCAGAGTCCCCAACCAGCGACCAATACCAGACAGGCACCAAACCAGAGAACCCACCCCAATGCCACTATTGCAGCTCCAGGATCAATTTAACTGCTTCCTTACCAATTGCAGCAGTATCTTGAATGGAAACAACACCCATAGTAGCAGCAACTTTCATAGCACTCTTCCTCGAGCTCTGCCTTGTTCTTTTGCTCGGACCCTCAGCCGAAATGATATCTTCATTCGCCCTTTTGCCCAAGCTTGCAGCGGCTGCATAAATACTCGAGGTGACATGTTCCATCTTAGTGCTACTCTCCTTGAATAACATTGTGAGGTTCTGCTCATAGTTGTTAAGTTTGTTAGGGATGTCTCCCATCTGTCCTTCCATATGACTAAGTTTAGCATTAGTAGTATCCAGGTTATGTTGCAAAATTTCCACCTTTTTCTTCAAACCCATTATTTCATTGTAGATCCAGGAATCAACCTTGAGACTAGTGTCGACTTTCTCCTTAGCAGAATGCAAGAAGGTAAGCATGGTATCCCTCTGCATAGCATCACAATCATCTTCATCAGTCTCGTGTGGGGGGAGCAGACATTGTCATTGATATCCTCCATTTTTGTTTGATCCTCCTTTCGACCCTCGGCATAGTCCTTAGGATGAGCAGAGTCCTTCCTTTTTTCTTCCTCTATCCCCTTAATAGGAGAAGCAGTAATAGTCGTATGGTCCTCTTTATTCTTCTCAACAGGATTCCCGACAGTGTTATCTTCCACTTTATTACCCCCACTAAAATAACCTGGTTACCCTCATTATTAGATTTACTCTGTTCAAAATTACCTTCACTATTATTTTCCTCTTTTCCTTTTTCATTATTATCTTCAGTCTCTGGATACCCGTCCAAATTAGAACTTAACTCTCCAGTTTCAGTATCATCCTCATCCTCAGGTTTCCAATTCTCACAGCTTTCTGAATTATCAGTCTCAGACTCCTCATCCTCAAGAACTTGAGAGGCAGAGGGTTTCAAATTTAGGGCATTTTCTTTACCTTTAATAGAGTCACACTTCTTACTCTTAATGGGCTCTTTCTTCTTGTCCTTAGAGGGAGTAGAGGCAATGTGCTTATTTTTACAATATCCCTCAATAAGAAGGATCAAACCTTCATGAAGAATGGGTCTGGATTCCTTTTTCTTATGGGCTTCTAAACTATTAAGTAAAGAAAACCGCAAAAAGAAGGGGAAAGATATTCTATCTTTATATCTGAAATGATTTAAAAAAACAAAATGACATTTATGAACTCTTTTATTTCTTCCATCAAGTATGAAACACTCACGGATGTAGTAGAGAACATCCCTCCAGATCTCCTTTATCTGGTTCGCATCAAAGAAATCACCATTCTTTTCCAGAAGCTTCTCCTCTTCTTCTGTTTTTGGAAACCTTTTGTAGGCTGCATTTGAAATACTAGTTTTCTTAGTGAATTTTATGCCCACCGTAGGAAGCCCCGTGATCTCAGCAATAAACTCCTTCATGAGTTTCACAGTCACACCATGGAGAGTGACTTTGTCATTGGACCAGTTCTTAAAGAAAGTTGTAGTGATGTGTGGCTTAAAACCATTGAGTCACTCCATGTAACGAGTCACTTTTCCTTTCTGCAAAATTTTCCAAACATCCTTGCAAGCCTTCCATGCCTCACATTTTTTTGGTTCTTGTTTGCGCGGTTCGCCCCCCATCAGCAGAGAATAGTAAACACATTCAAACCAAAAAAACTAGATGCATAGAAAGAGAGGGTTAGAAAGAAAACTGTTTTTCTTCCCACCAAAAGAGATACCTTTGTTCGGAGAAACGTGCGAACATCACGTCACATTCATTTGAGTGTACTTCATAGGGGATGAAAATCTGGCAATAATTTGATCACTCCACGAAATCATTAACTTTCCAATCTTTTCAAATCTTACCCACCTGCGCATGGATAGCTTCATAATGAATAATTGCTTTGAGATCAACTTTATTAGTTAATTCATCGATCCACCTCACCATTTGCCCCGTTAGGACAGCATAGTTGGCAACCTAATCAGCAGCACCGTTGGCCTCCCAAAAGGTATGAGATATGACAACTTTTTCAAATTTTTGAATAAGGTATTTAATCTCCTTGATAGTGGCCTCTATCGACCATGAGATAGCACTTTTATTATTAAGGATATTAATAATATTTAAAGAGTCACCTTCCAACCATAATTTTGGACATCCCAAATCCACTACAATTTTCATAGTATAAATGGTCGTTGTAGCTTTAGCAATGTGACTATTAGTCTGACCTATAGTGATAGTTATAGCATCTTTAACTATTCCCATATGATCTCTCAACACACCTCCACAACCCGCAATCCCTGAATTTCCCTTAGCAGCACCATCAAAGTTTCCTTTAATCCAACCATTCAGAGGGGAACTCCAAGTGACATTCAATCTTGGGTTATTAGTTTGAGTCTTAGGGTTTACAGGAAACATAGGATTATCAATAGGAAAGGTTTGATCAGATATTTTCAGAGATCTGAAATTCTCCTTACAAGATCTAATAATATTCTGACCAAGCACCCATCCAGGAACGTCTCCGTTTCTAAAAATTCTATTATTCCTTTCTTTCCAAATACCCCAGCAGAGATGAGGCAGAGTAATTTTCCATAGAAATTGAACATCAGAATTCTTAGACAGGCATTTCCAGCTTTTAAAAGAAGATTCCACATTGTTATGATGAACCCAAGTCAAGTTCCAATACATTAGGATCTCAATCTAAACCATCTGGGAATAAGAGCAGTTCAGAAACAGGTGGTCTCTATCTTCAAAACCATTCTTACATAAAATACACCTATTCACCAAATTTATACCTCTTTTCTGCAAGTTATCAAGGGTCAAAATTTTATTTTGAAGCAGGACCCAAAAGAAGAAATCAATTTTAGGAATGAGACCCTTAATCCAAGCCTGAGACCACAAGGGATGATTTTCCTTCTCCTTAGAAGCAAAGAGAGAAGAAACCTTGTATTGCCCACTAGGATCAGCATACCAAATAATCTCATCCTCAAAAGAAGGGTGGAGAGAAATAGCATTGAGAGATAATTAGATGTGATAGAAACTTTGATCAATGTCCTTCAAGTTAACCCAGGAATCATTCTGCCAATAATGACTAACAAGAGTGACATATCTCTGCTTGCATAAGTCAACTTGATTCAGATCTTGAACATCTTCAATCAGGGGGTGATCCTTAAGCCAGACATCTTCCCAAAAACTCACCCTAGACCCATTGCCAATTTTCCAAGAGCACCCTTCTCCAAGCATTTTCTTAGTACCCTTCACAGCTCCCCAAATTGAGGAGGGACGAATAACATCAGTAGAGGAGAAGAAATCAGGAAGAGAAACAGAATTAGGGAGGTACTTGTGTTTCCAAATGGTACTCCATTCTTTCTTCTCATGGAACACACACCATCCTTGTTTAGCTAGAAGAGCTTGATTCATGCTTCTGATTTTTCGGATACCCAGACCACCTTCCCTGACCAGTTTACAAACATGATCCCAGGCAATTAAAGGTATTCTCTTTTTTTCCTTTGAACCAGTCCATAAAAAATTCCTTTGAATTTTATCAATAGCCTTAGCAAATTTAGTGGGGATTTTGAAGAGACTTAAGGCAAAAGTTGGTATACTTTGGAGAGAAGCTCTAAGAAGAATTAATTTACCAACCTGGCTTAAAAGGTTCCCTTTCCAACCTGCCAACTTCTTGCTGAATTTGTTAATGAGGTCTTCCCAGAAGGAATCCGGAACCTTCAAGCCTAAAGGAAGACCCAAATAGGAAGAAGGGAGAGAACCAATAGAACATCCAAGGATTTTGGCAATTTTATGTTGTCTAAGAATGGGGGTATTGAGAAAAAACACAGCACTTTTATTCCAGTTAACCTATTGACTAGAAGCTGAGGAAAAAAGATTTAAAGCTTGTTTCAAATTTCTGGCTTCCTTGACTTCGGATTTCCCCATAAAAATGGTATCATCAACAAATTGGCCATGAGAACAAATAAGAGGATGGAAAGAGGGTTGCAAACCCTTAATGACTCCTCTACACACTAGATCCCCAATGTACCTCCCCAAACAATCAGCCATAATAACAAATAGGATGGGGGAAAGAGGGTCCCCTTGTCTCAATCCCCGAGAGGGATTAAAAAAGAGATAAGAGCTACCATTAACCAGGACAGCAATAGAAGAAGAAGAGATTAACTGATGAATCAGTCCAACAACCTTCTTATCAAAGCCAAAGGCAAGCAAAATATTAGAGAGGAAAGACCAATCAACTCTGTCATAAGCCTTAGCAATGTCCACTTTCATTACAAAACCTTGATTGTTAGAACAAGATAAGGAATGAATATTCTCATGAGCCGAAATAACAGAGTTGAGGATTTTTCTACCTGGAGTGAAGCCATTTTGTTGGTCAGCAATGAGCAAAGGGGTCACCAGAAGCAGTCTTGAAGTAAGAACTTTGGAGATAATTTTATAAAGAGAATTACAAAGACTGATCAGCCTAAACTAGTCAGTTGAGTCAGCTCCAATTTTCTTAGGGATCAGGCACAGGAAGGTGGAATTAACTTCCTTCAGCATTTGTTTTGCCCCAAAGAATTCCTTCACCGCATCACAAACATCTTTTCCTACAAGTTTCCAAAATTTCTGAAAGAAAAACATGGGAAAGCCATCAACCAGGAGCTTTATCTCCTCCTAGAGAACAAATTGTTATTCTAAAGAAAGTTTTGAATTTAGAAATAATAGTGATAAACATTAAATGCATTATACATATCTGCTATTTGTAAATTAATACCTAGGTTTTCTAAAATTAAATAATTACTCATAATGACAATTCAAAAGTAAAATAGAGAATATAAATTTAAGGTAAATACAAAGAAACCAATCTCATAACACTTCTATTTTCTACAATTTAATATAAAAAAAATTAGGTTTTAGAATTAGACTGTGTAAAAGATTATAGCATCAACATTTTAACACATCTTTGATGATCTATCATTTCAGATGATACTCTGCCATACAACATATGGACAATAGAGACTTAAAGGAAGTAGGAAAAAATCTTGAAGATGGATCATTGATGAAAACACTTTCACAAAAATTAATAAAAAATATTAGCAACACATAGTAAGAATTGGAAAATATAACATCATTAAATGAGAAGAAAAATTAATGATATAATTTTCACCTTCTCTAAAAAATATTTAATATTTTTAATTGAGGGTTTCATATCATTTCTAAAATACAATTATGTGAGAAATAAAATTTTTGATAAATGGTTCAAAAGACAAAAAAGATTTTTTTGTATGACACTTCAAATAAACTAAATCATAATTGCATAATTTTTTTGATATAGAATCATATTGAAATATGGACTATTGAACTAGGCTTTATTCGTACAATATACTTACTCATTATATATTTTCTCATAGACTTATCCAAATTATATGATTACACATTATCATGAATTCATAACTATTAACTTATTTATTACAATTATGCATGCACATATTTGACCTCTTTCATGTTCATGAACGTATTTCAAACATCCCTCAAATCATAAAATCATCCTTCCTAAATTAAAAATTTTAAAATTCAAGTTAGGAAACCTTAGATGCAAAAAGTCTTTAAGAAGAATGGAAAAAATGAACACACATTTGACATTCTATTCCAAGTTCACAATTAAATTTACAACTTGAATGAACTCTTACCCCAAAACCCACCACATTAAAGGCATGAACTTTGGCACTTGTGCCCCTTGACTTATGTTGTCATGTAAGATTAATTCTATGAAAAATTATTGATTTCTATTAGAGATTTATATACTCAATAGTAAAGGGGATTTAGAATTAATAAATTATAAAGTTTAATTATATTTAAATATTAGTGGATTAGTGAAAGATAATAATTGTTAGATTTTATGTTGATTGGAAGCTTGATATGTTACATAAATTATGACTAATGACTACTAACATAATCGAAGTTGAGTTTGTTTCTTAGAAAATATAATTAATTGATAAGTTAAATTTAATTTTGATGAATTAGTAAAATTTGAGGCCAATAAGTTAATTCAAGTTTAAATTACTTAAGTATTATCATGTTGGTGAAGATTGTAGTTGTCAAAGTTGGCATTTGATTAGAAGATTGATAGTGAAGTCTTTAAAAGTCTATTCAAAGTTGAACTTGTGTAATTTCAATTTATTATTGTATTTTAATTTATCCAAAAAAAATTTAAAAATTAATTGTGAAAATTTTAATTTATTATTATTTGTAGACAATATTAACTTTAATAGATCATCCTTAAAATTGTAGTTGAAGCAATCACTAGTTATCTTCTGAAAGTGGGTGTCAATCCATGTGACCAAATTTCTCATTAGATGGAGAAAGAGAATTAGACTCTTAAACTTTGCTAAAAACTAGTATTTTGATTATTTGAGAGATGATAATTATCTGTGAGATTTGCGTAATTTTTATGTGTGATTCTAACAAATTTGAAGGTGACACCAAAAGTATTTGAAGAACCGTTCTTTTAAACCTTCAAAATATTTAGAAATTTATGCTACAAACATGTGAGAATGTACAAAGAAAAATAAACAAAACACAACAAATTACACCAAAGTTAGCACATCAAAATCATGAAATACCAAATGTTAAAGGACCACAATTTGCATGGTAGTTTCCCAAATAAAAATTATTAGTGTAGGAAGTGTTTCCTTGTATATTGTTTCTATTCATTCAGTATCAAATCTTGATCACCTTATTCCTTGTCCTAGTTTTTCATTTGAGTAGGAATCTACATAGAGAGTTGTGATCTTTGTTGTAGGAAAAGAGACACATGTCAATAATAGATATGAAGAAGTTTGAGAAGACACATAATTTAAATTATGGAAGTTCAATATGGAGAATGTATTATAAACACATATTTGTGGGTGTAGTATCTAGATCAAAACCTAGAATTTACATCACAAGAAGACTACGACAAGATGTATATAAATTTAAAGGCTATTGTGACACATATTTTGACTAGTATAATTTTGTAGAATGTACTATTATAAAAACTCTTCAGAAGAATCTTGGAGAAATATATTGGGCTAAATTCTTGGTAAGTTAGTTTTCTTAAGAAAGGAAGTTGTTTACTCTCTAGATGGAGCATGGTGGGTTTGAAATTGGACATTTGTATTTGTTTTGTATGGTAGCTATCTAGTTGCACTCAATGGAAATTAAAATAGAGGAGGTTAGGTATGTGACTTTTTGGTTGCCTTTTCCAAATTCATTATACCACCTTGTTATGGTCATTGGGAACATGACCACCAAGTTCAATATATGCAAAGTGGTTACATCTTTACATTCTAAATAAATGAGAAGGGAGAGTTCAAAGTTATCTAAGGGCACTCTCATAATTTGTGGAAGATCTAAATAAAAGGAAACAAGAAGGGTAAGAAGTAGAGATAAGTCTAGATCCAATTTTTTTGGGAGATCCAAACGCTCTACTAAATTCAAGGATTTTTTTTTTAATATAGAAAATCTACACATCTAAGAAAATATTATAAGAATATAAAAAAGATGATAATATTAGTTTATAATTGGGAGTCCAATAGATCCTCCTATGATCAAATATTATACTTTTGTTATTATCATGGCTACCCTCTCTTTTATGTTTTGATCATATGAGTAAAAACACAACTAACAATTATACATACATACACATGTGTGTGTATGTGTATTTGTATGCTCACACATATGTGTACACAAATGTGTATGTGTATACATATATATTTACATTTAAACCTCAATGTCTAGCATGGTAATGTACCTTGTTCCTTGGATGATAATGTACACACAACACTGTAATTGATAATTCTATTGAAAGAAAGGAAGGGGGGAAATCTAAGATAAAGTGTGCAAAGTCTATCACAGACACCCTTAAAAACCAAAGAGTGTCCCTAGGTGGGATTGACATTATTTATTTTTATAAATATATTTTCTTAACATCAATAACAAGCTCCCATAATGTATATGTGTGGCTTTCTCTGGTTGAGAGGGATCTCATCAATAATTTTGGGAGGATATTGGAGGATCCAAAACCATAGGCCAACATGATGATTTTTAGGCTTTCATCCTTAGATATTGACATTTCCTAGAGACTAGAAAAATATTACCTATTTCCTTTTCCCTATCAAATTTTCACTCTAAGAATTGAATAAGTCCCTCCAAGCTTTAGAAAGGCGCATGTAGAAAGTATACATTCCTTTCTTGGTCTAAATGGAAAGTTTTCATGTGGAAATAGAGTGAGGAATGATTTCCCCTTCTAATGGAGTCTGAGATCACTATGGAATTTCATGCATTTTATCCCTCTAAGGTCACTTTGAAGTTTTCTTGGGAGAAAATTGTTAGGAATTGGGGACTTTTTTGGCACTTGGATGATTTACTAAGATGTTGTATTAATGACCAGTTTTGCTTGTATGTTCATGACAAACAAAAATTATGTATATCATAGGACGATTGTCAGTTCAACGACGTTAGTTGCTAAGAGTATCATGTATGCTAGCTTACACATGTGCATTATAATAAGTATAGATATCATATATTTTTTCACTATGCTTTATGTGAAGATTTGGTGAGATTACAAATTATTTGGTGAAGACTAGTAGTAGACCGGTATGCATGAAACAAGGATAGAGATACTTGTTGAAATTTGAGTATACATTTTTGGTTAGAAATAATTAACCATGATAAAAATTAAAATATGATAGAAGACTTGTTTTTGCACGTGTTCTCATGATTGGGAAATGATTGGATTATTATAGAAAGGTTGTTAATCATTAGCGTGTAGTATATTTTATTGGCAGTCATCTATGTTGAGGAAACGTGTAATTGATTATTGTAAAATGTAATATCTTTGTTGTAACATGTGAGAACTTTATTGTAATGATGGTTATGAAGGCGTATATTCCTTAGCATGGACCTGTGCAATTAAATGTACATTGGGAAAGCTCTAGAAAGCTGACCTAATTAATTATTTGTAAGGGTATAAATGAAATATGTTTTCCTTGGTTGGGTATCATATTTTTGGGGATCTATTGATGATGATGCAAGATTTGATTCTTGATTATAATAGATGAGCGCTAATGATATTGGTTAATTGAGGTGAGTTTCAAAGGAACTATTTTGGCAAGTTGTAGATCAACCAATTCATGGTTGTGGATATGTTATCCTAAAAGATTGTTTGTCACACTTGTTGGAGCATTTGGGAAGTGAGTTTACTTGTTTCCTTTTATCCTCTAGTAGAATTGGAACCTTCTAATAAGGATTCAAATCTCTCCTAACAAGGATCTATCCTCTAACAAAGACTATTGTACTAAATGCATTGTATTTGACTCCTAACAAGGTCACATCTTTTCAAAAGGAACTTATATATTAGTATATTATCTTGTGGGTGTCATCCATGCTAGGGTGTTTGTGTGTGGACTTTACTTCTTAACAATCGATATCAAAACATCATGTCCTATTTGAGAATGAATCTTTACAACTTAAGGATATCTACTATGGATTATAAGAAGGAGTGTCCTAAGTTTGATGGTGATAACTTTGACATCTGGGACAACAAGATGCAAACACATATGATATGTATGAGAATTGATTACTCATTGATTAAAAAGAATGAAAATAGTATCATGATAGAAAGTGGGATACCTTCATGCAAAAATGAGGAGAATAAGGTATTCCAATACAACATGATGACAAAGGAGGAATTGATTAGTGCTCTATCTAAATCAAAATTCATTTAAGTAAAAGAAATTGACCTAGCACATGATATTTGGATAAAGTTAGAGAATTTATATGAAGGTGATAATTTTACAAAGAAAGAAAAGTTATAGACTCGAAAAACTAAGTTAGAAAATATCATAATGCAAGAAGATGAGAGTGTTAGAACATATGTGCAGAGCTCAGATTACTACAAGGATAAAAGGTTCAGAAGGAACCATAATAGAAGATGAAGTTGTTCAGAAGATTCTCAAATCCTTAACACCTGTCTATGATAAAAAAGTCAATGTGATTGAAGAATTAATTCCACTTATTAAAGGTTTTAATAGGGAAACACTAATTGATAAATTGCAAGCCTTTGAAACTAGGAGATTGAAAGATGCTTTACTTAGAGTTGCTGATTTTAGAGCTAGTGCACACAAAGATGAAAGAGTACTAACCAAGAGTGAAAGTACCAAGAGCAAAATTATTGGAGAATATGTAGATGAATGGGAAATAATTTAGGAAGAAGAAAGAGAGTTGGATGATCTTGAAGCCTTGACTGAAAAAAGAGAGAAAAGAGGTGCAAAAGTATTCGAAGGTAAGTTGCCTATACATTTCTATAACTGTAACAAGATTAATCACTTTGAATCAAGGTGTCCTACAAAATATCCTAAGGTGAAACCTAGAACTTACACATCAAAATTTCCTAAAGAATTTCTATATGTTAATTTGAAGATGAAGATGAAATAGGATTTGTTGTTATTAAAGAAGAGAGTTTTGTTAAAGAAGAAAAAATATGTGTTTCACATGTTGAGAAACATAGAACAAATTAGATTATAGACAGTGGTTATTCACATCACATGACATGTGACAAAGACAAGTTTTTTTATTTAAAGAATTATGATGGAGCTATTGTTAGAGTTGGTAACAATGCACCTTGCTTGATGAAAGGAAAAGGATCTATAACTCTTGATGGTAAGACAAATGATGATGATGCATTGTTTATTGATGGATTAAAACATAACTTGTTAAGTGTTGGATTTGTTGACAAGGGTTATCATTTTCAACTCACTGATAAGAAATGTTCAATTAAGGATAAGTGTGGAAATGAGATTGCCATAGGTACAAGGACCAGAGGTAATATATTTCAATGGAACCGTACGGAGATAAGTTCTTTTGTTGCAAAAGTTGATGATATTTGTCTATGGCATGTGAGATTTTATCACATCAACTTTGATAATAAAGTGAAGCTAAGTAATTCTAATGCATTCAAATATCTAAATCTAAAAATATGGTGTTGATTGCTAGATTTCTTGTGCATGATATTATATTTGGTGGAAATGACTTACTATGAAAATCATTTGTTGATCAAATGAGAAAAGAATTTGAGATGCCAATGTTTGGTGAGATTGAATTTTTCATTGGCTTACAATTTTAAACAACAAAGGATAGTATATATATGAATCGGTCTAAGTATGCAAAGAAAATCTTGAAAATATTTGGAATGGATGAATCAAGACTGGTCGGTACACCTATGGTGACTAGAGTAAAATTATCAAATGAAGATTCTACTGCCAAGGTAAATGAAACATAGAAAAAATCAATGATTGGCAAACTTCAATATGTTGTGAATAGTAGATCATATATAACGCATGTAGTTGGAATTGTTTAAAGGTTTTCCTCTAATCCTAAAGAAGCGTGTATGAGTTTTGTCAAAAGGATATTTAGATAGCTTAAAGGGATTGAAGATTTTGGATTGTGGTATAAGCAAGATGGTGACTTCACTCTAAAAATCAATACTAATGCAAATTGGGTTGGTAATGTTGATGATAGAAAAATAACAAGTGGTGGAGCTTTCTTTTTAGGAGAAAGACTAATTGCATGGTTGAGCAAGAAACAAAGTTGCATTTTAAAATCTACTACTAAGGCTAAGTATGATGTTATTGTAGTCAATTGTTCTAATATTGTCTAGATTAAACAACTGTTAGAAGGAATGCAAGAGGAGATAACCAGGCCTATTATTATTTATTGTGATAATGCTACTGAAATAAATATATCAAAGAATTTGGTGATGCATGCAAAGACAAAGCATATATTAATCAAGTATCACTACTTGAGGGAGAATGTACAAGAGAAATAAGTAAAGATTGAATATGTGAAGTCTAAAGAGAAAATTGCTAACATATTTACTAAGCCTTTGCCTAAGGATGCTTTTGAGTATCTAAGAGGACTCGGGGGTCCTTACCCTATCCAAAATTCACTAAGTAAAGATGTATGTTGCATCACTTCATGAATTATTAGATATATCTTTGAGGAGTTGATGCAAGAGTTCACTCTTTAGGTGTTGCTTCTTGAAGTTGTGAAAATGATTGTAATGAAATTGATGTAAATAGTACATGCAAGGTACAAGGTGTAGACACCTAAAAACCTTTAGAAAATAAAGTATTTTTATTTTCTGAAAAAGTCCTGATGACATCATCATTTATTAATTAATTAATTAATTAATTTTTATGCCATTAAATCCCTTTATCTTAATTAAAAATATTTAATTAAGGAATCCCTCCCAAAAATGTTTAAATCTTATTTAAACATTATTTCCTTATTTATTAATTATTTAATTAATAAATTGACCAAAAATCCTAAAATAAATAAAAAATTTATTTTTTTCCCAAAAGTTGGCCAATTTCCTTATGACCAAAAACCTCTTCCAAAATCTTCTAATCCTTCTTTAATTTTGATTAAAGGCTAATCCCATCATTTCCTACCCCTAATCCCAACTCAAAATATTTAATTAAAATTAAATATTAATCCTCATGTTTATTAAAAAAGTTTTAATAAATATCTCCTCAACCCAAACCCTTGAAATAAATAAAACTTTATTTATTTCCTAAAAATCTAATTTATCCTCACCCTAAGAAGTTCTAGACTCTTCTAGAAAGTCTTCATCCTCATCCTAGAAAATTCTAGACTATTCTAGAAAGTCTTTATCCTCATCCAAAATCTAGACTCTTCTAGAAGATGTCTTTAAACCTAATCCTAATCCCCTCCTAACCTTGTCACATTCCCTAAACATGGGTTAAAACTTACTAACCCAAGCCAAAGTTAACAAATATCTCTTCCTTCACCCACCCTCATTAAATGCCATCCACTTGCCTATCTTTAAGCTAATCCTAAACCATCCTAATCCATCCTCTAATCATTTGCACAAGCCTAAACAAGCTTAGAACCTTCCTAATCAAGTCCAAGTCGAATTTGCTCTCATCACCCTCAAAATATCTCAACCATAAAACTTTATGAAGTCCACTAGGTCATAAATGACTCTTACAAGCCCTTTTATTGCTCTTACAAGTCATTATGAGGGTCTTTATGAAGATTTTATCTCTTGAGCCTCTTTTGTTGACTCATCCTTCCCCTTTCCTCCATCCTCTCACCATGTGACATGTGTCACTCCTTGATTGGCTATAAGGAAGCACAATCCATGTGCTCTCCTCTCATGCAATCTGAGCCCTCCATAAGCTTTTTCCCATCCTTGCATCTTAGCCCTCAAACCCTCAAGCCCTTTGCCTATTTAAGGAATCCTCTCCCAAGCCATTTTAACACAATCCATGAAGTAAAGTTATAATGCTATTTTGAGAGCCAAATCCATACTAAAGCCATCTATCCACACCAAAAATCCACAATCATCCATTGAAGCCCTTTTTGAAGCATAAAGCTTGAGCATACATCCTATCTATTTAGACAAAGCTACTCAACAAGAGAGCTTCTTATTGAGAGAGCCCATTAATGGCTCATATTCTCAATTAAGAGCTCATCTTAGTCTATCTTGAAGTTTATGAATTTTGTTTAGTTTGTAGAATCTTTATTTAAATTTAGTTTCTATTAGCACACTAACATTGCTCATATACACAAGGTACAAGGTACAACTACAAGGTTTTATAAGTTTCACATTGGAACTAATAGTTACCTTTGCATTGTTGTCAAAGGGGGAGAGAATGAGTAAATGGAGAGAGAACAAAGGGGGAGAATATGCTAAGTGATACATCATGGGAGAGAATCAAGATTGTTGTCAAAGGTGATGAAGATAAAGAGAATCAGAATGAGGATGAAATATCAAAGGGGGAACCTGATTTATTAAAGGGAAGAATGAAGATAGTGTTGAACATAAAGAGAACATATCCTAAGGGATAGACATGTTGAAGATTTATGCTACTGAAAATACAAACCAAGTACACCTGATGATGAAATATGTTGCAAAGAACCTAAATAAAGTCAAAGAGATGAAAAGTTGTATTATTGTCAATGCATATATTTGATTACCCATGTGTAATGTTTTGTAATTTAAAATCATATGTTTATGTATTTCCATCAATGCTAAAGGGGGATATTGTTAGCCCCAACTGATAATGTTGATAATGTATGTAAAAGAGTCATATTAGTTGTTATGTTGTCATTGATGTCAAGTCTTCATTGGCTAGACATTATGTTAATTCAGTAGAGTGCCCTATCATTTGATTGATGAAGAGGATTTGAAGAAAGTATTATGATGACAGAGTTGATAAGTACTGGTATTCAATGGACACTTGAATGAGTTGGATTGTGATAATGTAATGTTGGTTTGATTTTTTTATAATCATGTAATGTGATAATGAGTTTATGTATTCACCGAGCTATACAAGCTACATCGAGTAACAAGGTTAAAGAAGGAATATAGTATTCAACGAGTTCCTATAGTTGTTACTAAGTAGTTGGAAAAGAGAAGCTAGAGTTCAGTGTTAATCAAGTAATTGTAGTGTTAACCAAGTGATGTATTACCCAAGTGTAATGTAATGTTCATCGAGTATGAGCTAAGAGAACAAGTTAAGAAAGATGAGATCTAAGACCAACCTATAATGAAAATAAAGAATTCTCAAGAATTTCGAAGAATAAATTCACAATTAGTCACAAGATCTATGAATGGAAAATTGTAGTGAAGATTTGATGATGGAGACTAAAGAAAGATAAGGATGAACAAAAAGTTCAATAAAAGTTCTATTTTCTAAGTGACTAAATACATTGAATTTGAGATCTATGATCGTGGTTAAGCGATAAAATCAAGAGGATTATAGAAGGTGGAAGTTAACTATTTAAGGTGATGATCAAGAAACCCTCTAACCAGGTCACACTAATAATGTGCATGTAACCTTTAACAAGGTTGGCTCCTAGAAGAGCTCACTTAAGAAGAGTGAAATTATTTGGTTTGTCAATCCTAGGTGGTTTTTCCCTTTACAAGGTTTCCACATTAAATCATGGTGTCAAGTGTGTGATTGCTTTTGTGCTACAAGCTAATTTTCATGTTATTTACAAAACACTGTAACTAAACAACAACTAGGTAAAAGCTAAGTTCTGTAAAGTTATGAATAGTGAAATAAAAGTTTGAAGTAAATTGATTACGAATATAATTTGTGAAGTTAAATGAGATCACCGAGTTATTATTATTGAAGTTTATGAAGATTGAATTGATACTAAAGTGTTTGAAAGGCATGTAGGATAACTAGACATAACTGATTCACACCCCACCCCCCCCCTAATTATCTAACACTATCTTGGGTCTCATTCTTAGATATTGAGCCCAGGTTTATCTATGATTTATAATTTTAGGTAAGTCATCATATGAGAGAAAATTAATTTTGAACCCTTTATAAAACCATCCATTTGCTCCATTTCTCATCCACCATGTTCATGATCAAGCATTCACGTGCACTAGCATTCAAGTTCTCAAGCATTTAAGTCTTCAATCATTCTTCAAGAAATTCCTCTATTGAAGATCAAGGATTCAAGCATTCAAGCAATCAAAGGAATTAATCTCCAAGATCTCGCTCAATCCATTCAAGATCCTTTGTTGCATCATCTATAAACATTAATGCACATTCTTGATCCAATATAATTGGTAAACAGATCTCATTGCATTTAATTCAAGAGATACAACTATTGTAAGTTGAAATCATACATTTACTTAACATTAATGCAATTTAATTATTTCAATTCAATGTTAATTCCTAAATCGGGGTTTGACAGATGTAAACCCCCCATCAACAAACAAAAACATTTTTTATTGTAGGTTTCAGATCTTGGAAAGGCAAATAGGTTGTAGATTCAAATACCCTTTTTGTCATTCTATAGAACTGCGAAATCAAAATCAAGTTTGGACACAGTTGATCAAGGATGAACTATATCCTTGCTTTTGGAGAAAGTCAACCTCGTGCAAAAGTCACCCTTGCCAAATTCTCGCACAATTTATGGGCTTTGCAGATTTAGTAGTTTTAGGCCTAGACCTAATTGATTTGTCAGTTTGGAACAACACAACAAGCAAAAAATCCAATTTAAAAGCTGAGTTTTCTAATTCCCCTTGTCATTTCAACATATCTACTTATTATATCTACATATCTTATTCTAGTTCTCATCATAAGTAGGGTTTTCAAAGACCTTTGAATGTTTTCTCTTATTCTACTCACTAGATCTTAGCTTTGCATTTTTACGCCTTTATCATGTGGCTAGCACTAATCTTTCTAGATTTAGTCTTATAGAAGTGGGATTGAAAGGATTAATTTCCTGACTCCCTCTTTGAGTTGTGTAGTCTTGGTTATGTGATGAACTCAACTCTTCCTTTCCTTGATTCACATTTTCCTCTTAACACTACCTAAGATTGTGAAAACTTTTAACATGATGTACAATTTACGACATATATATGAGGGAGTTTTGAAATTAATCCCCTCCCCCTTTCCTTTACTTTAATTACTTCAGAGAAGTTGGAGATTGTACATACAAATTTATGTCGACCTATAAAGACAAAAACATTATATGGTGAGAGGTTCTTTATTCTTTTCATTGATGATTTCACTAGGATGATGTGGGTTTCTTTCTCGAGAAAAAAGTAAGGAGCATTTGATAAATTTAAGATCTTTAAAGAAAAAATGAATCTGGAATGAGGATAGAGTATTTAAGATCTGATAGAGGAGGAAAATTTACATCTAATTAGTTCAATGCATATTGTGAGGATCAAGAAATTTAGAGAAAAAGTTCAACACCTAAAATACTACACCATAGTGGTATAATAGAGAGAAGGAACATAACAATTAGCAAGGAAATAAGACTAGTGTTCTTTGAAAGTAATGTATCACTTGTACATCGGACATAAATAATTAATATAATCATACACACCATGAATAGATTTCAAACTAGACAAGACACATGATGAAATATTTTAGGTAGAAGAGATAAATTTTGAGTATGATTGAGAGGATGATACAAATTAGGTGAGTATAAGTCAAAGATTAGTTAATAATCATAATACATATTTTAAATTATTCTTTAAGATTGATGATGGAATTCAAATTTAGATTGAGGAAACTAGAGAAGAACAAAACACCAAAGAAATGTAGATGATAAGAAAAGCACAAGTGGAGGAGAATTTTTTCTTCGAGTAAGATTGGTATCATGGTTGAGTAAGAAACCAAATTACTCACAATCTACCACAAAAGTAGAGTATGTAGCAACAAAAAATAGTTGTAGTCATTTAAGTGGATGAAGCAAATATTAAAGAATATTGGTATTACAAATTTTGAAGCTACTATCATGTATGGTGACAATACAAGTGCAATTAATATTTCTAGGAATTCACTTTTACATTCTTAGACTAAGCATATTGCAATCAAGTATTACATTTTGAGAGACCGAAAAGGAAATTAGATTGGAATATGTGAGTATAAAACAACATGCAGGATATATACTTACTAAACCATTGGATATAGACACTTTTGAGTACCTAAGAGGAATGGTTGGGGTAATGACCCCACCTAGTACACAATAATTGATGTAGATTTACATCACTCTATTGTATTCAAAGCATATTTATTCATCTGGATGTGATGCTTGGTACTACTCATTAGGGGGAGGGGTCGCATTGTGCAAAGCTAATTCTAGAGCTCTTATGTAACATGTTTTGGTATAACAATGTTTGTTGGCACTTGACATGCTTTTGGTTGCAGATTGGCTTGATCCAATGTAGGTACTTTGATGAAGATCATCATCAAAGAGGAATATTTTGAAAAGATCGACAAGTTATGTTTGGAATATTGACACATTTTCTATTGATATAAAATGGGGAGAAGTTCAATGAAAAACTATCAGTATGAAGCTATATATGCAAGAATGTCAAAGTTTTGTTGAGATAATGGGTGTTGCACACATTGCATAATATTATTATATTATTATGTAATGTTGCACCTAGATGGATGTGCAACATGTAAATATTCTCATGGAATATTCTTGATGAGTTGTATTGTAACATTGTGATAATATTTCATCTAATTATTTAATATTGGGGAAAAGAATTAAATTTCCAATATTAAATGTGGGGTCAGTGGGTTAGGTAGCACATGGTTTATGTAATACCACTTGGTGGTTTTGTGGGGCTTGCTAATATATAAGTAGCCACAAGGGTAGTTGTTGTATGAAGAGAAGAAGACAAAAAGGGAAAGAGTCAAGCGGGACAGGGCTTGACAGGGTAGCCAAGGGAGCATTTGTGAAAGTTGGAAGCATGGCATGGGATGTGTGGATTCATGCTTGTTCACATAGTTTGCTAGGTCGTGGCTATGGCTTTAAAGGCTTCTATAGTTGTATTGCAATGGTGATTTTGCTAAATAATACATGGTGATGGATGCTTTTGGAGGCTAGGTTTTTTTCCCTCAATGACGATTTTCCAGGGTATATCTTGTGTCATAATTTTTTGTGGGTATGTTGTCTATTCTCTTGCATGTGGATTTTAATTGCATATTTATTTTAGATCTATTATGGGTTATGTGGAAACAATTATATTCTTTGTTGCAAGTTTTCTTACAAGTGGTATCAAAGCTATGGTTTTATTATTGTAACCCTAAACTGAATCCATGGGAATGCATGAGAGGATAAAAGAAAGAGCAAGATATATGAACTATTTATTGTAGATTTGAGGGTTTATGGTTTTCTATTATGATGGGATATTGGTAGATTTTGGGCATGTGAAATTGTGAATCAAAAGGTTTTTTTCAGATGTTTCATTTAACTGAGGGGTTTAAGGGGTAGCTTGCAGAAATGACCTCTTGTGCAAAAACAGACCTCACTATTGGATCTAGGTCGATGTTTCCATAAATTTTGATATATAATTTGCCCTAGTTTTGCCATGTTTAGAGGAAATGAAAGAGTTTTTTAGTTTCATCTTGTGATGGTTGTCAAATTTAATCCCGTCGAAATTTTCAT
The DNA here is from genome assembly GCA_028749045.1 of Cupressus sempervirens. Classification (NCBI taxonomy): domain Eukaryota; kingdom Viridiplantae; phylum Streptophyta; class Pinopsida; order Cupressales; family Cupressaceae; genus Cupressus; species Cupressus sempervirens. The sequence goes on from CM053787.1 coordinate 579,566,746, forward strand.
CACAAAAAAAAATCGCAGTGAAAATGATAAAAATATTGCCTTAGTAAAATGACCATAAATTTCTCTCAATATATTGGATTTTAGACTTCTAACAGGCATTGAAAAGCTAATTCAGAGCACTACAACTTGATGTAGGTTTGGTTCTATAATTTTGACATTTTGTCAAGTTTTAAGAGCCCAAAAGTTGGATGTTGTTTATTTTGAGCACAGATTAGGGCATAACTTGGGCATATGGAATAAGACTTTGGACTTTGAGTAGTCAACAGAAAGCTCTTGGGGAGCTCTATACATTGGTTTAGATTTGCTATAGATTTGGCATGGTTTATTTGGTGATATATTAATATAAACTATTTATGGAATATATTGATTATGGTAACATTGTGAGTTTATGACATTGTATATTTTGGAGATTTAAGATATGATGTCATTGTATACTTAGTTCATATTTTAGATTTGTCTCATGATGATATGGTTATCAATGTTTGGTTTGAATATGTATAATGACTTGTTGGGTCTACAAGTTGTGTAGTGTTGTAAGTAGTTTATACTTACAGGTTGCATTTATAGCTTGGTTATGAGTTTTCTTTGCTCATTGATCTTTCATTATTGATGCATATTCAGATTGGTGGCTTGGATTGGTTGTCTATGCCCTAAGTCACATGATTTGTTGATTTTTCTTCATGTAGAAGGGATGAGATGTTTTTACCAGGTATAGTCATGGTGGAGAATTGCGGTTGACTATTTTATGCTCACAGGTTGGAAATATTGAGAGCCAGTTGCTCAGTTCATGGAAGTGATCATTGTGCCATGGATTTTGGCATGACATGATTGGATATACAAGTACATCCTTGATATTCATTGGCTTGGATTCCTTATTTGGTTATGGTGGTATATTATTTTCTTGGTCGAGGATCATGGTTATTTGGTTTCTTTTGAGGAGCTCATGATGTGCACTTTGATTTCTTTGATGGTTTGATGTCCTGATTGATTCTCATGGTTAGAGGATGATTTTTCATCATGATGTCAATGGATAGCGTGGATACATGGTTTAGTGGAAGCTTTTGACAGTGATGAGGTGATAGTGTAGGATTAGTTCCTAGTTTGGTTTGTATCTTCTTGAGTTTGGAGATCTTGGTTTCACTTGGTATTAACACTTTAATTATATGAGTGTAGACCTAGAGGATCTTCATGTAGGAGATGGATTTTATGATGCCATAGGTAACTTGGTACCACAATTGAGTGGGAGTTTTTGGCATTGATATATTTATTGAGTGTTTGCAAATGTTGGAGATTTTTCTTAGATCCTGTTGTTGCAGAAGCATCTTTGACATTTGCAAGGTGCACTTGTTATCTTCATGCTATGTGAAGATGGTTATATCTTGAGGACTAATTGTGTTCTTGGTTATCTTCATGGTGCGTGGAGATGGTTCTTCATGGTATGTGGAGACGATTTTTCTTCATGGTGTATGGAGATGGTTGCATCTTGAAGACTCACACAATTCTTGCTAAAGGTGTGGTTTATGCTTTCATTTGGCATATTATCCTTGGTGTGAGGATGGTTTTAGTATTATGTCATAGTATACTCTTGATACACATTTAGAGTTTTGACATGTTATACTATGTTCATAAGGAGCATGTTATCTCTTTGGTTGAGATGGTTTAGATCATGTTATCATGTTTATGTTCCTAAAGCCATGGTTGGAATGTTGGCAATGATCTTGGTATTGAGTACATTGATTATAAGTTGGATACTTCATAATATTGCTATATTGAATTTTGAGTTGGCATGGATTGATTGGTTATAGGTGCTCATGGAAACTTAGAGATGGTGGTGATGTTGATTTCTCTTAGATTAGAGATGTGTTTGTTGGGATAGTTGATGGTTTCAACAGGAAGTCTGAGGGGCATTCACCTAATATGGACTTGAGAGGAGATTGTTCTTAGATGAGTCTTGGTTGGACACTTGGATATCTTGATAAGCATTCTCATTCCCCACTCTTGGTCTACTCGGTGGTTTGCTACTTGAGAGGTATAGCCCATTGTTTCTCTCAATTGCATTATGTTTATGTTTGTCTTTCATGGATATGGATCTTGAGCTACAATACATGAGTTATTTCTAAAGGGTTCATTTGAGAGATGATTTAGCATTGGTTATCTCCATTTTCATATGTTGTTATGCTAGTTGAGTTTGGGAGGTGATTTTATATTGGGCATATTCCTTGGTTTAGGAATGGTTATTCCTTGAGTTAGGAATGGTTTATGAGTTTGATCTTCTTGTGAGAGGCCTACATCCATGATTAGTTATATGGTATGGTTTGGGTGTTGTTGTGGCTTCTTGTTGGGGATTTATGGAGGAGATCATACTTGCACAATTTACATCTAGAGGTGTGTGTAGAAGAAAATGATACAAATTATGATTTGCATGGTTTCTCTTTGGTTTTGGTTATCTTCCTGGATGTTCGATTTTGTTTGCATTGGATTTAAGATTGGTTAGAGATTGTGATCACTGGTTTGTGATCATGTATGTCATGTGAGAGATGACATGGTTATTCCTTTATCCCTTTCCTCTATTGGTTATAAAGAGCTTGAGAGACTATTGAAGACTTGTTATGAGAGTTGTTCTTGTAGGTTATTGGTTAATGTGTTGTGGATGTTCCTGAGACTACATGGATTCACTTCGTTGAGATGTTGTGAGTGGATTGGTTATAGATTTGACATTATCTTTTGCAATGAGAGCTTCTTGGTATATATGTGGTAGGTATTTCTCTTGAGGCTTGTGATTGCAGGTTACAGATTGGATATGTTGATGATGTGAGATTCACTTGGTATACCTTTGGAGGTATGGATAGTTGGATGGGTTTGGCACTTGTTGTGGGTGTTATTTCAACTATGGATACATGTGATTACCTTTGGATCAGGTTTTTGTGCTTTGTATTTTAGTTGGTATAGGATTTTATGATCTTCTAATGCGACAGATTGGGCGGCTTTCTCTTTAGATGGCTTCTATGTATGCTTGGTGGCAATGACACAATAGGAGGTGATATCATTCATATTTGAGATGCTAGATACTTTAACTTTTTTGTGGGTACCAAGATGGAGCACTTCATGTACTTTGATCCATGATGGTGGATGTGTTGGGAGGGATTGTTCCCTTGTTCATTTATGTAGCTACAAATTGATCCTATGCAATGTATACAACAAGTGGGAGATTGTCGAGATAATGGGTGTTGCACACATTGCATAATATTGTTACATTGTATTATTTTATTTTATTATGTAATGTTGCACCTAGATGGACGTGCAACATGTAAAGATTCTCATAGGTTATTCTTGATGAGTTGTATTGTAACATTGTGATAATATTTCATGTAATTATTTAATTTTGGGGAAAAGAATTAAATTTCCAATGTTAAATGTGGGGTTAGTGGATTAGGTAGCATATGGTTTTAGCACATGGTTTATGTAATACCACTTGGTGGTTTTGTGGGACTTGCTACTATATAAGTAGCCACAAGGGTAGTTGTTGTATGAAGAGAACAAGACAAAAAGGGAAATAGTTGAGTGGGACAAGGCTTGACAGGGTAGCCAAGGGAGCATTTGTGAAGGTTGGAAGTATGGCATGGGATGTGTGGACTCATGCTTGTTCACATAGTTTGCTCGGTTGTGGCTATGGCTTTGAAAGCTTCCATGGTTGTATTGCAATGGTGATTTTGTTGAATAGTACATGGTGATAGATGCTTTTGGAGGCTAGGTTTTTTCCCTTAATGAGGGTTTTCCAGGGTATATCTTGTGTCACAATTTTTTCTGGGTATGTTGTCTATTCTCTTGCATGTGGATTTTAATTGCATATTTATTTCAGATCTATTATGGGTTATGTGGAAACAATTATATTCTTTGTTGCAAGTTTCCTTACAAGTTTGTCAATGGAGTTGTATGAACAAGTGAAGATTGGATATGTTGAGGATATTCAAAAAATAGTATTCTATTGGTTACATTTGTATGTCTTTCACCATATGTTGTCATTAATGCCAAAGGGAGAGATTGTTAGGAATTGAAGACTTTTTTGGCACTTGGACAAATTTATGAGATGTTGTATTGATGACAACACATGCTTGTATGCTTATGACAAACAGAAATTCTACATATCACAGGTTATTTATCAGTTTAGCAAGCTTAGTTGGTGAAAGTATTATGTATGTGAGCTTACATTGTGTAGTAGAATGAGTATAAATATCATATATGTGTGTTATTATTTATGTGAAGATTTGGTGAAGTTACAAATTATTTGGTGAAGACCAGTAGCAAACAAGTGTGCACGAAATAGTTGTATCACCTAATCTAATAATGTAACATGAATACTAACTATTAAATGAGAGTATAAACAAAACTAAAGTAGTTAACACTTAAGATAGGATGGATGGTTATCACCACAAAAGGAAGCAAACCAAGTATGGTAGGCTCCTTATGGTATAACCTATGATGGAGTGGATGTGTCCCTAATAGATGGATATGTGTGCTCACGATTGTGCTCGAGCTTCAAGTGGATGAGTGATTATCAAATGTGTACATGGAAGATGGTTTTAAGAAATGGATGTATGGAGGGATTTCAACATTATGATGGTATTTTAGTAGTTTTCAAAATCTCAAAATAGCATTATAACTTTGCATGAAAGGTGGATGATAGTTGTGAAGGGAGAGGGTTCATTTATAGGCCAAGGGGTAGAGAGATGGATGGTCAGGATGCAAGGATGATAAGCTAGTGAAGGAGGATCAAGATGCATTCAAAGGGGAGCATATGGCTTGTGCTTCTTTGGGGCCAATAGGAGAGTGACACTTGTCACAAGGAGTATGAGTGTGAGAGGATAGGATAAGGGTTGGTCAAGGGAGTAATGAGGGAGGTTGAGTATGTAAGAGGGATGTAAGAGCCACAAAAGGGGATGTAAGAGTCATAAATGGGGATGTAAGAGTCATAAATGTTGGAGGGTGAGGGTGAGGATGAGTTTGTTGACTTTAGCTTGGGTTAGCAAGTCCTAACCTTTGCTTAAGGTTGTGCACATGTTTAGGAGGGGGATTAGGATTAGCTTAGAAAGGGGGTTAGGGGGTAAGTGGTTTAACTTTGATGGGATGGGTTAGTTAGGTGGCTAAGTGAGGTTAGTATGGGTGAATGGGTTGGATTAGGGGTTAGGATAGGGTTTAGAGATGCTTTTAGAGTTTTAGATATTTTATTAAATGATTTATTTAATAAAATGGGGATATGGGATTAAATTAAATAGATTTGAGGATTTATTTAATTTAATAGAGGAATAGGGATTTAATTGATAAATTGATTTTGGGTTATCATTTGATTTTAGCAATTGGACTATAGTTAATTAAATAAATTAATTAACTAGGGGATGGTGATTAATTAATTAAATAGTAAATATTTAATCAATAATGTCCTAGGAGATGACTAAATATGATTACCTATTTATGTAATCAGATTTAGGTGTCAACAATAGTGACATAGATACTTGTTGGAATTTTGGTTATATATTTCTAGCAAGTGAGAAGTAAACATGAAAAGGTTAGAATATTATAGAAGCCTTATTTGTGCATGCATTTTCTTGACTGGGAAGTGATTGGATTATTCTGGAAAGGTGAGTAATGATTAATGTGTGGTATTATTTTACTAGAAGCTAACAATGTTGAGGAAATGTGTAATTGATCATTATAAAATGTAATATCTTTTTTGTAATGTGTGGGAACTTTATTTAATAATTTTAATGATGCCTACAAAGGTGTGTATGCCTAAACATGGACCTATGTAATTAAATGTACATTGGGGAAGCTCCAACATGTCAATCTAATTAATTATTTGTAAAGGGTATAAAGGAAAGATGTTTTCCCTAGTTGGGTATCATATTTTTTGGGATCATTTGGGGACGATTTGAGATTTTATGCTAGATGATAAGAGTAGGGTAGTAATAATGTTGGTTGTTTAAGGTGAGATTTAAAGGAATTATTTTGGCAAGTAAGTTGCACATCAACTAGTTCATTATTTTGGATATGTTATTCTAAAATATTGTCCTTTACACTTGTTGGATCATTTAGGAAGTGGTTCTACTTGTTTCCTTTTTGCCTTTAATAGAGTTGGAACCTTCTAACAAGGGTTCACAGGTATCCTAACAAGGATCTATCATTTAATAAGGATAGTTGTGTTGAATTTATTTTATTTAACTCCTAACAAGGTCACATCCTTTTATAGGAAACTTATATATTAGTAAATTATCTTTTGGGTGCCATCCCCACTGAGGTTTTTCCTCTGATCAAGGGTTTCCCTAGTCAACAAGCTATTATGTTGTGATGTATGGTTTCTTGTTGTTGTGTATCATTATTTTAATTATTGAAGATCAAATTTATAAATTTGGATTTAATTATGTTTGATAAAAAATGGTTCACCCCCCAGCCCCCCCACCCCCCTCCCCCCCTCCCTCACAATTGTGTGTGGACTTTATCATATGAGAAGTAGCTACAAATGAAGACTATTTTGTGAAGCCAACACTAGTTAGTAGATTTAAAGTGTTTTGGATAATCCAGATAGAAGTACACCAATGGATCTTAGATATGTGGTGCCTCACTTTTACAATAAATATTTAAATTTATCCATGCATAAAATGTTTATTTGTAGTGACCTCCAACAAGATATAGGATTGCAACTAACCTTGTTGAATATACCCAAAGACTAGGATGCGGTTGAATTAAAACTTAATAAGTCTAAGAATCTATTTAGTTTAATTTTGAACTATCCAATTATGTTAAGAAAAATGAAAGATAAATAAATCAAAACCAATGCATAAGAGAACAAAAAATTTACATGGAAAACCTAACGAGGGAAAAATAATAGTGAGAACACTTCACAATATATGATAACTATAAGAAAGAGGCCCACTAAAAGATTTGCAACAAAGATTCACTATATTAGGGGAAGATACAAATGAATTTCTACAAAGATTCATAAGAAAGATGCAAAGAAATACACATGTAGAGGAGACCCACCTTCTCAAAACTAGATACATAAAAATAATTAGAAAGTATGTCTTTAGCACATAATTTCCAAGATTCTCCCTTGAATGTAGCTCCTCTTGACTCACCATTTGAAGCAAAGTTTTGAAATTTTGCACCAATGCTCTCATTGAACATGTATAGTACCTTATGTTCACATCTTCCTCAATCTGCACCATTTTCATTGGTTTTGTCTTCTACACATTCTATTCAAATCAATATTATTACTTTAATTATGTCAATGCAACTAGGTAATAAGGTAATCTAATGAAGTCATCTTCCAATAAACATAATTGTAGTGAAAGTGGTCCTTTCTAGGATATAAATAGGACCTAAAACATCATAGAAGAATATAAAGGGAAGCTTCCATTCAAGTTCTTCAATTATGGCCAAATATAAAATTATGTTGTAAAATTTATGTGCGATGACCTAATAAAGAAAAAGAGAGGTTTGAAGGACAAAGCAAAAAGAAACAATCTAAGAAAGATTTTTTCATTTGAAAAAAAAGAAGTTTCTATGTTAGAAATGTAGATGTATCGTATAGTAACTCTTCTAGGGATTCAACTAGTGAAGAAGAAGAAACTTTGTTTATGACATTGGGCTACTTAAATACTATTCAACTGGACTTATTCAATGAGGAGGCTAATCTTGAAATTGTTGTTGTAGATCTTGAAGGTGAACTCTTATGTGAACTCATGAAAAAACATATTATGTTTTTTTCTGAGTAAGCTAGAGGCCCTAAAAAACAATTTAGACAAATTTATTTTCAATCCAAAAATAGAGATTTAAGAGAACGAGATAATAACATAGGTAACAAAATGTGTTTTGAAAGTCAAAATAGATTAATTTCACACAACTAGAGAAAAAGTAATATCTTTAAGAAAGGAATTTGAATTTTTTAAATTTCTAGTCTAATGTTTTTTAGAAGTATGAGAACAGAAATAATACATTAAATGGGATGTTTGATAAGCAAAAACATTCCAAGGATCTTACTTATTCACATGGAAAAGGGTCAAAATTTGAGATTGTTTTTTATCTTCAAATAGAAAAAGAAAAACATTTAAGGTTAGAGAACCCTAGGGAATAAAATTGATTTGAAATATTGTGCTACTACTTCGAAGACTAAACATAAGAAGAAATTAGAGAAAAAAAATTGTTGTTACTAGATAGTCCAAATACATCAACAATGGAAGAAGAAGGAGTGTGAACATGTCCACTAGATTTATACCTAATTGTCAAGACCAAACAACAAGCTTTAATTACTCTTTTCCAAGTTATCATTATTCATGGAATGATTGTGTTCACAAGGTTGCAACTTGTAGAATTGTTGATAAGAAATGGTCTGATTTTGTAGGAAGAAATCCTTTTATTTAAAAAGAAATTATAAACCAAATGTGCTTCAATTGTCACTATATTGTTCATAAGGCTTTACATTGTAGAATGATTACTAAAAGGTTTGAAAATTCTATTAGAGAAAGTATGGTTTTAATATTGTATGCATCTAACAACATTGGGCATAAAGCACATTCTTGCAGAAATAGTGCAGAATAATTGCCTAGAAATCAAAAAAGAAAGTAGATGTCTAGTTCAAATAGGAGAAATGATGTACAACGGTTTGCTAATGAAAACTAGTGCAAGTGAAGAAAGAACCCATGACTGTCCATAATGCACAAAGTGTTAAAGAGAGATTAATAATGGTATCAAACTGACTGAAGAAGGTCCTTAAAAATGTTTAATAGTGCTTCCAACATACTTATTATAGCCACAAAAATTAAAATGCAAGGTGAAACAAATTCTATATCATATGGCACAGTGTACCAGTTTCACAACATAGAACAATTCCATAAACACTTGTCTATTTAATGTTATATTTTCCCCTAGATTAAATTAGAACATAATTATTGTGTTTTTATTGATATAGAGGTAATGAAAGATCACATATACATTATATTTAAGAAGGTTATAGTGGATAAAATCATAAATATAAATTGAGAGACTTTTGATGCATAACAAATAACATAAAGAAACAAAAAACTACCTATAAATAGGCCAAAAGTACATCACCACACCTATTACTAGCACAAACTATGAGACCTCGTCCTAACCCATCATAGCTCAGCTAATACATTTATTCTGACACATTATGATTCGATATTTTGAGATATTATTTGACTAACTAGACATTGATCTGTGTTATTTATTCCATGTGATGAATACTCTAGTATGCTTTACTTTTGATGATTGATGACATTTTATATAAATGCATGTATTGTGATGATTTGTTTTGGTAATTTAATTTGAATTGATGAATATGTCATGGTTTTCAATTATGAAAATTCATTATATCTAATCAATGTGTGGAATTGGAAAAGATTACTAAAATGAGATTTAGAATATTTTGGTTTAAATTTGATTATGCAAGTTAAGTTTGTGTGTGTGTGTGTGTTTCTCAAACTACTAATATCCGAATTGAGTGTGCAAGAAATTGACCATGGAATTTATCGAAGAACCAAGAACCAAACCTATGTGCAAACTATGAAGCCAAGGTTGAATCCAATGAAGAGATTCAAACCTCGTTGTCATGTAATTTAATTCATAATCACAATTTGAATGTATGTAGTGGGTTAATTCATTCTATTATTAATGACATGTCAATTATTTTATGTAATGTGATTTTATGGTGTCACTTGACATTTGTCATTTATATGAGTAAAATGACATGTCAATTAAGGTTTGGCAATGTGACCCTTAACCTAAAACTGAACTTAATTAGGAGCCTAAGTTAATCCCACTTGTTTAGAGATATCTTGTGAAGTCCCACTAAATAATAATTTTGAATTCAAAATTTTAGGCACTTTTAAAGGCCAAAAAGTGGTCCTAGGAGCCAAATTTAGTGAAATTAAAGTGCCCAAGTGGCAGGGGTATGAATTAGAGACCTAATTAGCATGACTAGAAGGCCTAGGTAACTTTATGGACCATCCAAACTTCCCATTTTCTAAAAGTTGCGAAAATGGAGAAGTCTTGTGTCCTTGCCCTTCCCCACACTCTTTCCTAAAATTTCATTAATGGTAGGAGACAATTATGATAGCCTAAGGACTTAGGGTCAACTCAAGAAGTTATTAATAATAGGTGGATGGGATTTGGAGGCCTTTTTAGAGGCCCTTGGAGAACTTAGTGGATGTCCACCCACTCTCTATCTTTAGAGACACTAGGGCTTGGAATTGGAGCAACAAAGGATAGGGCTCTTCTCAACTTTCTATTCCATAACACATTTACGTAAGGTTGGTGATTCCTTTGTCATGGATGTTCTTCATTTCTTGCAATAGATCAGTATGGTGTAGTTCTTGTTCTTGCATTTCTTTTATTTGTATGTATTGTTGTATTGTGATTGTGAGGGTTGGGAAATGGTTATTTTAATCTTTCTTTTCTTGCTTTTCCTTGAGGAATTGTTCATGGGTGTGAAGGAATTACTCACCTTTAGATAGATAAGAAGAAGGCCTTGTGGGGTGAAGGGGTTAGTTGTGACCTCCATGGAAGTGTAGAGTCTCTTCTCATGAAGAAGAGGGAAGAATGCAAGGTGTATGGGCCCTTGTTTTCCAATGTATTTGATGTTATTTAGGGGAGATAAGGAGAGTATTTTTATGGAAGATGTGTGTGATTATGAGCCTTGTGAAGGCATGATATTGTAAGTTTGTCATTGACATCTCCTTCATGGTTATTCCACCTTTGTTAGAGTAAAGCATTAACCTTATTAAATGTGCTTTACTCCCTTCTTAAGATTTAACTTTATGCACCTTTTGCATTCTCATTTAATAATTATTTAGTAATTATTAAATAAGATTTACCTTTTAGGTTACCCTTTTTGCATTTCGATCTCCTTCTATAAGGATAGATCATTTGTAATTATCTTACATTTTTTTCATTTTTGAGAATACAATTTGCATATTTTTAGAGCAAAACCCTTGCCTCCTCTTTTTTGTTTCTTCTCTCTCATAGGTTTTTACATGTAGGTATTCTTCAAGCTTTATGGATTTGTATTGCTCAAATCCTTTATGGTATCAAAGCCAAATATGTTGTAGGTTGTTTAGTATTTGGAGAAAAAGAAGAACGAGGGTTTGATAGAACATATCTAGAGTTTTTAAGGTATTTTTTGTGAAAATAGGGGGGTCTCTAATTTTTTGAGCATTTTGAGGCCAAACAAACCTCACTAATGGATTCAGAAGGTGTCAAAACCCCCATTTTCATATAGATTTTGTCAAATTTGGACAACGTTGACTCGAGAGACAATTTTTTTTGCCCAGCAGGGTGGTAGGGCCTCCTACATGCATTACGATGCAATTTTTAAAATAAAAAATAAAAAATTCATCCACAGGCCAATTGTTGACCTACAAACCTATTTCTGCCACCGAAAAGGTCCTTTTCTAGTGCACAAGGCAAATCCAGCATTGCAAGGCAAATCCGGTCACCAACAACAATATTTTGTAGTCGTTTTAATTTCCAGCCACCGTAGAACATTTTAGCTGCTGTCAAAACTCTTGGCACCAACCTCCTGAGCTTTGCTGATGCTTTACCAGTGGTTCCAGTCAGGCCCTCCACTCTAGCCTGCCACCATCACCGGTGAGTGGCATTTTTTTAAAAATATTTTTTATTTTTTATTTTTTAAAAATTAATATTTTTTTCAAGCATTTTTGGGGGCCCTATCATTTTTTGCGATATCTTGAGCATATGGATGTATTTTTTTGTTCTGAAAGAAGCGCCAAAAGGTTGTTTCCGAAACAAAGATGATGGAGTAGGTATTTTTGGGATTTCTTTCCAATTTGGTATCTATTTTTGCACTTGAAGTTCATTGATGACTTTTATCTTCCAAGGGGCATGACTTCTTCGGTATAGCTCTATTTTTTGTTCTAAAAAAAGCGTCAGAAAGATCTTCTCGAGCACTTTCTAGATTCTCTATCATTTCACTAGTATTTTATACTAGTATTTGTGATTCATTTCTAAATATTTTTTGATCTTCACTCATTTACGCATTCTTTCTATAAGTTGGGGTTTGGTTCTTTTCACTATGGGGGGTGTTTTTATATTACCTTCTATTATTATATTAGTATATCAAAAAACATCAAAAAACCCTTCTAAAACAATGGTCGAGACCTCTTCTTGTATAGGACTTCTGACCCCTCACAACTACCACACTTGGAAGACCTCGATGACTTGGCTTCTTTGGTCAAAAAGGTTGTGGTCATGTTTAGATATTGTGCAACATGTTTTTTAGTGGCCTTATGAGATCATGTAACACCAAAACAAGATGGATGAGGCAATTGGATTGATTGCATTATAGGTATTAGATAGTCTACAATTTCATTTAGATGGGTGCAATACTCCTCTAGCTATGTGGACCAAGCTTCATGGCTTGTTTGGTACTGTGAATGAGTTTAGGGTACTTCAGATAGAGGCATAGCTTACCTCTTTTATACCTAATTTCTTTCTGACTATTGATGACTTCTTGATGAATTTTAATCAACAAAGATCCATGTTGTAGTGTTGTGGAGAGACGAAGACTGATGCTAAGTTCATCTATCTGATTCTCTCTAAGATTTGAGGGAATTTTCAAATTTTTGCTTCCACCTTCTATTCCACCAAAGATACTTTGGGGAATAGATTTTCTATACCTATTTTTGAGGTCTTTTGTGATCACTTGACTAGAGAACAGTTGAAGCTTACATAGTTGGATACTATGACTAGTTCTAAGATGAAGGCATTGGTAACTCAAACATCTACAAGAAAGTTGAAGCACAAACCGAAGCATAAATTATATTCAATAGGTAGTAAGAGTTCCTCCAAGCCTACTCCCAAATCAGATGCTCGAAAACCCTCTCAGAAGGGTAATTCTTCTAAGTCTAGTGAGTCTTCCTCCAAGACTAAGAAGTACACAGGTGAACCTTGCAATTTTTATGGCAAGGAAGGACATCCAGTTTCCAGGTGTTGGAAACATCTTGAGGCAATAGAGGAGGCCATGCAACATCCCAGTATTGCTTTTCTAAAACCTCCACCTCCTCCTACAGGGAAAGGACATGTTCTTTCTGCATGAGCATTATCTTCTACAACTTCTTGGATTCTTGATTCTAGAGCTTCCCATCATATGACACACTCACCTGATTTGGCTACCTCACTTGCTCATAGTGTTACCACACATAATGCATTTGGTGATTCTTCTCAGCTTTCAGTCATAGGTTCAAGAACTATCTCTTTAGAAGGTGGTTAACTACAAGATGTTCACTTAGTTTTGGCTATTTCTACAAACCTCCTGTCTATCTTTTAGATTTGTCATTTAGGCTCTTGAAAGACAATTGAGTTCTCACCACATGATGTTGTTATTTGAGATCTCCATGATCTTGACTTTGTTGTTGCTACAAGGAGTGTTGATCTTCAGTCTCACTTATATTAGTTTGATGGCTTTGAGAGCTCTGATTCAACAAGTGTTTCTCTCATTGCTCATGTAGATACAGTGAACAAGCTTTAGCATGAGCATTTTGGCCATGTCAACTAAAAATATCTACAAAATATGAGTGCACATGAGCTTGTGATTGGGTTGCCTTAGATCTCTTGTACTGATGGTGTGTGTCAAGGTTGTGCACTTGGCAAACATCAGAGAGGTCCTTTTCTGACAGGTAGATCCACACATGCTAAGTCACCATTGGAGTTGATACATAGTCATCTTATGTCATTTCCCACTCCATATTTTACAATTGCTAGATATGTGCTCACCTTCATAGATGACTTCTTTAAATGTACATGGTTGTACTTTCTAAAGTACATGTCTGATGTCTTTAATTCCTTTCGAATATTTAAGACATTTGTAGAGAAGCAATCTAGTCTTTCTATCAGGCCTACACGCACTAACAATAGGGGGGAATATGTGAATCAATCTTTTAGAGATTTTTGCACTAAACATGGTTTATAGCATCAGTTCTCTATTCCCTATACACCTCAGTAGAACAAGGTTGAAAAAAGAGAGAGAGAGAATAGGACATTACGAGAGATGGCCAATTGTATGGTTCAGTCTAGATCTATGAGTTCTTCATTCTGGGCTGAAGCTGTCAATTGTGCCAACTATATTCAAAATTGAATGCCTCACAAAGTATTGTTACACATGACTTCTGAGGAGGCTTGGACTCGTTTCTAGCCCAATGTTTCTATTTTTCACATTTTGGTAGTAAGGCTTGGGCATTTATTCCAGATGCTCAACAAAAAGCCATGGAGAAGAAGAGTCGACCACTCAATTTTGTTGGCTACTGTGAGGATGTGAAGGTGTATAGGTCATTTGATCCTAATTCAAGTGATGTCTTGTTTCAACAAGATGTTCAATTTGATGAGTGTTATCCTCCGATGGATCCTACATCTCTAGCTTCTTCCTCACTACCCAATACTTGCTCCACTCTTCTACAGGATTACACACCTCTGAGGAAGATATAGATATTGATCCCCCTTCACCATCTCGACCAGATGTTCCATGAGTGCCCAATTGGGCTCATAATACAATTGATGTAGATGGACCTTTGGCAAGTGATCCTACAGATGCTCGTTGCACTCGTGCTCAAACTGTAGGTAGTGGCCTTTCCAGCCATGCCACTTTAAATGATCCTCAAAGTTTTCACAAGCGATGGGACACTCGAAGTGGGATAGGGCTATGGATGAGGAGTACTCTTCTTTGATGAAGAACCACACATGGGATCTTTGTCCTCTTTTGAAAGGAAGAAAGTTGGTTCGATGCCAATGGGTGTACCATACCAAGTATGTTGCAGATGGTTCTATTGATATAAGGCATGTCTTGCTGCAAAGGGTTTTTCATAGGTTGAGGGTATTGATTACTCCAAGACCTTTGCCCCAATTGCCAAGATGAATTACATTCACCTTGTACTCTCTCTTGCAGCTTCACAGGGATGACAGTTTTTTCAGATGGACGTGAAGAGTGCCTTTTTGCATGTAGACCTTCATGAGGAGATCTACATGGAGTAGCCTCATGGTTTTGTGTAGGACTCTTCATTAGTATGCCAACTTTAGAGGTCTTTATATGGTCTCAAACAAGCCCTTAGGGCTTGGTATGAGAAGATGGATTCCTTCTTGCTTGCTTCACAATTCACTCGGTGTCATTCTGATCCTATAGTTTACATTCAACATCATGGGGCTAACTTATTGATACTTGTTCTTTATGTTGATGACCTCATCATCACATGAAGCTTAGTCTCTATGATATAGAGTGCTCAACAAGCATTAAGAGAGCAATTTGAGATGATAGATCTTGGACTTTTGCATTATTTTTTGGGCCTACAGGTTGTTCAGTCTTCGAATGGGATAGCTATACTCTAGCAGAAGTATGCTCTTGATATGCTTCAGAGATTTGGCATGCTTGATTGCAAGCCTACTCCCACACCTTTTCAGTCAATTATTATTTTATCTACCACTTGCTCTACTCTTGCAATGGATTCCACTTTATAAAAACAACTTGTGGGTAGTTTGTTGTACTTGACACACACACATCCTAATATTTCCTTTGCAGTTGGACTTGTCTCTCGATTCTCCCATGATCCTCATGAGAGTCATTGGAAAGCTTCCAAACATATCTCGAGGTATATTAGAGGTATAACATGTTATGGCATTTAGTACACATTAGGGGATCCTCACATTGTTGGTTTCATAGATTTTGATTGGGCTAATGATATTGATGATCGCAAGTCTGCTTCTGGTTTTGTATTCTATCTTGGTTCTAGTCCTATCACGTGGTCTTACAAGAAGCAACATGCTCACACATTATCATCTACAAAGGCAAGATACAGGGCAGTTGTATTGACTAGTAAGGAGGTTTTGTGGATTTGACAATTGATGATAGAGTTTGGATTTTCTCCTGATAGTCCCACCTTTCTTTGGTCTGACAATTAGAGTGCTATACACATTTCATGAAACCTAGTTGAGCATCAGGGGACCAAGCACATCAAGCTTCGCATGCACTTCATCAGGCACCGGATGACACTTTGAGCTTGGAGTACATTCTTACTGCTCAGCAGGCTGCAGACATCTTCACTAAACCTTTTGCATCTCCACGTTATCTTGAACTATGTTCTATGCTTGGGGTGAAGGAAGTTGCCCTTGGGGGGTCTCAATGATGAGTCCTTCCTTCCTTCTTTTTCATGCTATCTCTTTTTGGAGTAGAGTTTTTCCCACTAGGTTTTCTCTATTTCTTTATTTCACAGGGATTTGTTTGTGATTGGGTACCTCATCAAGCCTTGTTGCCAGGACCCAAGTTTGCTTTCAGCATTGCATTGTAGTTTCCTAGCTCTTTCTGCATTCTTTGTAGCTACATTGTTGATCATTTTAAGGGGGGGTGTTAGAGTAAACCATTAATTTAATTCCATTTATTAAATGTACTTTACTCCCTTCTTAAGATTTCACCTTATGCACCTTTTTCATTCTCATATAATAATTATATAGTAATTATTAAATAACATTTACCTTTTAGGTTACTCTTTTACCTTTTAGGTTACCCTTTTCAGGTTTCAATCTCCTTGTATAATGATAGATCATTTGTAATTATCTTACATCTTTTTCATTCTTGAGAATACAATTTGCATATTTTTAGAGCAAAACCCTTGCTTCCTCTTGTTTGTTTCTTCTCTGTGACAGGCTTTTACATGCAGGTATTCTTCAAGCTTTGTGAATTTGTATTGCTCAAATCTTTCAACCTTCACCCTTTGTCATGGGTTCATAGGTGTAACCCATTGTGATAACCTTAGTTAGGTGTTTTTGTGATGTTCATGTTTTTTAGTTTGAGTTTGAATGTGACCTAGTTGGTATTGGTTCTCCTAGCTCAGTGGGTGGCCTCCTTGAGGCCTAGGTTTGGAGGTGAACTCTCCATGGTATTGTTCATTCTTATATGTAGATTTTTGGTGGATTCAAATGTTGGAGCAAGCTTGCAATTTTGATCTCTTGATGGTGTCATTGTGAAGAAGGAGAGTTGATGTCTCATTATGTTACCTTTTGTTTGGAGAATTCTCCACTTGTTTCCACCATCTTGTTTGCATTGTTGCATTCTTGTAGTGAAAGGAATGATTTTCGGTTCATTGAAATGTATTGGGTTGACTAAAGATGTATATGCATGTCAATTGATATGAAATGATAGTTTCATTATGTGAGGAAAGTTGAAATGAATTGATGTAAAACTTCAATGGTTACTTCCATTATATTCATTGATCTCAAAGTGATAATAAAGATATATTTGTTGAAATCACTGTGTGAAATCATCTTGTTTAGTAATGAAAGTAGGAAGGAATGCTCCATTATGTAGTTCATAATTATGTAATGAAAAATCAAGTTTCCAAATGTAACTGAGTATATAGTTCATGGAATAATCAATACTCTAATTAGATATACTACATAGATTTTATCCTCCTTGTTTTATTGACTAAATAGATTAGCAAATTGGATAATGTGATCATTAAAACTATGTGCAAAAGAATTAAATTGATGGAAAACACCATGTAAATAACTAAGCATTACACTAGCAAAACTATGAAATTTGATAAGGTGAATTAGTAATTCATGACTCTAGCAAACTTGAAATGGCTAGAAGAATAAACCCATTTGGGAGTAAAAAGAAACCTGTGTATTTTTCCTCCAAATCGAGACCTACACGTCTCTAGAATTTGTATGGGAAGAAAAATAAATTCCTCCCATACAAATTCCAATCCATAGATATTAAAATATAAATAATCCTAAGCCACTTGTGCATTTAAATATTAACTAATCAAGACCTCGTCTAGAAAATAAAAGACAAAACGAAATAATCTACTTTCATTGTAAATTTATAAAATAAAAAAATAAAAGAGTAATGAGGTGGGAGAGGATGTGACCCCATGTGGGGGCCACACCCTCCTCCCATTCCCCATAATTCCCCTGCCTTGGAAATCCACATAAGCTACAAGTTAATCATGTTTGGAGCCTAAAATTTCTATGTATTAAAGTTGGTGGGGCCCATAAACTTTCCCCAACACCCCACATTCCTTATCCATTCTCCCATGTGGTCTATCTCTTGTGTACTCACACTGAGTTGGGTCAACATGCCATGGGAAACACACCCTTTCCTTGAGGAGCGCACTAGTTAAGTAGGCCCACTTGCCAAGTGGTAGGGACAGGGCTAGATTGAGGTGTAGGGTGGTTGGATGGGTAGGATTAGAATTAGGAGGGATTAGGAGGTAAGTAGGAATTAAGAGATGGGTTAGGAATGTTGTGGGTAATTAATTTAGATTCTTGTTAGAATTTATTAATAAGTAATTCATATGTTAGTTGTATGTAAATAATTCAAATTTAGTATTTTTAAGTAAATGGGTATTAGAAGGTTAGTAATAGGATAATTAGGTGTTTAGAAACAAGTTAAGATTTGTTTAGTAAAAATGTTTATTAGTTATTGAGTTTATAGTGTAAGTTATAATGAATATTTACTTAATTTATTTTATGGAGTATTATTAGATTAATGTTTTTTTAAAGTGGATATATTCTTATGGATTAGTTATTAGTATATTTAGAATAGGTATTTTGCTAGTGTAATTAGTTGATAAGTGTATTATAGGGGTATTGTTATAAGTTGCTCTAGGCTATTATATATGTATAGTCCTCATGTACACCTTTTTAATTATTCATTTTTGAATTAGATACATTATAACATTTTATAACTATAATAGTTACATGTTGATTTTGTAGTAAGGTTTCATTAATAATAGGAAAACGAATTCAAAGTATGTTGTTATGAACACATGTACTTAACCCTTTAAATGATAACCAAGTAGATCAAACTTTATATAATGAAATTGAAATCTAATTATTTCCTTGTCTTATAGAGTGTACCTACAATTCATGACAAAATAGTTTAACAAATCAACCCATTATCGAGTTTTCATGTAGCAACACTTTATGACTTATTGATCTTATTAAAGTATGTCTTCATAATCGACATATGAATCTTAGTGAAATATTTAATTGTATTCAATAGTCTGTCTAAACCTAGAAACAAGAATGAGACTCTTTAAACGTACCTTAAATTCACCTTATAATTGTCACCTTGATTAATGATGTAAATTCAAAACTTTAACCCTAAACTCTTTGCGACCTAATTGTGTAACCTCGAGACTTGAAACTTGTAAACATTCTCTTAATGTTATCTTATCTTCAACTCTTTCAGTGTTAACATGTAGACAACTCAATTATAACCATCTTTAAAAATAATAATTGTTGGTATTTTTTTGCCCTAATTTTTGGGCATGACATTATGGTATTAGAGCATAGTCTCAACACTAGGAACCTAAACCCATTGCATTTCAACTCATGTAAACTTAAAATATTTTGTAGGATGGTTGTCGTTACATGACTTGGTCGATAAGGAAGAGGCCCTAGAGTTGCACATGCTACACTTCCTGGAGTAGGACAGGAGGATGGAGCACCTCCACCACCTCCACCACCCTAGAACCCTAGCCAGGACATTCTAGATGCCCTTGTTGGAAGCATGAATGCTGATGATACTTCTATGGGGGAGTATTGTAGAAACATGATTAGATTATTATCATGATGATATGTTACATTCATGATTGTGTTTGTCATTGATGTCAACATAGTAGTTTTCTTTGGTATCTAATAGAAGAACAATGGTAAAGATCAAGTTGGTATGGATAGACAGTTGAGCATTTTCACTAAGTGAGGTTAAAGGAAGATACTACTAAGTGTCTAGTACATGTAGCTAACCTTAGAAGCATAAGATATTAAGTTTGGAAGAAGTTATGCAAGTTTCGGTGAAGATTGTTCTAAGATAGACTTTACAGAAGCATGTTTTGGTAAACTTGTTATATCTCTTAGTAGATTTGTTATTTTTAGAAGCCAAAGTTAAAGATGTGAAGAAGACATTCTTGAGATGATGTAGCTAAGCTTGCTTGTCATAATGTTACATGTACGGAAAGTTATTCAAGTTACAAGGCAAAGGATTAATGTTATCACTAAGTGTAATGTGTTCTTAATGAGGTCCTATGATAATTAATTGAGAAGGTGTAATAGCCAACTCAGGGACTTGTTTTATGGATTCGGTATAAAGGAAGGAAATTTTCCTTTATCAAGGATGGAATAGACTAAGGATTGCAAGAAGCATAAAGAGTGGAATGTAAAGATAAGCAGAGTAGAGTGAAGTTGGAGAAAACTTCATTGCCGAGGTTTTATTGTGTGATCCAAAGTTTGATATTTGGATCTGAGGTTCGTGACCTAGTCTACAAGGTCTGACAATGATTGGTCTGGTTGATAGGACAGAGGAAAGGAGTTAAAATATAGTACAGACAATTATTCTACAAGGAATACTTGAGAGATCAGTTGGATAATGAGTTTAGTGGTCTTGCCCTAGAAGCTATTTAGATAGTGGGTCCTTCTGTCTTCACAACTCCTAACAGGGTTGGAATCTCCTAACAAGGACTTATATGTATTAAATGTTGTGATAGACTCCTAACAGGGTCCATCCTCTAACAAGGAATATTTATATTAGTACATCATCTTGTGGGCATCATTCCCACCGAGGTTTTCCCTCTGATCAAGGGTTTCCCTAGTTAACAAATCTAGTGTATTTGTCTATGTGTATTCTAGTATGGTTTCTAATCAAATGGTTAAGATTATTTAAGGTTGATAAATGTTTTAATTATTGGATAACTGATTCACCCCCCCTAGTTATCTTGGTGGACTATTGTTTCTAAAACCCTCTATAACTTGATTGGGGTAGTCTTCCAGAGGTTACCACCTATAGTCCAACTTGAGTAGAAGATTCTAGGAGGTGATAGAGAATTTGGTAGAGAGAGGAGGAGGATTTCTCCACCCATAAAGGTTGAGGATCAAGGTGATCATGAGGGTGAGTTAGTTCATCAGTTATAAGTACCACCTGAGCATGAGATACATGTTAAAAGGAGAGCCCCCAAAGATGTTGGAGATGAGATTAGGGAGTTGTTACGACTCTAGTCACCCTTATTTTTGGGAGCCACAGATGGTTCAATAGTAGAGGCCTTGTTACAAAGTTTACAATGATGCTTTTGATTGTTCCCTTATGGGAGTAATCTAAAGGTGTGACTTGCAGTCCATCTTTTATGAGAGAATGCCTCCACTTGGTGGGAACATGAGGAGTCCGTAGGTGGAGTGAGGATTGACACAATCACTCGAGAGTCTTTTGTGGCCCATATCCAAGAGAGATACCTATCAGAGCATTTTATACAGAGGCAGATAGAGGATTTCCATGACCTTCAACAGAGAGGCCTCACAATGAACTAGTATGAGATTCAGTTTCTCGAGCTTCTTCCATATGTTGATTACATGAAGGACGAGAAACTACGAATCCATCATTTCATTAAGGGACTTAATATGTCTCTTTAGGGTACAATCTATCTATCTTTTCCCACTACATTCAAAGAGACAGTTGAGATGACACTAGTGGTCGAGGATATTTGTACTAGACAAGAGTCTTGGGATTAGTCTTAGCATCAAAACCCCTCCACCCCACAGTCAAGACAACGAAGATCCCCTTGGAAGGGGAATTAGAGCCATTCAATAGGATCCTTTAAGGGTCAATAGTCTCAACAAGATTCTAGATAGAGGCCATCATAGGGTTATCAAGGCTCTAAGGCCAAGCAGTGGTAGTCTCAGGGTTAAAGATGAGATCAGAGGACACAGATCCCACATGCACAACTAGCTAGGACTCAACAATCCTTTAGGGGTGATTACAATGGATCCAATAGGACTGGAGGTCCACAACAATCCATATTATAGGGAGTGCAGATTCAAACCCATGGGCCATGCTACACTTGTGGTGACATGTGTCACATAACAAGAGAGTGTCCACATGGAGAATTAAATGGTGGTCAGAGAGGGGCTACTTCAGAGCCTACAATAAGAGACATGGACAGGTCCCATAGAGTTTTTACAATGATGTATAACTGCTAGGCTGAGCATCAAGCTACAATCATCGAGGCCACAGGTATGATATGAGGTACTATTGTTACCATTTTGTTTGATTCTGGAGCTACTGACTCCTTTATATCCCCATTTGTAGTTGAGCATTGTGGGATAGTGGTAGTGAGGCATGATGTCAATTGGAAGGTAGAGTTAGCATCAAGAGCCAAGCTGTTAGTTAGCTCCATGGTCCAGAGTTGTCAGATTTACCTTGGGGACATGTCCACGATGTTTGATCTACACATTACCCCTCTAGGTTCTTATGATGTTGTTCTTGGCATGGATTGGTTTTATGCCCACAACACCAAGATGGATTGTCAATAGAAGAGGGTAGAGTGTCTAGATGAGTATGGTGCCTCTAGGGTGATATTAGGGGTACATAGACTTGTATCTCTTCGTATGAGTTTTGCTATGCAACTTAAGTGGTGCATGCGAAAGGAATGCCAACTTTTTACTATCACCATTAGTGATAGAGAGGAAGATACAAAGAGAGAGCCATCCCTTGATGATTTTCCTATCTTGTAGGAGTTTGCAGATGTATTTCTCTCAGAGCTTCCTAGTATGCCAACACCTAGAGTAGTTGATTTTCACATAGACTTTGTGAGGAGTTGAACCAATATCTAGAGCACTATATAGGATGAGTACTCATGAGCTTAGTGAGCTCAATATTCAGTTGGAGGAACTCTTGGAGAAATGCCATATTTGATCTAATGTGTCACCTTGAGGTGCATTGGTGATCTTTGTGAAGAAGAAGGACAGATCACTTAGGTTGTGTATTGATTATCAATAGTTGAATAAAGTAACCATTAAGAACCGATACCCACTTCCTAGGATCAATGATCTCTTTGATCAGTTACAGGGTGCCCGAGTATTCTTGAAGATAGATATGAAGTTAGGTTATTATCAGTTGAGGATTGTGGAGAGTGATATCCACAAAATTACATTTCATGTGAGGTATGATCACTCTAGGCATGACACAAACAACCTTTGAAATGTCAACTTGGAGTGACAAACCAACCTTATGGATTTTTGTTGTTGTATATTTGAGAAGGAAGTGTCAATATTAAATAGGTTACAAGTTTGAAGAAAAACTTTCCCAGCCTTATCCTTTTGAATAAGCTTTGATATAGATAGGGCAACCAAAGGAGAGTCAAAGATGATGCCTTCTCTAATTATCAAGCATGAGAAGTAAAGTAGAAGAGTTTTAAATAACCCATTTCGAAAAAATTCCCCCAATATTAGCATTTTTAAATCAACCTTAGATTCTACAAGAGCTTTGTTTGACAATTAAAGAGTGCAAATAGATGGCTGTAGACACTTCTAAGCTAGGAAGTGCACTAATCCTCTATCATTTGTAATATCCATGACATTAGATAGAAAAGAGGCCATGCCAAATAACAATAAAAAATTAAAATGGATTACCAACAAGTTCTTTCCTACTTGTCAAACAACTTCTTCTATTAACACAATGAAATGAATATGGTGTTTAGTTTATATTTGTCAACATAGTGAGAATATTTTCCCAATAGTGTTTAGATAAAAAAAAACTCTGATGCTCAAATCCATTTCCGTAAGATGAGAGAAGAAAACCCAATATCGAAGGCGATCAAGAACAACCTTTCCCAAGACCTTTATATTGAGGATAATCATTGTACATCCTCCATTGTATCCAATTGAGAAGGATATGTAACATGTTCACACATGAGAAGATACTATAAATTTAATATGTTGTCATCACAATGGTTGTGGAAATACTAACCGAATCTATGCTAAAATCTCAAAGAGAAATGACCATTCAAATGGGATGTTAATTACAAATTGTCATATCATAAGAGTTATCCTTCATTTTAAAGAGCAAAAATGATCTCACCTCAATCCTTCAAATACTAAAATGAAAGTTACATTATTCCACATTGTAACATTAAATTTTTTAAAGTAATCAAGACCCCTTTCAATAGCCAATTGACTTACCCATCCACCTTAAGAATTTAACATTTAAAGTTGTCAGTCTGACCTAATATATTCTATGCCAATTGCATCATATTTGAATTAGATCACCTTCAACAATAATGCTCATTATTATTATTATTAGCTTCTCCTAAAACAATTATTCTCACCATGTGAAAGACCTTTCTTTCTTTAAGATAGAAAATAAAAATAGGTGTACCACAAAATTCACAACTATTTTGATGTTGGGATTTAGTTTTATAAATAGTTAATAGTTGGATTTTTAAGGTCCCTTTGGTGTGATAATATCATGCTCCTCCGAGAACCGCCCTTTCCTAATTAAGATTTAGGAAAGAAGAAAAGATCAGATAAAAGCTAAAAGGTTTTTAACGTCCACAAGGGCATAGATCACATTCTTATGCCTCCTACGCCCTTTTATCTTTTCTAAGCAACGGCAGAGAACATATTTCTGGCGATATAAAATTAAAAATCTGCATTGTGAAAGCCTCGGCGAAGATGGCTATGGTGGCTTCAGACCCTGAGACTAAACCCACCGAAACCCCGGAAGAACCCTCACAGCAAGGAGGCGGAGGAGGAGGAGGAGAAGAGGTGGGAGGATACAATATGTGTTTTCAGAAGCTTGCAGTGGATGCAGCTGGCGGTGCTGTTTTGGGCTCCATTTTTGGCATTGGTCAGTTTTCTTTTCCGTTCTATTAATATCTGTTTGTAATCTCATCTCTTCCTTTCATCCCCTTCTATTAATAAGTTCTGTGAAGCCATAGTTATTTACATCCAATGAATTCTTATTTGATAACTTTCTTTTCTTCTGAAACTCTTGACTTTCTAGCCATGCCTCCCGACAAATTTACCATAACTTTTATATTATCTCGTCGTTGGTTGCTTGAGTTGAATCCAATGCTCTGCGTAATTTCAGTACCTTGTCATGTCTTCTTAGTAAGGAAAATTTTGAAGAATGAATTGTTCTAGGAATATTGAATGGGTCGATCTGTTAGCTCAAAGTAATAGAATATGTCCTAGGGAAAATATAAAATTTAATATTTATTTTGAATCCAGGACTCTGGTCTCTGATATGAAAAGTGTGGATTCTTCTGTTATTTTAAGCTAGGACTGTTTAAAGGGAAAGGCTCCGTGCAGCTGCTTAGTTTGTTTTGGCTAGCAATTGCGGTTTTATTGTTTTTGAGTAACTTGTGGAGCTGGTGGCCTATGAAGCTGTTAATTTTGCAGCTTATTCTTATTTTTAATTTTTTAAAAAAGCGGTCAAAGTTTATTCAATGAAAGCAGAGATACAAAGCACACGCTGGAGGCCAAACAAAAGGAATAAAAAGTCACACCCTACCAGCCAATTACACAAATCTATCTTCTAGCAGAAGCCTATTTAAGACTTCAAGGTTTAGGAGGTAGTCCATCCCTTCCTTCAATAGCCCAAACTCCCCCATATTAGAGGCCCACTTCACCAAGCAGTCAGCAACATTATTCCGTTCTCTGGGAATATGACAGAATGAGACAAATTCCAGGGAACTACACTGATGATGAATCTTCCTCACCACAGAAGCTAACATCTCCCAAGTTTTTAATTTTCAACATATCCCCTACAATTTGAGAATCAAATTAACAGACGATTCTTCTCCATCCTAGGGAATAACCCCACTCAGTAGCAACCTTAATAGCAAGAGCCTCCATCAGATTGTTGGAGTGTTGACCCCTATAGATAGAGAAGAAAAATAAGAGCACAACCGTCATTTCCTCTACCTATACCACCAATGCCTACATGTCCAGGATTCCCACAAGAAGAACCATCAGTGTTAATTTTTAACAACCCCAAAGGAGGCATCCACCTACCAGCTCTGTTAATCTGATACTTAGCTTGTCGGGGTCTACTATGAACACTACTCCCAACTTTATTATTCTCTAGCTGCAAATTCCAAACCAAAACATGTTCACCAGGAACAACATTGTAAGACATCACATTTTGCAAAGATAGTTTCCTGGAGTCTACTAACTATCTTCCACCACAACTGAAGGCTTCCAAGTTGAGAATTGTAAAAGACCCTGTGATTCCTTTCCAGCCATAGGTTCCAGACAATAAGGAAGGCCCAATATTCCAAGCCATCTGGAGAATTCTTCACTGGAGGTCTACCCAAGCTCTCCCAGAATTCAATTAAGGAAGTAGCATGAATACAAGTTTCTCGCCAAGCCTCCCACCACCTGTGCCAGAGCTCCCTAGAGAAAGGTCAAAGAAAGAATAGGTGAGAGCAACATTCCTCACTATACAGACAACAAAAGCAGGTAGAGTGTCCTTGGAAACCTCTCTTGCGAAGATTCTCCCAGGTGAGGCACGCCTCTGTACCACTGACAACAAGAAAAAGTTACACTTAAGCCAGGAGGAGCTATTCCATACATTTTGATTTAGCTGCTGCTTATTTTTAAGCAGTCATTTTAATATTATTTTTGACATAAAATTTGGAGGGAAAATTTAGGGATAAATGAAAGAGAAAATTCAGTGGCAAATGAAAGAGGAAAATAAATTTATGAAGATGCTTGGCATAATTTTCAATAGGTAGCTGCTGCTGATTTTAAGCCTCCCTTTTTCACAGCTTAGAGTGTGGTTGCATTAGGGGGCTTCTAGATCTATTTTAATGGAGTGGAAGGTCCCATCAACTAAATGAAATATTGCTACAAGATTAAATTGATCTTTTTGTCAAAAGTAGCAGCTTCTACTTTTTAGAGCTGCATATTTGAGTGGGTTGAAAAGGTGGGGTGGGTCTAAAATTTGCCCCACCAGCTTAGGCTTTTGCTTAGTACTTCTTAATCATATGATAATTATAAATTCTTGGAATTAGATTTAAAAAAAAATTGTTTAGTTACATGAATAGAATATGCTAAATAAAAAATTGATGAGATCACCGACTTCCATAAATTGTGGAGCTTAAATATTTAAGCATGAACTCCACTAGAAAATTCATGGGACCTCCTAGTGTAAAATGATCCTAAAAAATCTCAGCAACATCCACTAATATTTTTTA
This sequence comes from Cupressus sempervirens, assembly GCA_028749045.1. NCBI lineage: Eukaryota > Viridiplantae > Streptophyta > Pinopsida > Cupressales > Cupressaceae > Cupressus > Cupressus sempervirens. The sequence goes on from CM053787.1 coordinate 579,593,790, forward strand.
GGAAGCTCTCTTCCATGGGACGATACCCTTATTTCCATTTCCCAAACAATAGCTGCTTTGCAAAAATAGGAAAAGATTCTACATATCCGTTATTTTTAATTTGATTTTTTCATGTGAAAACTGGATCTGCTTAAGTATAAGTAGAAAATATGCTTAAGCTACCACACAAAAATATGATGTAAGTAACATTTGAATTGAGGGGATAAGGCAATAGGTGGGTATGTTTAAAAATAGAATGAAATTGAATCTTTTTGGCATAGTAGCCCTTTGTGATAATAACTTATGTATTATAGGTTTTGGGCATCAGACAAGTAAATGTTTACTTTTTGCATAAGAATTTCATGGAAAGAACTAGAGACTTAGGGACTTTTAGATTATAAACATCAACAGGTAACAATTGAAGGCTAGAGAAGGTATTCTTGATGCATTGCACACCACCGGTAATCTTAGTACAATAGAAAAAGATATCTGTAAACACATTAGTCAGAAGTCTTGTACCTTGTAGCTTGCATTACCATAACACCATTGGCTCTCTAAGCATTGGAAACATCTCTACCACTTAGAAGAGTTTTGTGAAGCAAAAACACATTTGGGAAGCTTGTCTAGCAGAGTTAGAGTTCAAATTTTTAAAATAGTAAGAGATGCCTTGCTCACTAGGGTAGGATATATATTAGCCATACAAAGCACCTAGGAGTCAGGGTGACTTGCAAGAGTGGTCCACTGGTCGTAGGAGATGTCTCATGATGCTTCAATTCATTTTTTTTTCTTGAAAGCATATTTGGGAAACTTGGTCTCTGTTGTGACCTTTTCACACCATCACCTCATGCAAATGGGGATCCCCTCTTTTGCTTGTATTTGTTAGGTTAGGTAGATTTTTGCATTTCATTTGGCGATTTAGAGCTTAAATTGGCTAAGGGGTAGCAGAGAAATTATGGAGCCAAATTAGTTATAATATTCTACTTTGATTTAGATTTCAATTTTAATTAATTTCATTTAGACATAACATGAATTTCCCTTCATATTTTGATCAAAATCCGGACTTACCATGAATTTACCTTCATATTTTGATCAAAATCCAGACTCACTATGATTTTCCCTCCATATTTTGATAAAAATTTAGACTTACCATGAATCTCCCCACTTTAATTCACCTTTCTCTAAAAATTCCTAAGTACTGAGAACGAAATCCAAGCATACTATATGAATTTCCACCACTTTAGATGATATTTGCTTGAAATTTTTTGAAGTTTTTGAAAAATCCAGACTAGGGTCAATTGTCCCCTAAGGGTTAGTATGAAAATTAAGTTTGGAAGTTGTCCAGATAGGGATTGTTTTTCCCTTTAGACTGAGCTTAGAACTTGAAATTTTTTCTAAGACTGCATTTTGTCTAGACTAGGGTCATTTTTTCCCAAGCAGGCAAGTATGGACTCAAATTATTTTCTAAATACCAAATTTGTCTAGCTAGGGTCAATTTTCCCCTTGAACTGAGTCTGTAATGTTGAAAGTTTTTCCAAGTCTGGAAGTTTTCCAGACCAAGGTCCCTTTTCCCTTGGAGGAAGTTGGGAACTTGAAATATTTTCCCAAGTTTGGATTTTGTCTAGGCTAGGGTCATTTTGCCCTAGGAAGGCAAGTATGGATTACAGTCTAAGGTTGATTTTCCCTTGGAGTCAATTATGGAATGCAAAATTTTTCTAGAATTTTTTTCTAAGACTGCATTTTGTCTATACTAGGGTCATTTTTTCCCAAGCAGGCAAGTACGGACTCGAATTTTTTTCTAAATACCAAATTTGTCTACACTAGGGTCAATTTTCCCCTTGAACTGAGTCTGTAATGCTGAAATTTTTTCCAAGTCTGGAAGTTTTCCAGACCAAGGTCCCTTTTCCCTTGGAGGAAATTGGGAACTTGAAATATTTTCCCAAGTTTGGATTTTGTCTAGGCTAGGGTCATTTTGCCCTAGGAAGGCAAGTATGGATTACAGTCTAGGGTTGATTTTCCCCTGGAGTCAATTATGGAATGCGAAATTTTTCTAAGTGTTGGAGATTTTTATGCTAAGGTTTTTTTTTCCTTGAGGATAATAAGGAATGATATAATTGTCTTTTAAATGTAAAAAATGTCCGCAAATGGCATGTTTTTCCCTCAACAAGAGTATTGAAAGTATAAGAACTATAGTAACTAGGGTTGAATTTCCCCTTTGGAGCTAAATCACAAAATTCTTTCTAAGGATGTCTTTGCTAGGGACGACTCCTCCCCTTGTGATGGCAAAGCAAGGTCAAATTTTTTCTAAGGTGAATGCTTTCCAAGCCTAGATTGATTTTCCCCACCTTGCATGGATAGATTTGGAGTTTGGACAAGAATTTAAGTTTATACAAGTTATTGACGTAGTCAAATTTAAGAGTCCTAACGTGGATTGAATTCTCCATTATGACAATATTTTATCAATTAATTAAAATTAATGTGGGAAATTAATAAAGTCAAATTAAAACCTTCCAGAAGTTGGTAATTATTTTATCCCACATTGCTTATGGGAAGCAAATAAGAGGCAAAAACACATTTAAAAGGGGATTGCTGTTGTAGCAAGCCATGAATATCTTTGAAGAACAAATAATAGGATTGCCAAAATTGAAGCAAGGGGTAAAGTTTAAGCACGATCCAACCTTGGTTATTGGAGTCTAGGTGAAGAAGGAAGATATCTGCCATTAAAGAAGGATTGAAGGTGACTCAAAAAGTCATTAAAGAGCTGTAAACAAGGTATTTTCAGACTTAAATCTGAACCCCTTCTATGGTGCAACTTGTTTTTGAGAAATTATAGAAAAACATTTGTATGAAACTTTATTCATGAGTCATGGCAGGTTGTTTTTGAAGACATTTTTCTCAGAATTTTGGAAGACATTGACCATAGAGAAGGGAATATCAGTCAAAATCGGCAGACTTCCTAGGTCTGGCAATTTTGTTTGAAATGTCATAGAAATTAATTGAATGTCCAAATTGCCAAGTATTTGTTCCTAACCAGTCCTCCATCCTTGGGCATCAAATTGGAAGCCATTAAAGGGCCAAATTGAGGTATATGCAGGCCCAGATCAGAAAATTACTCAGATTGGGCGATTCTCTTTGGAACTTCTTTGAAAATTATTGAAGTACCAAATCCTCCCAAATTTACTGCTCAAGTAATTGGTAAATTATTTGATGTATTGACAATGAGCAAAGACGCTCAATAAGTAAGTTACAACTTAAAATATTTACAAAATAAGCAAGTTTCTAAAAAGAAACTGTAGATAAGATCAGAGACCATCTTATCACCTAAAATTACAATAAAGTACATTACCAAGCATTAAATAAATAATAAAATATTATTTTAATACCCTCCCTTAATGCTCAATCTATTAACAACACCAATAGAGCCCCTGAATTTTACAAACTTATCTGACTGAGGAACTTGGTGAGGATATCTGCTGTCTGATCTGTTGTTGGAACATACAGCAACTAAATGGATCTGTCTTCCACAAGCTGCCGAATGAAATGACTTTGAGTTTCCACATGCTTAGTTCTTTCATGGAAGACTGGATTCTTGGCCAGTTTGAGAACTCCTTGATTATCACCAAACAAAGGAGTCAGACCTGCTTGAGATATCTGCATATCTGCAAGCATCCATCAAAGTTAAACTACCTCACATCCTGCTTTAACAGCTCCACGGTGCTATGCTTCTGTCAAGGAGAGAGCTACAACCTGCTGCTTCTTACTAGTCCATGTGATTGCACCAGAGCCCAAACTGAACTCATACCCAGATGATAATTTTCTATCATCAACTGAACCTGTCCAATCTGAATCGAGAAGTCTAGTATCTTGACTCTGAGTGTACAAGAGTCCAAAATTAGAAGTGCCTTTCACATAACGTAGCACACGCTTCACAGCTACCCCATGATCAACTTTGGGGGCTTTCACGAAGTGTGAAATGTAGCTCATTGGAAAATTGAGGTCTCGTCTAGTGGCAGTGATATAGATGAGACTACCCACTAATTGCCTGAGCAATAATTCATCTACTACAGGTGAATTGGACTTAGCTAGCAACTTAAGCCCTTTTTCCATGGGTATGGAGACAGGTTTGTAAACCTACATTTGGGACTTATGCATAAGACTTTGAGCATACTTGGATTGGGAGATGAAGCTACCACCCTTTGTCTGCCAAACCTCAACACCTAAATTAATGGAGAAGTCCCAAATTTGTCATGTCAAATAAGCTGCACAAACTCTGTTTGAGCTCACCAATCAGTTGTTTTGAGCTGCCAGTAATGATTAGATCATCAACATAGACAACAACTAACAAAATCTCATTACCAACTTGTTTGACATACATATTAGGATTAGCTGGACATCTTTAATAGCCACGATTTGTGAGGTACTTATCAATCTCAATGTACCAAGCCCGAGGAGCCTATTTTAGGCCATAGAGTGCTTTTACCACTCTACATGCCTTGTGATCTTGACCGACAACTTTGAACCCTAGAGGCTGAGTCATATAGACTTCTTCCTTAAAGTCATTGTTGAGAAAAGCACTCTTAACATCCATTTGATGAACTTTCCAATGAAACTGGGCTGTTAAGGCAAAGAGAAGCCGAATGGTACCCATCTTGGTTGTAGGGGCAAAAGTCTCCTCATAGTCAATGCCTTCCTTCAATGAGAACTCCCTAGTAACTAGACGGGCCTTGTACTTGTCAAGGGTTCTGTCAGCTTTATATTTGACCTTATACACCCATTTACATCTAATGGGCTTCTTCCCTAAAGGAAGATCAGAAAGGACCCAAGTGTAATTCTTTTGAAGACTGTGATATTCGACTTCCATAGCCTTTTCCTGCTTGGGAATCTCTTTAGCCTCTGAATATGTTTGAGGCTTATGAACACTCTGAATGTTGGCCATGTGAGCAAAATTAACTGTATGTTGCTGTTTGCTCTTGTTTTTGGATGATTTACCCTCAATGAGCTCATCATGATGTGGATTACCAATAGTCTTAGCCTAACATTTAGAGGAAACTTAGGTTATGCATCGTCAAACTCAGGATCTGCATCATCCCTCTGATTCCCTCCCATCAGGTAGACCTAGAAGAAGATGGACACCCAAACCAGAAGCCTTCAAAGATTGATCCTTAGACTTCTGCATAGATGAGGATGGGTGGAAAGGTCCACATGCTTCATCAAAGACAACATTCCTATCGAAGACAAGATGATTAGTGTCTACATCTATCAATCGACAAGCCTTATGGTTGTCATTGTGCCTTGTGAACATAAGCATTTGACTCTTGGAATCCAATTTGGAGCACTTGGCATCTGGAATTTGTACATAGGCTAAAGAGCCAAAGATTTTGAGATGACTAATCCTAGGTTTGCGACCAATCCAAACTTCTTCAGGAGTCTTTCCCTTAACAACTTGTGTAGGGGATAAACCGTAGTGAAAATTGCTTTTGCCCAAAACTTATTAGGAACACTCCCCTGTTGTAACATGGAACGAGCCATATCAACAATAATACGATTCAGCCGGTCTACAACACTGTTTTGCCAAGGAGTGTGGGGTGTGGTTAATTGATGTTTTACACCATGTGTATCACAAAAGTTGGAGAATGCAGTAGAACAACCCCCCCGGTTTTCTGGCATAAGAGTGATTATACAATAACCAAGGCCTTAAACTTCTGAAACACAATAGAAGCATCCTATTTCTATCTATAAGAAAGTACACCTACATTTTATGACTGAAATCACCAACAAAAAGAAAGAAACACCTGCAACTAGTAAGAAAAGGTGTATTCATTGGCACACAAAGATCAACATGAACCAACTAAAGTACCTTAGAGGCTTGCCATGAGTCACCATCTGTGAACAGTGTTCTGTGTTGCTTCCCAGCCTGAGTTTGGATCGTAGAGAGATAGTGCACATTTAAGTTCCTCCTGAGCCAATTGAGAGAGATAGTGCACATTTAAGTGCCCAATCCGCGAATACCAAAGGCTGGTGATGGAAGAACTTCTGGTTGCCATGGCTATCTTCAGAGAATCACCAATATCCACAAGTTGGAAAAGACCATGATCCTCAATGCCAACAAATACAATACGACGATTCTCTCGATCAATAATTGAGCACTTCTGTGAGTTGAATACAATGTTTAACTGAGGAGAATGGTGCACGATCTGACTCACTGCGAGAAGATTTAGTTCCATGCCAAGAACATAGTATACATTGAGGAATATGAGATCCCTCCTACCAAAATATACTTAAACAGAGTGCCTTTATCGACAAATGTGTATTCTTCTTCTCCTCCAAAAATAACCGAGTTAGTGAATGGAGAGAAGTTTGTGAACCAATCACGCCGATTAGTAAAGTGATGCGAATCACTTGAGTCAATGTACCAGGTAGAAGACTTTACATGATCTGCAGGTCTTTTAGCCACGAAAGCATTAAAGGCAGATTCCTTCTGCTTATTGTGCTCGAGAACATGCACTTTCTACTGAGACTCTCTCTGCTTCTTCTATTTATAAGCTAATCGTTGACAACAATCCTTCTTCATGTGACCGTATTTATGATAGTAATTATGCTGGATGTTCTTTTTTTTAGAACTTTCCTGAGGTTGACATGAGCCTTTCTACTATGAAGGCTGACCTTTCACTTTGTTTTTCGGCTGAAAGTGTGCTGCAAAAGCTTGCTTTGTAGAAGATGATGAAGAACCAGTACTAAACAATCAAATGTTTCCAACAATCTTGTTGCAGAAGCTTGGTACATATGTTTGGAAACTTTAATTCAACATTTGTAGAGGTAATGTTGAGAGTTTCAATAAAATGTTAATAAGACCTCGAAAGACTTTTCAAGGTGATAACCACCATGTCTTCTTCCTCCATCTTTCGACCAATTGTCTCCAACTGATCATGGATGTCCTTAATCTTCTTCAGATGCTTCCATAAGGACGTTCTCTCACCCATCATGATGGAGAAAAGCTGATTCTTTAAAAAGAATGCACAACTTTTATTGGAGGTTTCATGCAAGGCTTTTAGGTGCTCTCAAATCTCAGCAGCTGATTTTCCAAGGGAAACTTGTGGAAACTGATCATCTATAACATAAAGTTTAATGAGCATGACAACTTCATGATTGTGCTCGTTAAACTTTGCCTGATCTGGATACGTTGTAGCTGGACATTGAAGGGTACCCAAGATGATCTTGTTAAGGCAAAGATATTAAAAAATGGTCAGCATCCGCTGCTTCCCAGTGTTGTAGTTTTTGCCATTGAAGTGTTTCGCCTTCCAACATCATGTTGGTCAATGAAGCCATCTTCACGTTTTTCAAGACACAAAAACAAGGTACTATAAAGATGCCGATTGCTCAAAATTCTATGCACCAATTGAATGCATTGAGACAAGTGCAGATTTCAGTATTGTTGGCACAAAAATCAAGCACAGATTTTGAGACAAAATTGTCTGAAGCCTAGAAAAATCCCATGAAGACCTAGAAAAGATCTCAAAAATCCCAAAAAGGATCTAGGATTAGAATGAAAATTTATCAACATAGAAATAGAGGCACAGAAAATGAGCTTTCCAAAATTATGAGGTCAACCCAGTTGAGCTCTTGGAACACATATTAAGAGACTGCAATTAGTTTTTCAAATTGACAAAGCACCTGAGAGTTTCAAAAGAAATCCTAGCTGTTTTTGAAAAAATAAAAAAATTGCAAACGTGAACTGTAAAAAAGGCAGATCTTGGTGCAGTTCAAATATAAAAGGGTTTTAGAAACCCTAGATGGTGCTGAAAAACAATAGGAAGCTTTAGACAATGGTTTGAAAATGCCCAAAAATACCAGCCACAATTTGTAGAAAAAAGGAGGCTAAACTAGATGTATCAAATGCAGGAAATGTCGACTCAAGACTAGTTGTTTTTGCAGAGAAACAGATGCGAGGGCAGCAGGAAAAGACAATCAAAAGAGCCATGAAAATGACACCAAAAAATGATGTGCGCATAGGACGTTGTCTGCAGAGAAAAATCTGCTGAAATACCAAAAAACGACTAAAACTGTGATTTGCAGAGATAAAAATGCTGCTAATAAACCCTACTCGGGTTTTAAAAAACCACTGCCCAAAGACATTTTACAGAAAAAAATGTTTTTTTCAAAAGACAAGAATTATTTCATTTGAAAATTTTCAAAAAAATGGCTTTCAGAAGGCTTTGATACCATATTACACAAGTGATTGGTAAATCATTCGATGTATTAACAATGAGCAAAGATGCTCAATAAATAAGGTTACAATATTTACAAAATAAGCAAGTTTGTGAAAAGAAATTGCAGATAAGATCCGAGATGATATTATCACCTAAAATTACAATAAAGTACATTATTGAGCATTAAATAAATAATGAAACATTATTTTAATAAATTTCACTTGCAGATTAATCCCCATTAACATACAAACATTTGGCAACCAATCCAAGTCGGTGGGGTGTTGAGGTGAGGGTGCCATGAGCAAAAATCTGAGACTCATAAATCTAATAAATATTCTTTCAGTTCTGGGTTTGATCTGACAATGGCAATCTGATTCAAGGTAATTACAGACCTAGTAGCAGCACCTAGATGCCCATTCCAAGCCAAACTAAGGACTGAAACTTGCTAAATTACCATAAGGACTGTTGCTGGGTGTTTGGGGATCATTCATCCTTGTGGAAAGAAAACCAGGTCTGAATACCAATATCATCCAAAGAAGGTGAGTTTCAGATGTCTGATTTTCATCATAGGCAAGTTTGTTGTCATGATGGGTTTGCAGTATGATTCCTCGTTCATTGTAATGTCCCCTTTTCTAGCCATTTACCTCTAATGCATCATTAGCCTTTTCCATCATGGTCTTGTGGGCTAACCAGGTCTTTGTCGAGGGTTATTGTGAGTTTCGATATAGGCATCTTCAGGCAGATCAGAGTTGAGATAGCAAGGGTTCCTGATATTTGCTCTTTATAGTAAGTCAGCCAAGGTCTGTATTTCCGGTTTTGCACTAGTGGACTTCTAGTGTCTTGCCGAGAGGTTTCCAGCAAGAGCTATTATATATGGCTTTCTAAGTTCAGCAAGATATTTATTTTAATGTCTGAAGGCTAAATTGTTTTAATAAAGTGACTTATAAATTAAAAAGGGGAGTTAATAAGTCACTTTATCTTATAAAGTTGTATTATTCTCATAGGTGGGCAAAAAGACAATTAAAAGGGGAAAGAGAATAAAAAATGAAGAGACAAGCAAGGGAATAGGAAGAGTCAACTTGTTGTGCTTAAAAGGGAAGAGGGATCTCATTTTCGGCATGCTTGGTTATTAGTTTTGGATCTCCTCTCTTGGATAGCTTTTGGAAAGCTACAACTTTTAGCAGGTGAGAGGACAGAAACCCTCAAGCTTGGATGGTGGACAGAAACCCATTGTAGGTTGGAGACATTGCGCAGGTGTTTCACATTGTATTCCGGGTTCTTATTTTCTATATCCAAGCTTGTTATTGCTACAGTATCTACAATCAGATTTGATTCTGATTTTGCTGAAGATAATAGTGTAATATTCATTGTGGAAGACTATATTTTCTGCTGTCAATTTGTATTACTGTTGGTTAATTGAAAGAGAATTGGATGCAAATTTGTGTTTCAATTTTGGTGTTTAATTTAAGATAAATTGGGGAAATTATCCGATCTGGGATATTATAGTGGTATCAAAGCAGTGTATGTTGCTAGCCTGTAGGGTTAAGATTTGAAGACAATATATATTTACTGGTTTCAACAACAACGCGATTCTGGAATATCTCTCTACAGTGGGCTGTTACTAGTTTCAACATTTTGAAGTCTCAAAATCTAACATTGCCAGGTGGAGATAAATTGTCTCCATTCCAAACAGATAATATTCTATTTGAATATTTTTTCATGTGCAAAGTTGGGGAGAATAATTATTTTGGTAGGCTACCAATGTTTAAGGTTTGGAGGGTTAAGGTTTAATCTGCCAATTTTATTGAAAATATTACAGGCTGCTTTGATGGGATTCTTACAGTGCTCAATAAGATTATTAAGGAATATAAGAGTTGGGCATTCTTCACATTGCTGGTGGTGTTAATTCTTGGGTGATTAGTTCTTGTTGAAGCTTTGGGGTTGGGCCATAGATTAATTTATATTGCCTTTGTTATTTACAGTGATTTGAAGCATTGTCATGAGTCGAGATTACTAAAAATAATGCGTGGAAAATTATTATTTGTGGCATACATTAATGAACATCTGATTCTAAATCAAAGACTGGAAAATATTGTTGTGCTGTGAATTTATTGAAGGCGATATTTTTTTTAGACTATTAGAAGGGGCAAAATATTATTGAAGTGATAAACATTATCGGGCTTTTCACATATATCAAATATCTGGAGCCACGAGACATGAGAAGCAATTTTGGGTACCGAAATTTTATATATATATATATGTTCTTCAGTTAATATACTTAGTGGCTGTAAGGAGCTCAAAATAATTCGAAGGAAAATTCTCATTGTCGTGTCTTCCTCTATTCCAAATCTTGAAGGAGACGTTATCCTGCATTGTTTTTTCTTGAACGTTGGCAAAAAAGAATAGTCATTGTTGTCTTGAAATTTTCAGCTTCATGTTTAAATTGCTACCTTTGAATACATTGGTTGAAGTTGAAATTTCTACTCTACCTTGGGACTTTCTGTGTTTGCTCTCATCAGTGACAAGCTAACTCTCTCCAATAAGTGGGGCATTGAAGGTCTGGAGACGGCTCATGGTTTTTTCCCCCCACGTAATATTAGAAGGCTGTATATTGATGGGAAGGAATAAATTAACCTACGAGATTATGTTCATGAGTACACTGCAAACTGGAATGTTGTGCATTTAATAAATAGTGCCGTGGAATTTAATATTACCATTTGCCAATATTTGATTATATGCAAAAGTTTTTAGAGTTCAACTATTAAGTGGGGCTTGATTTATTTTGATGGAAATAAATTCTCTATAGTTTTTGGGAGAGACAATTATAGCCCAATTTTAATATTATCAGGTTATTAAAGATGAAGCTGGGCACATATAAGTAACGGAATCCACTATGCTGCGTTAAACTTACTGGAGTGTCAGGTAGGAGTTATCAGGTGGTGACTTTTTTTTATTGTTCCTAATGTATGTGGAAATTGAAGATGCTTGAATGATCGAGGGACACAGAATGGCTAAGTCAGCAAGGTCATGCAAATTGGGGCTGTGTGGAATTCTCGAGGATTCAGAGATGTAGTACAAATCTAAGGGAAGTAATTGGGTTCATTTCAGCAGTAACATTTCATGTTTTTGACTTTAGAAGTTTCTTGTAGATGATAATTGTCACAGGGCATGGGGAATAAGACAGGCTAATGCAGTACCAGATTGAGGTATTAAGCCAAACTGTTGTTCAAATGGCTGGGCATTGGATTGGGGTATCTGGTTGATTTACTATTTATTGGCAGTAACCCTCCTCCACGAACTCAAGGTTAAGAAGTCATTATTGCATCTGTTGGAAAGGGAATTTGAGTTCTGCAATGTTACTACAGGGTTGATACCATAAGCGTATGAGGTTGATGGAAAAAAGAGTCATACAATTGCAAAGCAATACAAGATTGAAAGCATTCTGTGTAGCAAGCCAAGCACATTCTAGGCCAGTGAGACCTTGTGGTTGTTTAAGTTCCAGTCTTCTGCAGTTAATGTAGCAGGTCAGAAAAAAAAAAAAAATACAATATCCCTGTTGTTCATCATTATTTTGAGCATATTAAGGATAACTTGTACATGTACCTTCAACAGTAAGAGGCTAAATAATTGCTTCTTGTTCATGAATTCTATGTTGACATGACAATGCAAATTCATACCTGCTGCTCATTCAAACTTTCCAGTAGAATAATATTGTGATCATGTTTTGTATTGTTGAATGAAGAAGGAATCAATGTTGCCGTATATTATTTGTATCTTGAAAACTGTTGAACGAAGCAAAACAAACCAAAACTTAAAACTCATATAGGGGTGCATTCCAGCAGCTCGAAAAATTTCTTTAGAAAGATTAAAAATTCAAAACAGGGGTATTCAGTGAGGGAGAAATTGGCAAACAGTATTTCAGAAGATTGAACAAACATGTCCAGGTAGCTACCGAAATTGATTGCCAAAGACAAGGAACATGTCCTTGAAGGAAAACTCTACAACATAGAAAAGAAAATTGCAGATTTGTTTCAATCAAAACATAGATTACTTTGTGATTTGGATGCAACTGAGAACTGTTTACATACGATATAACAACTAGTTTCCAAAAGTAAGCACGAGAACATCCTTTTTGCTGTGATCCCCTTAGTTAAGCCATATTGTTGAGACATGCTGATAGAGAGGTGAGACTTGCAATTACTCATTGTATTGTTCATGTTATGAGGATAATAGCACCACATGATCCTTACAACAAGGAAGCTATGAAGGAGGTATTTCAATTGATCATAGAAAGTTTTCAAGGATTGAGTAATAATCCATCCTTTGATAAGAAAAAGAGTTTTGTAAACAGTTGCAAAACTTAGAGCTGGTGTGATTATGATAGATCTTGGTTGTGAAGGTTTAATATTTGATATGTTCCATGAGTTTTTGATTGCCATTAAAAGGGACCACAAGTGAAATGTTTTGTCTTTTATACAATCTATTTTGTCTTTGATCATTGAGGAGAGTGATGATGATTCACAACACTTCTTATGTATCATATTGGCTGATTTGAAACAAATACATTACTTCTTCTGATGCTTGTAGTTTGGTTAACAATGTGAGCGAAAATTGAAGCCCTTCTTAACAAGGGGCAAGATTGAGGGAGGAAGGGAAGAAAATTTGTTGCAGCCTATAAGGAGGGATTAAAAGAAAGACAAAACTCAGTCATATGGCAGCTTAGCAGGGATGAAGCTGACGGCATTACTAGGGACCACAAGATTGGAAAAGACACCATTATATAGCTACCTGAGAATTTGAAGGAGTCTTGTTGTGTTTTGGCATTAGGTCTGTTGGTTGATGACTTCAGGATTGATAACACCTGTTGGGGCAGCTAATTGTGTGCAACAACTGAGAGTAGACATGAGGATATTCATCTTTATGACAGTAATACTTTTGAGTCATCATAATGTTGATTGGATGAAGCATAGTAACTTACTTTTTGAGATGGATGCTGATTGGATATTTGAAAATTCACTATTTGAGTTGGATGATAGAACATCTCTTGAAATTGATCAAGACTCCCATATTGATATTGATTGCAGCTAGGAGGTGATTGCCTTGTTACATTTATAACAGAGATACATAATGTTGATTACAATTCAGCCATGGATGGAGACTTAGCTAACAGCATGGCCAATGGGCATAGAAGGAGAAAGGACAGTGCAGATGAGTATTTATTGATTAGCCCTTCTCCTCATACAGTGAGGACTCAACCGCATTGATCCAATGCCTTTGTTTACTCTACCACCACAAATGTTGAGCATGATGATAGCACTTGGGTTGAGTCTACTCAGTATGGGATGGTTGAGTTTGGTATACTTGATGGTGTGATTTTTTCACACAAGGAGGTGCATTGTAATGATTCCTTGTATAGGGAGACCACATGTTGGTTCGGGATTCGCAGAGGAGTTGGTTAGTGCATCACATTATAATCACATCGTATGGGATGCATATGGTTCTCCATTCAGCCCACTTGCAGAGGATATTCTTTTCTGATTATTGCATAGGTGTGGGATGGGTGGTAGTTTTGTTACACTTCCCTTCACAAAGGAGGAAGCCATGTCTAGTTTGCTTCTTCAGTATAGTTACTATTTCGAGATACATGTTAGAGGGTAGTGTTGTTCTAGACAGTTGGCAAGGTAGATTATCTTTTTGTTTAAGGGACATAGGAGGAATCAGTCACACGGTTGGTATTGTTTCAGGGAGCTAGTTGGCATAATGTTGAGCTCCCACTGACAGTTGACTCTAGTGGTGCTTGTGATCTTTGTTGGGGTGAGGTTCTGAGCTGGATTGAGAATATTTCTGTTGTCGGTAGAAACTGTGTTAGTTGACGGAGTGATTGTCATCGGTGTTTTTGTAGCTGACGGGGTGATTGTTGTCGGTGTTTCTGTATTCTGTAGCCGACGGGTAAATAGTTTGTAGCGGACATAATGTTTGTGGCCGACGGACTCCTTCGGGAAGGTTCAGCAGATAGTATTTATATCCCGTCTGAGATCATTGTAAATCATCTTCTATCATCTATCATTCATCTTATCAAGCATAATGTAATGTTCTGGCATATGCGAATAATAATCTAAAGAGTTCTGCTGTTCCTGTTTTCATTATCTATATGCATTGATTTATTTTACCCATACGGTAAACATTTGGCGCCATTGCCTTATGAATTTGGAAGGTGGGAGGAATGAAGATTAATGCCAAATTAGCTTAACAAGGATCGAAATAAGGTCAAGGGAAAAGATGGAATCCGTACTGCGCAAGAAAATTTAATTCTGGCACAGCAGGCAGAGTGTCGACGGAGATTCCAGAAGATTGTCGATGGAAACAGGAGCGCGGAGGAATTGTTGGAGGAGACTCGATGACGGGTAGAGTTGGTGGAAGAAGCATTGGAGGAGTTCTTGAATTAGTGTTTGCCGAGGGAAGAAAATTTAGACGGAAGAGCATCAACTCGCACGGCTCGCAGTGTCGAGGGAGCACGAGAGTGGAGTGACCTCTTCGTCCGGGATAGACTTCCCCAGGAAACAACTTCAGAAGATCCTTCTTCTTCACCAAGGTTCGCAGCTGTCGAGATCGACGGTGTCAAAGAGCAGATCGCCGGAGTCGCAGAGTAGACCGCCGGTGTGGGAGTGCAGACCTTCGGTGTGGGAGTTCAGACTGTCGGTGTGGGAGTGCAAACCGTCGGTGTAGGAGTGCAGACCTCCGATGTGGGAGTTCAGACTGTTGGTGTGGGAGTGCAGACCGTTGGTGTGGCAGTGCAAACCTCCGGTGTGGGAGTTCAAACCGCCGGTGTTGGAGTAAATAATGCCAGTGTTGCAGATGCCTGTTTAACAAATTCAGTTGTGATGGCGGGACCCAAAGAAAAGCTGCCGAAGTTTGAGGGCGATGGTATAGATGACCCCATCCGACATTGTAAGACATGTGAGACGATCTGGAGGGCAAATGGAATCACAGATACCAATGAATGGGTGAGGCAATTTCCGGCAACCCTACGAGGGGTAGCGATTGATTGGTTTACGGATGTGGATCCACAAAAGCTAAATAGCTGGGATAAAATTAAAAAGGAGTTCCTGGCATAATTTAAACTGTTGTGGGATGATAATGAAATCGTAGTAGAGATTTTCAATACCAAAGGGAAGAATGAGACTGTCCGCGTCTATGCCAGGAGATTAAAAGACTTAATAAACAAAATGGAAAGCAAGCCGGCAGACGGACTTTAGAAAAGATGGTTCGTGGAAGGCCTTCGCTCGAAGTTGCGGAGGAAAATGAAAATTGTGCCACCGTCGTCATACGCGGATGCTTATAACAGAGCACTGGACCTCGAAAGTGAGCAGAAGACAAAGAAGAAGAAGACTGGCTCCTCTGATTCTGATGACGACGAGCCTGCCAGAGATGATAACAGTTACGATGAAGGCAACAGCAAGAAGGTTCGTGCCCTACAAAAGGATATGATCCGCATGATGAAGGAGTTTAAAAACATGCAAAAGGAGCCAAAAGGTAGTGAGCTATGGTGCACGGAGTGTAAGACTGACGATCATACTAAAGGATTGTGTCCAAAGAACCAATTTTGTGACATTTGTTAGATCATGGGCCATTCGACAAAAGAGTGCCCCTTTAACATGAAGACAAGAGGATCTTCGCAGGTGTTTCTTACACAGGAGGCTTCCTCGTTGGGCAGTAGCGGAAGTACAAATAGCGCAGGTGCCACATCCGGAGGATACAAGAATAATAGCAGAGGGCAAAATAACAACAATGCAAACAATAACAATAATGGGAGCCGAGGTCGAACACAATATGATGCAAACAGACGGCCAATCGTTCAATGCTGAGCATGTAATTTGTGGGGTCATTTTGCGCGGGATTGTACAGCGGCAAACACATCGAAATTATTGTGTAGATGGTGCGGACCCGGCGATCACGCAGATTTCAAGTGTCCAAAGTTTGGAGTAAACTTGATCACTGTCGGCACGGATGAAGAGGAGGTTCTGGCAATTACGCGGAGGCAAGAAAAACTCCTGGCGGAGGAAAAGAGAAAATTGGGGGAAGCGCAGGCGAAAATTGGAAAGACATCTCAGTTGAAGGACATCACTGGCACCTTGGCAAGGAACTTCGTAGAACAAAACATTGTACGACAGATCTTACAAATGGAGATACCGGTCAAGATAAGTGACCTGCTCACAATGCCCCAGTTACGGATGACCATTCTGAATCATACACCATTCCTGAAAGCAACGGAGGACATAGGAAGCGACAGTAGTCCAACGACGACAATAGACCCAATGCTACTGGCACTCACATCCAGATGACATCCGGCCGTTGTCGAGATGGGGATTTTAGGAAATGTTTTGACAGACACAATTGTTGACGGAGAATGTTGCCGGAGGATATTTGGAAGTTGGGAAAGTCAACGTTGTGGCCACCTGCATTCCAATTGCTCACAGCAGACCAACATGGAATCAAACCGTTGGGAATCTTGAAGGCACAGCCTGTAACAATTGGCACTTAGCCATTCTTGTTAAATTTCGTAGTCATTCCATTAAAAAGAAAAGGATATGATGCTATTCTGGGATGGGATTGGTTGGTGCAAGCAAAAGTAAAACATGATTGGAAACGAAATACCCTATCAATGGAGCATGGAGGCAAACGATTCACAATAGACCTACGCACACAAATGGTCAGCGAGGAGGTAGCATCGTTAGATTCAAAAAGTGACGACGAAAGTGATGATGAAGGAAAGAGGAGAATGGAACCAGACGAAGGAGGAGTATTGAGACTTGACGGAGGATTGAATGACGACGACCTGGACAAGGTGAATGGCCTTTTCCACTGGCAGCTAGAAGACTACGAACTGTTTTTGAGTTGCAATATGTTAAGGGTCGACTAAGGTGAGAAAATAGAGGAAAAAGAATGTCCGAAGGAATATAGAGAAGTGGAAGAAGGAAAGGCCGTTACAGCTGAAGCTGAGGGGACAAACATCCAATCAAAGCCCAGAAAAAAGCAAGATCCCATTGTCGAGTACACGGCAAACGGACCGCGCGGAAAGAAAAGGTTACACCGCAACACAAAATTAGTTGAAGGGCGCCGACAGCAAGGAAATAATCTAGATGCGCCATGACCGCAGGCACAGTGGGCGACGGAGGTGACACAGAACAAACGTAAGGTGTGGCATGACAAACCTCTCAGACTCAACAGGTTTCCGCCGGGGCAGTTGGTACTCAAGTACGACGGACAAAATAAAGTCAAACCACAAAGGTTTAAGGCCAGATGGGTTGGACTATATTAGATCCGGGAGGTCGGCGATAATGGAGCGATCAAATTGTCAACCTCGCACGGCGAAGAGATACCTCACGTAGTGAATGGATCCAAATTGAAAATATATGGTGCTAGGAAGACTTCGTCGTTGTGTAGAAGGGCCAGCTGACTCCCTTGTTGTTGCAGAATGGCGACGGCCGGAGGCAAAATTGAGGTGCTCTGTATTTTAAAAAAGAAGAAGAAAAAAATAGAAAAAAAGAATTAAAGAAAAAAAAGAAAAAAAGAAAAAGTCCCGTGGGCAGAGTTTGTTCGCGGGCAAGTAAAGTCTCGCGGGTAGAGTCTGTCCGCGGGCATAAAAGTAAAGTCCCGCGGGCAGAGTCTGTCCGCGAGCAAGTAAAGTATCGCGGGCAAAGTCTGGCCGCGGGCATAAAAGTGAAGTTTTGCGGGCAGAAAAGAAATCCCGCGGACACGGTCTGTCCGCGGAAGCAACCTCGGGGATGTTTAAAAACATTTTAGAATTTGCTTTTGTGCGGATTGAAACGACAGAGAGCTCTGGCTGCGTTCTGAGGAAGGATTTGGCGGGGTGCAATCTCGGGTAAAGAAGAAAGAGGACACGGATTTTTAACAGAACACATCGGAAATCGGCGGATCAGTTGATAGAACAGCCCCCGTGGATGTCAAACAGTCTTCCCGCGGAGCCCTTTAAATAACCGCACATAAGTGATCTCTATTGTTTGAAGAAGGATGAAAAAAAAGAAAAAAAAATGATGACAGATTCAAATTGTTCAGAATGAGTAATGGATAAGGCCAAAGAGAAGACGAGGTCTCAGTGATTGCCAAAAAGAGTCTGGAATCGGTAGAAAATGGCAAAAACAGTGTGTTCCGTGCATTTTTGTGTGGGTTCCGGAGTGCTGATTTGGTCTTGGCGGCCCCGTTGGGGGCGTTGCCCCCTGGACCCCCAGTCGATGCGAATATTAGTCATGAAGTGTGACCATTTGAGAAGACTTGAAGCTGCTGCAGGCATTGACTGTCTGTGTACCAGAGGCATTGGGAGTAGGTGTTGGCCGAGAGGCTGTCTTGGTGGATGCATAGAGAGCTCGGGAGGAGTGGGTCATGCAGAAGGCAATACAGTGACACTTAGCTCAGTGGACCCAGTGTTGGAAGCAGAGAAAGCAGCACGAGTGGCTAGCAAGGTCAGCTTGAGGAGACAGTATTGTGTTAGCAGAGGCTACAGATGTAACGGGATGAATGTGGAAGTGATGTGACAGAAGCAGATTTTTTGTTGTAGTCACTCTGTTACTGTATTTTGGTTGTTAATTCATCTCAGATATTTTGTAATTGTCGTCTGGAGACGACTTTTTCTTTTGGGGGAATGATGTCGTCGGTAGAAACTGTGTTAGCCGACCGAGTGATTTTCGTCGGTGTTTCTGTAGCCGATGGGATGATTGTCGTCTATGTTTTTGTAGCTGACGGGGTGATTGTCGTCGGTGTTTCTGTATTTTGTAGCCGACGGGTAAATAGTTTGTAGTGGACATAATGTTTGTGGCCGACGGACTTCTTCGGGAAGGTTCAGTGGATAGTATTTATATCCCGTCTGGGATCATTGTAAATCATCTTCTATCATCTATCATTCATCTTCTATTTCATTTGATGAAGCATAATGTAATGTTCTGGCATATGCGAAGAATAATCGAAAGAGTTCTGCTATTCATGTTCTATGGTCTGTATGCGTTCATTTATTTTACCCGTACGGTAAACAATTTCCTCATATGATAACAACACATGGTAGGTTGATTCGATAGATTATGCACATGGAGTGATCCAGGATCCTGGTATTAGTATGATTGGTGCATTGTTGTTGTAGGGAACTGATGTGCAACTTCACAATTCTAGACATGTTATTTGTATCGGAATAGTGCAACAACTTGGTGGAGTAATTTCCTTGAAATTGATATGGGATCCAAGCATTCTGGTTGCAACATACATATACCAATTGCTTGAGGGCAAGCGATCTTTGGGAAGGGAGGACTGTAATGTCCCCTTTTCTAGCCATTAACCTCTGATGCATTGTTAGCCTTTTCCCATCATGGTCTTGTGGGCTAACTAGGTCTCTACTAAGGGCCAGTGTGAGTTTCAACATGTGCATCTTCACTTTCAGGCAAGTTGGAGTCAAGATAGCAAGGGTTCTTGTTACTTGCTCTTTATAATAAGTCAATTGGGGTCCGTATTTCTGATTTTGCAGTAGCACACTTCAAGCATCTTGCTGAGAGTTTTTTGGCAAGCAATTAGACATGGCTTTCTAAGATTGGCAGGGTATTTATTTTAATGTCTGAAGACTAAATTTTTTAAATAGTGACTTTAAAAGTTAAAAAGGGAATCAATAAGTCATTTTATCTTATAAAGTTATATTATTCTCTTAAGTGGACAAAAAGACAATTAAAAAGGGAAAAGAGAATAAAAAATGAAGAGATAGGAAAAGGAATAGGAAGAGTCATCTTGTTGTGCTTAGAAGGGGAAGAGGGAGCTCATTTTCGGCATGCTTGGTTATTGATTTTGGATCCCTTTTCTCTCTTGGAGAGCTTTTGGAAAGCTACAACTTTCAGCAGGTGAGGACAGAAACGCTCAAGATTGGATAGTTGGTGGAAACCCATTCTAGGTTGGAGACATCACGCAATTTTTTCACATTGTATTCCAGGTTCTTCGTTTCAGTATTTAATCTTGTTGTAGTTAGCGTATCTACAATTGGATTTGATTCTGATTTTGCTGAAGATTATAGTGTAATATTCATTGTGGAAGACTATATTTTCTGCTGTTAATATGTATTACTGTTGGTTAATTGAAAGAGAATTATATATGTGTTTCAATTTTGGTGTTCCATTTTGAGATATATTGGGGAAAATATCCGATCCAGGATATTACATTCATATGGGGGGATCTTAATCATGATCTGGAGTAAATTTGATAAGATGTTAGGACTGTTTTGACATGTCTTCAGACTTACTGTACCCTGTCCTCAGAAGAATTTCAGAATAATGATGACAAGCTTGCTGTTATGTTTGACCTCCAACTTGATTCTTTCTCCATAGTGAGACTTTTTGAGTCATGATCTAAGAGTTATTAGGTCTGATTTGGTCTGTTTTCAGACGTATCCACTCATAGTTTTCAGAAAACAGAATATGACAGAGGTCTGATTTTGTGATTTTGGGTGACGAGATGTGACTTCGATGCATGGTTGTATCATGAATTTTGATTCCAAGCCCACACACCAGTCCTTGAAAGCAAAGAGCTTACGAGTTATTTGATTTATCACAGGACATTTTCAGGCTTCATTTTTAGAATGCACTAACTTCTAGGGTCTGATTTCTTGGACATGTTTATGGCATTTAGAGGGTTCCTATGATCTTATCAAGTCCATATTCTATTTGCAACCTGAATCCACGGCTTGAATCGCAGTGTAATGAGATGCTAGGACCGATTTGATTTGTCTTCAGACTCAGTCATGCATCGTCTTCAGAAAAGCAGAACGTTGCCAAGCTCTGATTCTATTATTCTAATCAATGGATCGTTGTTCTAACACAAGGATTAGTGCAAACTAAGGTTCCAAACCTTCATTACAATTATTATGCATGGATTTTGAACATGGTTTGGATCAATTACAACTCATTTTCAGACTTGTCCTCAGAATGTTTTTGGTTAGTTTTGATCATGAACTTGATATTAATGCATGATCGTTTGGTTCATTGCTCACCATTGAATCTATGGACATAGAATTTTCTTAATTTGGAAAGCTGGAATCATCTTAAGAGGAATTAAAATGAAATGGCAGATTTTCCTTCAGAATTTTAAGCTTTGCAAGTAACTAGTTCACTGCCATGATTGGATTGTTGTTTGTTTCCAGGGTCTTTTGGGAGTCCTAGGTCATGATTTGGAGTTAATTTGACAAGTAAATGGGACTGATTTGAGGATGTTATCATGACTAGTTTGAAAATCAGAATTTATAAGCTTGTTTAAGTATTAAGGATCTTTGGTGTCTTGATATTCTTGCATGCATTTTGATTGTTTCTTTTCTTGGATTAGTTTATTAAAATAAAGTATAAATTTTATTAGCTAATTCAAGGATACATGCAAGTACTGTCATGATCTAAACCTTATTATTTTCTTAAGTCTTTATTCTATACCGACTTCAAGCTTTGTATCAGGAATCATGTCCAAATCAAATGCAAGGATTGTTGCAAGGAATTAAATAAAGGAAGGTGGAAGAAAAGTTCAAGCTCAAAACCCAAGATAGCAATGAAAGAGGACTAGCCTAAGAATGATTGAGTTCAAGGGACAACACTTCTGGATAATGCGCTTCAAAGTTGGGATGACGGAATGAGGGGACAAGTTTCCAGTACGAGGGGATAGATGGGCCTTAATTTGGGGACGGTGGCGGGCGAGGTGGGGGCGTTGTATATACTATACATATGGTACTTAAAATGCTAGTCATGAAAACATGTATTGCAATATAAGATATAAAGATGTAAAAGAGTAAATACTTGAACAATTGCATTGAATTGGAACATCGAACATAAATAGTTGAATCGACAAATAGTCAACATCGAGGTGTCCTCCCATCCTCAATGGAGGTGGGGGAATTTGATGACACCGTTGGGGATAGGGGTACAAAGTCCCCAAGTCCCCAGTGCATCCCTGTCTCCAAGGTAGGGGGCAAAAAGGGGGGACAGGTCTCTGTGTTACTATGTTTGTAATGGATTAATTTGGGCCATTGATTTCAAATCAATCTTGGTAGTTCTTTGTAATTGGGGCTCCTATATAAACCCCACCCCCTCTCATTTGTAATGGAGGTTTTTAAAGAATTTTTGCTAATATAATGCCAAATTTTCTCTGCTTTTCGTTATTGTCTTGCATGGTGAATTGATGTGATCAAGTTTGCATTATTGCATGGTTATCTACATCCTTCATTTAGAATAGATTTTCATTCCAAGTTGCTAGATTAGATTTCACTTCAAGGTGTTAGAATATATTTTTCTTTAAGTAATTTAGTTTCTGTAATAAAAGGAATCATGGATGTTCGCTTGTTAGACTCAAACAAATCGGGACTGCTAGCTTCTTACGAATTGTAAGAATTATCTTATGCGGTAAGTCGATGATTGAAACACATAACTTTAATTGATATTGAATCTTTAGTTTGCATTTATTTGATGAGATTAAAGGTGAGATATTGATTTGAAAACCTTTAATATCTACGATGGAAGCTTGCACTAGGTGGGTGGAGTTGCTCGTGAGATTACACCTAGTAGAGGCCAAGTACATCAATACTTCCTTGCATTCATAAGTAGGTAGGTAGAGATAGGAGTCACAAGAGTTAGAAGTTAAAGTCCAAAGTTGAAAACCAAAATCATATTTTCATCGCACATTATGGAGCCAAATCATTAGACTCAAGTTGACAAGTCTTGAATGAACTAGCATAAGCCCCCTTGGTCATCCAACAAATCACATCATTTCCACTGAGTGAGTATCCAAAGTAAAAGAACTTTGAGGTCACCTTGTGATCTTACTTTGTAGGCTTAGCATAAGAAGTGATCTTGTATCAAGAGAGAGTTGAATATTTGGTGTTTCACTTTGAAACATTGAGTGTTTGATTCTCCATGTTTTAGTGAATTAAAACTCACATCAACAGGCCCCCACTTTTTTTGATAGGTAATAATTTAAGTACTTTATTAGTATAAAGTGGAAAATACATGAAAAATTACCTAATTTGCAGATTTTCTGCTGAATCAAATAGATCTAATTCTAACTACCCTTTCCAAAAGTGCCACTTGGGCTTACAGTTTGTAGAAAAACCAATAAAGAAACTACCCCTTGCCTGATTGAAACTGAACCAATATTATTCATAGCTATAATATTATTTAACTTTTGGGACCACTTAATTAATTAATTTAATTAAGTTGCTGTACTAAAATTTTGGGAACATTACAAATCCTTGCCGCCCAAAGATTACTTGCCCTAAAGCAATTTATTATCAAACAACTTGCCCCCTGCGATGCTCCAGTGTCCCAAACCAAGCACAAACATCCATTGAAATCTCCGAGCTGCAACATGACCACGTGTATGCATGCACCTGGAAGCAAGGAAGTAGAGTAAATCTCCATCAAGCTTCTGCTGCTCCACTTTGATATAAACGCTGCCATGCCCGGAGTTCGCAAGAGCCCAGTGAAGCCAATCATCAAACACAATGATGCCCAGATTCCAAGCTGTTATGTCATCATGCTAATCAATCACTGCCAAAAAATGCTGGTCTGGAGTCTCAAAACTCATCTACAACCCGTTCTTCCCATATAGATGTTACTTTTTTTGAAAAATGATGATCATGTCTACCACATGTTCAACAAAAGGAAGAATTCCATACTCAACAAACTATAGACCTTGCCTATGAAAATGGTCACTAGTAGTGTCTGCATCTCCATGTGATCAATGTTGGCTTGGCAGGCTCCATGAAAGTACTCTCTTCAACATTATTGTTTTTATGTATGCTTAGGCTTTCTCCACTTGTATGTGTAGTAGTAGATCCTTTCATATCCTCGTGGTTCTTCATCTTCCTCATCACTCTTATTGTTGTCACCAACTTCATTAGTCTCGTGCAATTAAGACTTCAGTTTTTCTTCACAATGCTTGAATAAATTATTGACCAATGTACATGCCGCAATAAGAAGGGATGCATTCTTATGATAGGTTTGAACTTTGAATATTACATCCATCACCTCAATATGTGAAATCATAATACTCTCCATGGCAGTGAAATCATAATACTTGAATATCACAGTATTGTAAATCTCCTATCAAATGGATCACTACTAATGTCATCAAGGTTCTGAAAGTTGTCAATTATCAAGTGTAATATCTTTGTCATGGTGTCATCATCATACAATACTCAAGGAGTTGAGATTCAGAAAATCTTGCTTAGATATGTTTTAGTTGTTAGCTTGATTGCCTTGTCATGGTTTCTCAACAAACAGGGTTGTCTTAAGGGGATCTCAATCAGAGCAATGATCCTTTGTATAAATCTTGAAGGTGACTGGTTCACCTTACTCAAGCATGCTTCAAATACATGTAATGGAATATCAACACCATTACTAAGTTCTTTGCCAACCTTTTGCAGTGCATTCAACCACCACTGCCCATCATTGGCTGCCATACTAAGATCCAAACCCCCAAACTCCCAATCTGGGTTAGACATGTTGACAAGATCACTAGTTTTATTACCATTGTAGTGTTCCATTTCCGATTTAGTGCTTTACAAGCATGACTTCCATTGTACAACACCTTCACCCTGTAAAAATTTCAGCCTACAACCTTTCACTTCCACTGCATGATACATCACCTATACGACTAGTACTGATGCATTGCTCCTGCATCAAGTACAATAACTCCACTGTACAAAACTACAACCACATGGTCTATAACCACATGGTCAACTTCTACTCATACGATGCCACTCCATATGTATGACTCACACCATATGCCACTTGGCACTTGGGAGTCAACACTTGACGCTTGGCATTTGAAAGTTGACAATTGGCACCTTTTGACACACTTGAATGTGATAGACTTCGCTATGTGGCCATTTGATCTTCGTCAAAGTAGTAACACAAAATAGTATAGTGACTAATATTATGTGGAGCAATGGATTAACTCAGGAAGAAATGAGTCGTTGCCACCTAACTAATTCTATTCAAATAAAATCTTTGATTTCATCAAGCTGACAATGAAGTACAAAGTGAAATATCAGAAGTGATATCTTCAACAACAGACTAAAGTGGTTGCTAACCACCGAAACTGCGATTACAGAATAGGGAGGATCTTGCACCTCCGAAACTGCAACAGTACAGAACTCCAACCGAATTAGCAGATACAAAGAAAACATCAAATTCACCATGACTCCCTATAATGCCAAACATAGATTTATAAAGAGCTCAAGGAAGTTTCTTGAATGGCTGCAAAATAGCCAAGATGCTTTCTTTATTATTTTATTACTTGGACTACCCTTTATTAATTAATTAAAGATCCTTCATAATATTATATAAATTTTGGGACCAGTTAATTTAATTAAGTTGCTTCACCAAAAATTTGGGAACATGAGGATTCAATCTCATGATTGCTCTAGATTCTATAGGAAGGGAATGAGAGTTACAAAATTAAAGAGGAAAAAATAATAAAACAATTTAATATTAGGCTTGCTGAAGCATTAATTAAAAAAATGCCCTGCAGCGGTAAAGGAGCGAACTGCAGAGATGGATAAAGATTTGAAATCTTATTTCCAGATTATTGTAGATCTGAATTACTTGCAGTAAATGACTTTAGCGGAGAGATTTAAGCAAGGGCCGGATTATCTTTTCTTTAACCAGAGATTTTAAGCAGTGAATTACTTTTACTGAATTTTGAAGGAATAGTCAAAACATTAGTGCGACATCCAAATCATCAAATAATTCGAAAGAGTAGCGACTTCCTTCGAAAGGCAGATCCACCAACTTCATCTCTGACTCTAACAGCAATTGGAGTAATTAGGCATCGATTTTTGGGAGCCTAGAAGAGAAAATTATCACTGATTTTCTCTATAAACAAAATCAGAGATAAAGTGCAGAAAAGGTTTAAAGAAAACACATATTGAATTGCAGAAAAACGAATGTTTAAAGCTGCTCTGAGAAAAATTGTTCCTATACAAAGTGGCAATAATCAAGCGAATAGTAAGATCTTATTAGCCGGCATATATTTCATTGCAGAATGGTGTGAATCAACCGTGAGCAAAGTGCTCAAATATAATTCTTTGACAAGAGGAGTGGAAAAAAATCCGAAGGCGCCAAAAAGTTGAGCCAGAAACCGTCCTTTCCTCTAATGTGCGAGAATAAATTAGTGGTTTAGAGTTAGGATATTTTGTGGGCTGCATAAATTGTTAACTCTGATCCTACTTATTGTTGCTCATGCACTTCTCCAGGTTTACCTGCTTGACAATGTAGAAATCTTCAAGATTTCAAACTCGTTCAGATTATTATTTTTACTTATTTATTCATTGTGTAGTTTACATTCCATCTTCATTAGAGGCCTTAAAAAATACCCTTATTTTTGTGGTTATTGAAATCACTACACCCCTTCTTGTCAGTAATCATGATAATCAATATCTATTGGGAGTGATTTTTCTGCATCAGGGCAACAATTTCTCCTCAATTGGACAGCGATTTGTGTTCAAGAGTGCTGGATTGAATTAAAGTTTGCTAGATCAACTTTTGGAAGCGGCACTTAGCTGGCGAATTTGATAGCGAACCTAATTGAAATGAGCAGTGAATCTGACAGCGAACTTTGTATTATCTGACAATGAATTTTCTTACTCATTTAGCGATCGGATTTTGTCACAGCCTATAGTGAGTCTTTATGTTGAGGGATTTTCTTTGAATCTCCTTGCATGTGCGCACTGAAACAATCTCCCCATAGCAGCAGCAGATCGAATTAAGGATATTCGTTGGGATTGCTTTGTTAGACTTCCAAACGTCAGTAGTTGGGTGATATAAACTCAACTCTTCTTCTCAGTGTAGATTATTTTCATTTTCTTGAAATCAAATATCTGCTAAGCGCTCTATTTTGGGAAGCAAAAAGGAATGCTACAAACTCTGTGTTTTGCTCAATCTATGAGAACTAGGTGGCCAGGACAAAATTTGTCATACAATGTATTATCTTTTGGCGCACAAAATATGCCCTCCCCTTTTACTACAAATTGATTACAGACTCGGTTCTCTGAAATCTCTCTGATCCAGCAAAGAATGAATCTAAGGATGAAGGTTAGATTATTGTAAAATCTAAATAATCCAGGCCACAAGAAGCAACATTTAATTTTCAAAAAACTTGAATTCCTTCCCACCCTTATCCTCAGAGCTCACATAGGTCAAAGCTGCCCTCTACAAGAAGATCGGGATCGACTTTGTGCAGACATCGTTTGGATTCTAATCCTTTTACTCCTTTGAGAGATCCAGTTCTGAGATCGACCTTGCCTAAATTCAAATCAGATCCCATAACCGAACCGGTTGGAAGCCACAACAAGTCAATAGTAATTGATCATACCTAGTCAAGTGGTGACTGACAAGGAGGAAATCCTCACTCTCAATCTTAAAGGCTATGAAGTGCAATACACCTAGCAACAATGCTAGAAGTACAAACTCTATGCGAGACGGACAGGAGCAGGTACAAAGGTAGAATCTATTGTGAGATGGTTGAAAGAATCTTATGGTAAGAAATTAGAAGTAACTTTCTTAGAAAATTATTTTCTTTATATTGATTTCTGTAAATCCAGTTAAAAAAAAAAAGAATTTTTATTGAAAAATGCCCTAGTTTTCAAAGGTAAATCTTTTAGAGTCCTTCATTGGCAGCCTTTCTTTAACCCAAACAACCTACGCTCCATAATAGATCTTGATGTTAGTTTGCCTAATCTCCCTATTGAACTACTAACAAAAGAGATTCTTAAATTGATAGGCAACAAGTTAGAGAAATATGTAGGTTTTGTAGAAACTGAATTAAGGTTCTCGAACCCAATTATCATAGTTAGTATGGATGCCAACATTTGTAAACCTAAACCTTTAAAGATATGAAATAAGGGAAGGTCACTCATAATAGAACTGAGATTTGCTAAAGAATCTTTCATAGAAGACCTTGCATTAGCTTTTCCAATCCTGAATCAGAGCCCTTGTTTTCCTTATTGTCTTTCAAACACACAGATTATCCTTAATAAGGAAAACGGAGGCTTTGACATTGTGGAATCCCCTATATGGGATGATTTGTAAGAGGGGGAAATAATAGAAGTTGTGCCTCACTCCCCTCGGTTATATTGGGAACTATTATCTCTGCAGATCAGGGAGGAGAGGCTTCAAAATTCATCATGAATGCCCTCGTTTCAGCCCAGCTGTAGTTAGAGATAGCTGTAGACAAAACAAGGGGTGAAGAAAGTTACAAGCAAGATCTTAGCAAAAACATAGGGGCAATGGGTAGGTACTCCAAAAGGGATAACCTTTGGAAAGACAACAATAATTCTTAATGAGGAAGAAGTAGGCTTAATAAGTGAAACAAGTCAAAGGAGAGAGGAAATGGATTACGGAGGAGGGGATTGCCTAGATAATGACATAGATATCCAAGAGGAAACATTATGTGCATCAAGCGCTTCAAATGAGCAACCTGATAGCCAAGCTAAAGTGGAGCAAGAGGTTATGATCATTTTTGAGCATTTATGCAAAGTTTGTAGTTAATGAACTAATGAATAAATTTGTGGATGAAATTTGTGACGAAGAAGAACTATTGAGACAAAAGGAATTGCTGATCAAGAAAATTCTGAAAGGTGATGATCTGATGGAGAAAGTGGAAGTGGAACATCTGCTAGCAAAACTAGAAGATTGAGAACTAAACAATCAGGAACATATGAGGATAGCCATGACTTAGCCAAGTAAGAATAACCTTGATTGTGCTAAAATAAATAAAAAGAGGGGAAGAAAATCCCTATAGGAACTGAGAATGAGGGATGGATGTGCTCATGGTCAATCCAAATTAATCGATATCTTTGAAGCAAGGAAGGGAAAGATCCTTCCCAAGTAGCCATGAATGTCTTAACTTGGAATGTTTAAGGGTTGAAACGCTCTTAACAAGCAGAAGGTCTTAAAACAATGCATATAAAAACAAAAGCATAACTCATTTATTACAAGAAACGAAGCTAGATAGGAATGATCTAGAGGGTTGGGTTTAAAAAAGAAGCTAGGATTTAGGGAGTCTTAGGAGGTTTGGCTTTCATATGGAACTCGAGGTTTCTGACTATAACATCTTTAAAAGATCATGGAAATTGGAGTTGTGGCTTAGAAAGAAGCTTCAAGATTTTTGATGTGTATGAGAAGATTAGAGTTTGGAAAGAGTTTAAAGTCTTAGACTTTACCAAGTGGTTAAAAAACTAAAAATTATTAAGCGAAGGCTTAGGGTATGGAATTTTGAACACTTTGGGAATATCTTTAAAAACATGGAAGAGTTGGAGAATCTAAACAAGGAAGTTATAGAGAAAGGGATGAACTTAGCCTTATAAGAAAGAGAGAAGTGCCTAATGAAGGATTATGAAGACATCTTAACCAAAGGAACTGTTTTGGAGACAAAATCAAGAGAAACATGGCTAGATGCAGGGGATAGAAGCACAAAATTCTTTCACAACAGTACAAAACAACGTAGAATAGCTAATAGAATAACTTCCATTCAAAATAAGGAGGGCAAAATCTGGAGGACCAAGATGATATTGCAAAAGAGGCAGTAAAGTACTTTGAAGATACCTTAAATAATAATGGTAACCAGAACCTAGGGGCACGAGAAAGCATCACTAAGAATATCCCAAAGCTTATATCCAAAGAGCAAAGTAAAGCACTGTTGGAAAAATCTACTTTTGAGGAAGTAAGTGCAGCTCTCTAGTAAATGAATCTAGATAAATCTCCATGACAGGATAGGTTTCCGACATGTTTTTTCCAAATATGTTGGGACTTCATAGGGATGGAGGTAATTGAGGCTTTTGTAGGAGTACGAAATTCGAGAAAACTCCTCAGAGAGGTGATTAACACCTTTATTGCCCTTATTTTGAAAAAGAAGAAATCATAAACCTTTAATGATTGTAGTTCCATAGCTCTTTGCAATACTCTCAATAATTTATTTTCAAAGACTATGGTAATGAGAACCAGAAACTTCTCCCAAACTTGATTAGTGAGGAACAAACAAGGTTTGTATAGAGCAAATCTATCTTCAATGGAGTATTTATTACCCAAGAGGCCATACATATTGTTCAAAACAACAAAGAACCTAGCATGTTAATTAAGCAAGATATTAAAAAGGCATATGATAGAGTGGATTGGAGCTTTTTGAGGAAATGCCTCAAAGCCTTTGGGTTTGCAAGACAGTGGGAGATTTTGATCTTTGAATGCATATCCTCCCCTATGTTATGAGCATTGGTAAATGGATCTCCCAAAGGCATTTTTGGAATTAGTAGGGGACTTAGATAGGGGGATCCGATATCCCCTTTTCTTTTCATAAACAATGTCAGGTATGAGCAGACTATTAAAGGAATAAGGATAACTAGTGACTAGGATTTGACAACCCACCAACAGTTTGTTGATGACATTGTGCTTTATGGACAAAGTACCATAGAGGAGGTAAAAACAAACAAAACAATATTGAGTCAATACACCAACACATTAGGTCAAGAGATTAACATGAGAAGTCAGAATCTTCTTCTTTAATACCCATCCTAATTTGGAGCAACAAATTTGCCAATTTTTGAATTTTAAAAGAGGAAGTTTATCTTGTAAATACATGGGTCTCCCTTTGGACAAAGGGGCATGTTCGACAAAATTATGGGATCAAATAACAAAAAATATCATAAAGAAAATGGATTCCTGGAAAGGAAAATGTCTCTCTTTTGCGAGTAGAGCAATGATGATACAATTTGTCATTTCAGCACAACCTATTTATCAATTATCTTTTATTGATCTCCCCATAAAAATTAGGGGTGAAATCAATAAACTCCTTAGGACTTTCATTTGGTAGGGAATAGGGTAAATGAAAAAAGTTTCCCTTATAGCTTGGCAAAAGGTGTGCAGACCAAAAGACGAGGGAGGTGTAGGGACCTTAGACATCAATATCCAAGGTTAACCTTTAGGAGTTACACTAGTATGTAGAATGTACATGAATCCACACCTCAAGTGGGCATAAAGAAATATCTGAGCAATACTGATCTGATCAGCATATTCAGGAAGAAATCCTTGCCTAGAAGATCAAGAATTTGGAATTTAATTATGGATTGTAGATCCTCCATCTAGGATAGACTAACATGGAACCTAGGGATGTGGGAAGAAGCTCTCTTCTGGCAAGACTTTTTGGGAGGATATGGTACTTTGGATTGACATTTGAAGTTAGATGGGGAAAAAGAGTTATAGATTATGTGACCTTTGAGGGTGGAGGAGAATGTTAGAAATGGAATGATTTTAAAGATATGAACCTCCCACCTAAGGAAGCAGAATATCTAAAAAGAACCTTATCAAAGAAGAAAATAACTCTCAATTTTGGCAAGGACAAATTGATGTGGGATGGAAGAAAAAGTGGGGAATACAACTCGAAGGAGGGGTATAAATTCCTCAGGTCTTTGTAGACGAGCACAAAAAACTCCCTCCCTACAACATTACGTTGGAATAAAGCTTGTTTGCCTAAGGCAAGATTTTTCACCTGGTTAGTTTTAAATAGGAAGGTCCTTACGTCAGAAAGATCTAAGAAAATGGGATGCCAAAGCCCAAGTAGATGTCCTTTATGTGAAAATGAGGAAGAATCCATTGACCAGCCTTTTTTACACTATCCTTATTCGAGTCAATGCTGGAAATAGTTGTGTTCACAATTGGGGTGGGTATCAACATTTCCAAGAACTATAACGGATATGCTACATGGTTTGGCCCCTCCTTAAAAGGATAGTATTTATAGCTCTTTATGGATATCTACACCTTCAATAGTCCTATGGGAATAATGGAGGTACACAACCAAAGAATTTTTTAGGATAAGAAGATGAATGTAGAACTTATTAAAGTTGAGACTTCTGTCATTAAACTAACCAATAGTTGGGTTTTGAATAAACAAAATGAGGCATTAATGTCTCACTGGGATGAGAAAATGAGAGGCAAGTGGATAGGTCTAAAATTACCCCCCTTTATAGGAGCCGGGGGGGGGGGGGGGGGACTTCAGAAGTAAACGAGAGATGTGCCAATGACAACCACCCAAAGAGGGATATTTTAAACTCAATTTTGACAGAGCTTCTAGAGGGAATCTAGGCATAGCAGTGATTGGTTGTAGTCTCTATAACTCATAAAGCATGGAGATAACAAAGTTAGCAATATATATAGGAATAGAAACTAATAATTGAGTGGAATTAGCGGCTTTAGTTGAAGGGCTAGAACTGTGTAAAACTCTTGGTTGCAAGAATGTAGAGATTGAAGGAGATTTTGTAATTATAATAAATGCTGTAAGGAAAGGATCCCTCATTAATTGGACACTGTACAAAATTTTATCTAGAGCCCTCTCACTATATCAGACCTTTATCAATCATATATATCGAGAGGGCAATCAATGAGCAAACAAATTAGCTAATATAGGTATGGAAGAAGGTCAGACATAAGAAGTCAAAATTTCAGTTTAGGGACTCCATTTGAATTAGAGATGGTTTAGACTTTTCAGAATTTCAACCATAGTGTTCATCTCTTTATCTTGGGGAAGATTTAGGGGTCTTCCTTTAGCTTTTACCCACTACCTTCATCTCGCATCCCAAGACAATATGATTGCATAGGCAAATTCGTTGTGGAAGATGGTGTTGTAGCCTAGGAAAAAATGAGTTTGAGGTGAATTTTTGGAGGTTCTAGAATCATCCAGTTTGGACTCAATGGACATTTAGAATGACGGGGAGCCCCTTTCCCCCCCATTTTATGCCAGTAGAGTAACAATAGAGTAACATGGGTATTTATTAGGTAACTAAGACGAGAGAACACTTTTCGGTGTAACAAACTGATAATCACGTTGCTTAACATATGTTATCTCAGCAGAGGAATGACTACTTCACTCTATTAGATGTATTTTTTGATGATTTAGATTTATATTTTATTTTTGTTTAAGAGACTGCTTTTATCACATTGCATTTCGTTTCTATGCCCTTTCTGTGTTCATGTTTCGCGACTTTTTTAGAGCTTATCCAGAACATAAGTGCAAAATGTAGTGCTCAGATTATATACAGATTCTGATCAAAAGCAAAAGAA
Source organism: Cupressus sempervirens (assembly GCA_028749045.1). NCBI lineage: Eukaryota > Viridiplantae > Streptophyta > Pinopsida > Cupressales > Cupressaceae > Cupressus > Cupressus sempervirens. Next base: position 579,627,106 of record CM053787.1, read on the forward strand.
GAAGAGGGAAGGATGAGGAATGACCATTTGGTTCCCAAAACCACAGATGGAAATCCGAGAGCTTTGACAATTCTTTAAGGATCACTCAATTAGTTTTGGCCAATGAACGAGAATAATATCTTGATTCACTTCCTCTGTACTTTAGACTTTGCTAAACATAGGCGGGTAAATCTTCACCTTAAACCTTTATCATTTGGTTCAAAGCTTTTTATAACGAATTTAAACTTTGTGAGTTCTTAAGTTGGCAAAATTCTAAATCTCGATCAAAATGAAGCTAATGCTTTGATATGTTTACTTGCGAAATGAATATTATTTAATTGAAAGCAATAGTGTTTGTGAGTTATGGATATGACAAAATATTGAACTTCAAGACCTTAAACATCAATCCACTTTCACAAAATAAATTCCAGACCAGTCCCTTATCCAACCTTGGGTAAATAGAATCAAACTTTCTCCAGATTCTTATATACAACCCTAAGAGACAATGCTATACCATCCACTACGTAATAGATTGAAGCTTTAATTGGCAAAAAAAATCCTAGTCTAATTGAGTCTAATTTCTTTGGGGAAACCAATAAGACAAAAATATACACAGACAACATCTCATATGCAAATTGTCATAATCCAAGATTTGTATTGAAATCAACTTCTTCATTGTTAGTAGCAATTGATTTTAAAATCAATAATTACAGGGGATAAATCTGAACAAAATATGCGAACTTCAACTTTCAAGATGAACAAGGAATAACATGGCTCTTGCATTAACTTTGAAAATGAGTACAGTAGGTCATTGCCTCAGTGACAGTGTCCTATCTACCCAAAACTGCAAAAAACATTTATTCCCCTTCGTTGTTTCTTCTCAAATTTTTATTATCTATTTGCCTTTTCCACTGCTAACATTGTTTTAAATATTCTAATCCCTTCACACACATATTTCAAAAATGAGATGCGACTTCAAGAATGAACATGTCTTTATATTAATACCTAAGGTATTAAGCACATCCTTTACATTTTAGTTAATCAAATTCTTTAGTCTTATCGCAAGACAATATTACCCTCATTTAACCCTAGATTCTCTTTTCTTTCCATATAAAGAGTTAGAGCTTTAATCTTTAGGGACTTTTTGGTTTAGGTCATCCTAAGATAAGCTATATTATGTGGAAGGGTATTGTTTGTCATATAAAGCCTTTAGAAGTTTAGAGCTTTAATTTTTTGGGATAAGACTGTGTTTAAGTCATTTTCATGAGCAATCATTAGCATCAAGTATATTTTTTCTCAATATATTTTTGTGGCAATTACAATGCAAAGGGACACAGTTATCATACATATGCTTTTTATTTGCTAGATCAAGAACAAGAAATGTAATTCACCTTTTTAAATCCTTTTCCACTCTTTAGCAGTGGATTATATTTAATTTGTCTACTTTCGTTCTTAGTTGTTGATTCATGTTCGGGTTCAAGAATTCGATTCATGAATTTTTCTCCCCATTATGATTCATAAGGTTTGTGAGTGGGTGTATATATATATATATATATGCATATGCATTATAAATAAAAATAAAAATAAAAATCTATGTGCATTATATATATGGATTTGTGTGTACTTATTCCAAATTTGGCCTGTGGGTCCTTGGGGATTTGTGATGGATTTGTGCCGTACTCTCCTGGGCCCGCGTGGATTTGTGATGGGTTTGGATTTGACCCTGTGGATTCATCTAGATTTGTGGTCCATGAATATGGACAATTCCATGGGGTCAAATCTAGACCTTGGACAATTTAGGATCCGATACATACTTGGATCCGACTCGGGGCCTAGATGCGCAAACTTGAAACTTAGCTTTCATTTACAAATGCTTAGAGGTGCTTTGTACTAAATGGGTTCTTGTGCCTTGTAATTACTATCCACATAAATAAGGTGTTATTTCTTTAAAGGTCATTACACATTTATACCAAAAACTAATAATAGAATTTCTGACTAAAAATTCCTGTGAAAGGCATCCGTATTCGAGATAACTGTCATAATCCATATATGTTGCATTTTACATCATGTTTTTACCTAGAGAGACTTGATTGCTAAGTTTCCCATCCCTGTTAGAGCTTTTTTATACATATACACACTAAGAAGGATTTGTGTTGCTTTGTTGCCAGAGTTGTATGTGACCAACTTGTGCCCATTACTGAATGTATGATGAATGATTAGCCTTTATATAGACATTTCCTCCAAATAAAGGCCAGGAAAATGCAGTTTTTTCAAGTTTATAAATTAATTAGTCCCATCAAATCGATGTAAAAGAAAGATTTTGGAGAGAGAAAAGGTCTTTGACTGAAAATGGAGAGAAGGCCTGGAATGGATCAAGGTAGTCGGTAATGTTTGATGAGGATGCTGATCTTAAATTGACAAATTATAGGTTGAAAGGGTTTTACATAAGTTTATTAAAATAGAGAAATTTTACAGTTGAAAACATATAAAAAAGAAAACAGAGAAGGAAGAAACCTGCAGCTTGATTTTATTGAACAGTAGAAGCTAATGTATACAATAGATTGACCCATCAACATTCCTGAATGACTGGAAAATAGATTGACTACAAACTACTTCATGATTGACAACACACATGAAAATAGATAAGTGGACTACTCGTGACAGCTAATTGGATCTAAGAGCCAGTTCTATAGTTAGTCATTTGTTCTAACTGGAACTCTATGACACCACTACAGTCAAACTGAACTCTTGCTGCCAACAACTCAAACTTGAGTTGCCACATGTGCAGCATTGTTATTTATTCCTCTAACTCTCCCTCTTAATGAATAGCCAAATTTTGTTTGACCCCTAACATCTCTCTAAATATTCCAAACTTTATTTTTCCCAATGACTTGGGAATATATCAGCTATATTGTCATTGGTATTACAATAGTTCAACTCTATCTCTTGAGACTGAATTTTCTCTTTTACAAAATGATGTTGAGTTTCTATACGCTTTGATCTTGCATGAAAAATAGGATTCTTTGCAAGTTTGATTATACTTTGATCATCACACTTGATTCTTGCTTTTGTCCCATATCTTCAAGAATTTTCCTTAGCCAAATCGCTTCATAGGTAGCACTGCATAATGCTTTATACTCAGGTCTAGTAGAAAGAGAAACAGTTGGTTGCTTCTTGCTGCTCTAAGAAACAACACCTGATCCTATGTTATATGCATAACCAATTGTTGATTTACGATCATCTGGTCTCCTGCCCGATCAAAATCAGAGTATCGTGTCAACTCAACATTCAAATGGTTAGTATATTCAATGCCAAAAGATATGGTGCCTTGTAGGTATCGAAGAACTCTTTTCGCTGCATTCCAATGGACGTCGAGAGAATTAGCCATGAATTGGCTAAGTATGTTGACAGAATATGAAATATCAGGTCTTGTAGTGGTCAAGTAGTTTAAACTTCCCACCATCTACCTATACAATGTCCCATTGACTTCTGAAGTGTCACTTGTTGAGAAATTTAGCCTCGTAGTAAATTGAAGCAAATTATATATATAATATATGCTAATATATATGTGTTGATGAAAATCTAATATATGAAAGTCTGATCTAATATGTACATATATATATATATATATATATATATATGTATATGTAGATATATAGATATGTGTATATATATAGATATGTATATGTATACACACACACACACATATCATCAACTTATATATTTACATATATTATATACCAAAATATATTTTTGAAAACATAATAAGTATCGGTTGTTATCAAAGACCGAATGTCGAGCAAGTATCGACTATCACTCATAATCAAAATGCATTGAATCAGCAATGATATGAAACGTGACCAGGTAGGGTCATACCCTTACACGAGCATGTTACAATATTTATTAATATGCCTGTTGAGACTGTAGAAGATCATCAATAACAATGGTAATGTGAATCTTAGTCATAAACAAATTCAGTCTACTATACATCTCAAGTTCGGTCTGCTATATACTTTCAGTACAATCTGAAATAGATCTGCATTTATTAAAGTCATAGTTATTGTTCATCAGCATAGTTGATCTGTAAAAGAAAATCAATCAAACATATATTAGAATTCATAAAGGTAATTGAATAATGCTTTGATCATTACATTATTTCTGCAAATACAATTTAGTTCAGTCTTCACCAACATCGATCTATATATTTAACATGGTATTAGAGCCTAATTGGTAGAGAGATTGCTTAATTGCTTAAAACAAATTTTCAAAATCCCAAAATAAAAGTGACATAATGGCAAGCAATGTTAGAGTCGAGGACAGGCTTGAAGGAGCAACAAATTTCTTCTCATGGAAAATTCGAATTACAACAGTCCTCAAAGAACTGGAATTAGAATCATTTATTGAAGAAGACACTTCAATACTTGAAAACGGGGTAGAAAAATCCACTTGGAAAAGGCGAAATAATAAAGTTAGAAAAATCATTGTTGATTTAGTAAAAGATCACATCCTTCCTTCCATATCAAATCTCAAGAAAGCATTTGAAGTATTTAAACTATTAAGGATACATATGAGATCAATAACTCAAGTCGATTGCTCACATTAAAAAATCAACTTATAAATATAAAAGTGAATAAAGGAGAGTCAATCTCATCTTACTTTGGAAGAATTTCTGAAATAAAGAATCAACTATCTTCTATTGGAAATAATGTTGAAGATCAAGAATTATCCATAATAGCCCTTAGAGGGCTACCTATATCTTGGGAAGCATTTATCCAAGTTGTCAGCAGCCAGCTTTTGATCAACTTAAACATGATTGCACCTCAGAAGAATGAAGACTAATTTCTAGAGGGATTGTAAAACCAAGAGGGAGAAAATCAAGCCCTTTTCTCAATCTCTAATAACAAAGGGAATAAGAGGAAATTTAAACATAGAAAAATGACCAAAGAAAACGAAACAATAATCACAATAGGAAAGACTTCTCCAAAGTTCAATGTTACAAGTGTGAGAAATTTGGACATACTTACAATTTCTATCCAAAAAGAGAAAAAATTCTAGCCACCATAGCCGAAGCTAAAAAGGAAGAGAATCTATTATTCTACTTAGCTCTATCTAGTGAGATGAATTCAAACGAAAATGTGTGGATAATCGACAATGGTACATCTCATCACATAATAGGATTTAGAGATAAGTTTATAACTTTTGAAAATTATCTCACTGAAGGAGTCACCATTGGAGACGACAACACCTATCTAGTTAAAGGAATTGGGACTTGTTCTATACAACTAAGAATTGTGATCACTCTAAAATTGAAAGACGTTCTCTTTGTACTTGGCATAAAAAGGAATCTAGTATCCATCTCAGGACTTGCAGATGAAGGGTATCATGTTACCTTTAATGAAGACAAAGTATTGCACTAGACTAAAAATTCTAACTTTAAGAATGCCATCATAGGGTCTAGAGATGGAACGAAACTCTATATAAACTATGTAACATTCAAAAGAAAGCCCTAAATCATGAAGTATCAAACCCTAATGAATTATGGCATAGAAGGCTTGGACATCTTGGGTTCAGTGCCTTGTAGATCTTCTTACTGCTTCATTATTGGATGGAGTGGCCTCACCTTGACTTTTCTCATGCCTACTTTGATCACGAGTTTGTTGATCTACAATATTTGGACTTTCATTGTCTTCTTCAAATAGTTTTAATGAAATAGTTTTGTCCACCTTTTCTTCATCTTGAACATCATCTGCAAGTTCATGAAATATAACATCTCTACTAGCAAATACCTTATGAGTAGTAGGAGTATACATCTTGTAGGCCTTGTGATCAATACAATAACCAACAAATATACATTTGAATGACTTTGCATCAAGTTTCCATCTATTCTCTTTTGGAATATGACAATATGCCTTACTTTCAAAAATAATCAAATTACTAACAATTGACTTAATTCCAAGAAGAGCTTCATAAGGAGTTTTGTTTGCAAGATATTTAGTAGGTCTTCTATTTAACAAATAGACAGCTGTATTAACTGCTTCAGCCCACACATTATTAGAGAGTTTTTTTTTTTCAGCATACTCCTAGCACATTCAACAATTGTTCTATTTTTTCTTTCAGCTACACCATTTTGTTCAGGACTATGGGCAACGCAACTGCATATTGCTTAACAATGCCATTATCTTTGCAATATTTCACAAAATATATTCCCCCTTGATCTGATCTAAGAATCTTAACATTACGAGTTTGTTTTTCTACCATTGTATTCTTTGAAACATTCAAAAACTTCACTCTTATTCCTTAATAAATACACCCAAGTGTATCTAGTGCAATTATCAACAAATATAAGAAAGTAAGATGCTCCCCAAGTGATTGAGTTTGCATAGGACCCCACACATTTGAATGCACTAATTCAAGAATAGTTCTTTCCTTTACATTAGTTTTTATCATAAATTCATTTTTATGTTGTTTGCCTAATGCACATCCATCACAACTGATCTGTTCATCTTTGAATATTGGAAGACCTTGCACCATCTCTTTTCTTTGTTGAGAAATCAAATCTTTTAAATTTAAATGACCATACCTCTTATGCCATAGTAGCCCTTCAGTAGATACACATGTAGCAGTCATTGCATGATGACTTTATTTTGACATCAAGTTCATACAAACCTCTCATCCCGATTCCTTCAGCAATCACATTATTGTGATTTTTGTCTTCAAGAATTCAACTTTTAGACCTTGATCAGCAATTGCTGAATCTGAAATCAAATTCTTCTCAATCCTTGGGACATACATATCATTAGAAAGTTTCTTTACATGACCATTAAGTAGTTGTACACTTATATCACCACATCCTTTTATATCATGCAACCTATTATCTCCTAAATAGATCTTTCTACCATCATCATTCTCTTGAAAATTTTTGAACCAATTTTTATGATGTGACATGTGGATTGATGCCCCTGAAACTATAAACCAATCATTACAATCATTTGATTCAGCTGAAAGAGCATAGTTAGAAACAAACAACTTTAAATCATGAAGGTTATCACTTATTGTATCCTCATCATTCTCAAAATTATCCTCATATTTGTTGTTTTTGGACTACTTATTTTTCTTTTTGTAACGTTCATATGCATAATGACCAAGTTTGCCGCAATAATTACAATTTCTATGTTTCTGAACATTTGATTTTGATGCTGCCAGGTTATGACATTTTTTCTTCTTTGTTCCTTTGGTTGTCAAATTTACCCCATCCTTGATTCTTTGACCTTTGCTTTCCTTTATATGGCATCTTGTTTTTCACCATAAAAACTAACTACACACATTGAGATCTGTTATCCACATGCTTCTTTCTCTTATCTTACCTGCCAAATTGTCAAAAGGTGTATTTTCACTTGCAGCCAAATCAGTAATGAAAACTTGATAATCACTAACCATACCATTCAAACTAACTGTTGCTAGATCATTATTAGATACTTGTTCACCAACATCAGCCAACATATCCCTCAATTCCTTAACTCTTGATAGAAATTCACTAACACTTCCATTTTGATAGACAATAATTTGTTCTTTAAAAACAAAATTTTATTTGAGTTTGTAATCTCATACAAACCTTTCAAAGCTGACCATGTACCACTAGAAGTAGTAATGTCTCTTATGTGAGGGATAACTGAATCTTTTACCGACGTGCGCAAGAGAATCTTAGCTTTTAATTCTCTTTACTCCCAATCTTGGACAGCAGTGGTGGTGTTGTAGGTGATGTAGGCTTGGCCTTTTTGCCATTTACAATGGCCCAAACATTATGCCCCTCCATTAGAGTCCGGTTCTTGAACTTCCAATTAACATAATTGGTACCATCTAACTTATTTGATTCAGTTAGATAAGAATCTATAAGATTGGCCATCACAAAACAAGAGAAAACTAACAAGAATTTTTTATCAAAAATGTTACCAAAAAATTTCTTACACTTTAGAGTGCTGTCACAATGACTACTCTTCCGAATAACACCAATTAGATCAGCACGCTAGCTGATATTACTGGCAGCAGCTCCTTCTTTTGCAAACATATTGCATCTTCAGCACTCCAAAGAATTTTGAAAAAACACCACTAAATGAATCTGACCTGGCTCTGATACCAAATAGAGAAATTATACAGCTGAAAACATATTAAAAAGAAAACAGAGAAGGAAGAACATAGAGAAAGAAGAAACTTGCAGCTTAATTTTATTGGACAAGTAGAAGCCTATTTATACAATAGATTGACCCATCAACATTCCTAAAATAGATTGATAACAAACTACTTCATGATTGACAACGCACACATGAAAATGGATAAGTGGGCTACTCTTGACAGCTAACTGAATCTAACAGCCAGATCTACAGTTAGTCATTTGTTCTAACTGGATTTCTATGACACCACTACAATCAAACTAAACGCTTGTTGCCAACAACTCAAACTTGAGTTGCCATATGTGCAAAACATTGTTATTTATTACTCCAACACTCCACCTTACTGAATAACCAAATTTTGTTTGACTCCTAACATCTCTCTAAATGTTCCAAAATTTATTTTTCCCAATTACTTGGCAAATATATCAGCTATATTGTCATTGGTATTACAATAGTTCAACTCCATCTCTTGAGACTGAATTTTCTCTTGTACAAAATGATGTTGAGTTTCTATATGCTTTGATCTTGCATGAAAAATAGGATTGTTTGCAAGCTTGAGTTGCCAGATGTGCAGCATTGTTATTCAGTATTCTAATGATGTTAACAATGAATGCACCTAAAGACCTAGTTGTTGCTCTGGTTTGCAGCACCTAGTCGTTTAGCTGGTTTCCAAACCCTTTGTTCCATTTTTGTTTGAATAGTCATGCTCTTGCACTTGGCTTTTTGTTCTGGGTATTTATGACATGATATTTTAGAGTTAATACTATGAGACATTTGAACATGAACACATTATTTTCTCTGTTTTATGTATTATTTATGATGTTACCCCCAGTTGTATTGAGTATATTGCTCGTAGTAATATTCTTTTGAGGAGAAATTTGGTTGTACTTCATAGTTGATATACGCTATCTGTCTCTATGTTAGACAAATTAAATATAATCTTATTTTCAACCTTCCGTTAATCCAGGTTCAGGGCTTGTAAAAAGGAAAGGTTTTAAAGAATCGCTTGTAGAGGGAGGATCATCTGCAAAGGTGAGATCTTAGGTTAGATTAATTTTCATTCTTGTTCTTTAAACTTCTGTTATCGTGGACTGGTTACACTTGTTGCTGTCTCTACATATTTGCTATCAAGAATTTAAGTTGATAAATAGCTTCATGTATAATGAGCTCTGTAGATCTTTCGTAAATTTGCACATTTTTTATTATTCATTTTCTTATGTATTTCTTAATGAAATGGAACTATCTTGTCTTACGAGTGTAGAGCTTTGCCATTCTATCTGGAGTTCATAGTTTTGTTTTGTGCTTGCTGAGGAAATTACGCGGCAAAAATGATGGTATGGTTATCATTTTATTCTCTCATTTCACCTTTGTACTCTGCTTTTTCTTTGACGTGAAATATTTGACATCACTATGGGAAAGCACAGCACTAGGCATTCACTTCTGATCAAAATTGTTTTAAGTGCCCCCTCCAATTTTTTTCTACTGATCAGTGGTATCATTGCATCATCTCTTTAATTTTTCTCTATCATGAATCCCGTCACTTGCTCCCTTCAAAGTTTCTTTGGTGCAGGTTTGTCTTCTAAACTAAGAGATTCGTTCGGTTTGTAGCCATAAATGCAGGTATTGCAGGTTGTGTCACAGGCCTTGCCATCAGTGTACCAGGTTTGTCTACGAAATCTGTTGGTTTTAATGAAATATCAGATAATTTACTGTGTCATATAAGTCTATGGGCCACTTGTCATGAAATGGGTTTTGTTATGCTGCAGGGACACCACAAACCCTTCTGCAGGGTTGTGTAGGTTTTGGTGCATTTTCTTATATCCTTGAAGAATTTAACAAACGGCAGGTTGCTGTTGCCCTTCCACTTTCAACTTCTCTGGAACAAGCACAGAACAGTTTTCCACAGATTCCATTTCCTGTTCTTCCTCCTTTCACTTTACCTCCATTTTTCAAAGGCATTTCAGCCTTATCTCTATCAGAGCTACACACTTCAAGTAGGAACCGTAAGTTATAATCATTTCAATTGTATATATTTTTGGTTTACATTCAGTAAACACTTGAGCAATTGAGTGCGGGTTATGCAAAGGGCGATATGTTGTATTTCATTTGATATTTTGTAATGTTACTTGATCTTTAATTGAACATTACAGGTTTGCAAATTAATTGTATTCATTTTAAGGATTTTGGTTTTATGTTTTGTAGATTGTGTAATTGTGTTAGCATGTAGCAAACTTCATCTGAGAATGAAAACGTTGAATGGTCATAATTGTAATATATTTTTCCCCCTAATGGAAGAATTGTCTTTTTGGTTCACTATAATGTTTCATTCTCATTTGTAACCTAAGCCTTACTAAATATGAGATTACCATAAATATATATTAGATTCGCCTCAAATATGTTTAATGTAACCGTGGGATTTTCATGAATTGATAGGGATTTACAATCCCTTATAAATGCCAAACATATATTGGCAAGCTTAGCCCCTGTGTGCAATGACTAGAGGGAATTTTGAAACCACATTCTAATAAAGAGATTATGATTTGGTTCTATCATTTTTTTTTCTTTTATGATTGTTTTAATACAAGTTCATATTATGTCATAGAATATCAGATGTGATGCACGTGACTGTATCTTTTTAATTCATTGAACGATGCATTAGACTTTGCACCCTTAATCTTGTTAATTCATTGAATGATGGATTAGACTTTGCACCCTTAAATCTTTTTGATTAAAGCAATAATGTGCAACCTTGAGCAAAGATATTTGTGCCCACTTCTGTAAAGTCGGAAGATAGAACAAAAGTACTTGGATGTTGAGAAGGTGAGGGTGAGGGTGAGGGTGGGGTAACTATGCATGTACCATTTTTTTTTAATCAATTACAAATTAGTTTTTAAATTAAAAGCAGCCAAAAACTAGGGGGCTGGCCCATTAAACAGTCAAATTGGTGAGCCACCAGCAGATAACCACCATCCAATATTGCGCCCTACCACTTAAAACACAAAAACATAGTTCGAGAACATAACTAAAAGAGTTTCCACATGCATATCATAACTGCTGCCTGTACTAGAACTAAAAAAGCTAAGGAAACATAAAAACAAAGGCACTAATGCCTTAAACTCAGTCAAGTTCAACAACCAACAGAAAAACATCATAAAAAACCATAAGGAGAGAGCCCTAAAGCTTCTTAGCCTCCTTCCTACCTAGGAGGATATTAGCGCAGTCTTCTGCAAGGAAGTCAAACAACATCTTGGAGTCCTCCTTTGGTAAGCCCCTCTTTTGGTCTTTAAGCAGGTGTAGCGCGGTTGTAGCTGCATGTGTCACCTTGACAATAAATTTTGTTAAGAGACACATTCTTTCCTCCAGAGCATGGATTCTTTCCCACATATCATTGCCAGCTGTCTTCATGATCTCCATGGTGACCTCTTGCTTGTTGCAAAGGTAGTTGTCCACCTGCTCCTTAGTGACATCTTGCACAATCGGGGGGTTAGCATTATCTTTGGAAGACGTGAGAGGATATCGTTATAGGGGAGGGCACTCTATCCATAGTTATAGGGAATTGGTCCCGAGTTAAGTCCACACACCCCAACCCAATGGTGGCTGTAACATGCATCATATCCTTCTCCTTAATCCCACCTCTTGAGCCAAACCGCGAGGAATTAGAAACCTCCACTTCCTCCTCCATGTTCCCCTCACCAAAATTCGAAGCCTTCTCTTTCATCCTTTGTTTAGGCCGACACATGTCTTTTGAATCTAATTCCTCCTGTGAGGCCCTAGATCTCAGTTTCCTTTTAGCATTGGACTTTGCAATCCTCCTTGACCTCCTCCTACCGCCTCTCCCCTCGTCCTCTGACTCCTCCAGTTCCTTCTCTTTCCCTTTATCCAACTTCTTTTTTTACTCAGGGGGGTGGGCTTCAACTCAATAGGGGACCCACTAAGCGAAGGCTACGGGTTAGGGGCTTTGGGACTCATGATCCTAAGGGGGACCTGTTGGGGCCGGGGGTTGGGGTGAGTAAGAATATCAATCTCAATGATCCTAGAGGGGACCAAAGCAAGGTGAAATTGATACAACCAAAACATCAACCCTTGATGTAGAATGGATTAACACCCTCATTTTTTCTTTAACATCAGTAACCGTATCCACTAAATCATGCAACATATAGCTTAGAATGGAAATAAAGTCATGGTGGCGAAAATGGTTTAGGAGGGGGAAGTGATAGTAATAATGGACACTATACCTTCCTTTTAGAGTTAGGTACTTCATCAACATTAGACAGACTTCATTCCATGGCTCGAGGAGCTTCTCCAACAAAAATCCTCCTCTGTGTCGAATAGGTTCCTCCCCTTCCAAGAAGCGCTGTAGACTCGCTTCGTCAGCCACCCTTGTCACATTTTTCCATTTCCTTCCCCTCATAGCAAGACCCATCGCCAGAGAGATGACTTCTTCAGAGATATAAAACAAGATGACATTAATCGTGACTCTTTGGTCCTCCTAGGAATTGACAAACTGCAGGGAATAATTTTCATCGTACCCATTCAATGCCTCCATAAACATGGTGAAACCACCTTCCTTTAGCATGTACCACACCAACAGCTTCCTGGCACTCTCCTCTATTATGGAAGGCTCAATTTGCAAAAGATCTCCCATCTCCGCAATTTTCTTTAAAACTCTTTTCTCCCAAACCCAGAGGCAATTACTAAGAATGAAGTCACGCTTGGGCATAAAAATAATGGCCCTTAAACAGACATAAAGGCCTTTATTGTTACTAATAGCAGCGTCCCTTCTATACATATATGTCTCGCGTCGATTGCCTCTATCTCTTCTCCAATCTTTTCCATCATTCCCAATACTCTCAAACCATTTAAAGTTTGAACTTTTACTTATCCCAGTGTACGAGGACACACAAAAAAATCATTAAAAAACCTTTCATCTCAAACTTCAAAATTCTTTCTTTTTTGGGCCATGCGAATTTATTATCACAAGTACCTTTTCCACCACTCCTTGCCATTTGTCCATCATGACTCTGTCCTCTCCGCCTACTTAGCAACAGGTCACTAAAATTTAAAATGATCCTCCAACTAGATTTCATCATGCGTAATCTCTTTATTCACTAAATGTCTTACCAAATTTGACAAGGCATTAAATTCCCTCCGACATCTTAGTCCCTTCACATTTAGGCCTAAAGCCGCCATTCCATCAGCCACCCCATTTCCCTCTTGAAAAATATGATTCAATTCAAATTTGTTTAAAATAACTAATAAGTGTTTGATGTCTTCTACAACACGTTTAATAGTCCACCCTTCCTTCATAATGCCTTTAACAGTCTCTATAATGATTTTTGAGTCACCTTCAATCACCACGCTTCCCCATCCCACACTAATCACCAAATTTAGACCCCAATAAAGAGCCATTGCTTACGCTATATTGTTGGACACTTTCCCCAACTGTCTAGTATAAGCCAAAAGCATCCTGCCCTCGCTATCTCTAACTATACCTCCTCTCGCTGAACCCTTCTTTCTGGTTGCACCATCAAATTTGAGCTTAACCCAATTCTCTGGGGAGGGTTTCCATCGTGTCCTTTTCCTTGCCAAGAGATTGGAATTATCAGTCTCCATTATCCCCTCCTCCAAACTCAAGCCCTTAGCAATTCTAACATCTAGTTGATTAGGGGGGAACACTAACTTTCTCCACCTGCTGCATTTCATATTCTTGACCAAAAGTTTGCAAACCTTGTCCACAACAACCTCCTCACTTCTTTCTTCATTCGTGAATGCCCTATTATTTCTTTCCTTCCAAATACCCCAATAGACAGGGGGGTTGGGGGGGGGATAACCTTCCACATACTAACAAGGAGGGGGTGGGCAAAAGGACCTTGCCAACTCTCCACAAATTGCTCGAATCTCTTATTAAACTCCTAGGTCACCTCTAGCTTTTGTAATATCCCCCCCCCCCCCAAACATTAGAAGCATAACTACAATGAAGGAACAAATGGGTAATATTCTCCTCTACTTTCTTACACAAATAGCATTTATTAGAGAATTGAAAATCGTTTTTCATAAGGTTATCAATAGTGAGTATTTTCCCATGAATGGTACTCCATTAGAAAATATTAATCTTTAGGATTAAATTTTTAAACCATATATTCCCCCTAGTAATTAGGCTCCAAGGTTTTATCAAACATTAATAAGTAGGCAGATTTAACAGAGAACTCCCCGTCGAAGTGGCCTTCCAAATGAACGTATCATTTTGGTTCGCTCCTGTGCTTTTGTACCCTTAAAGCAAACCATTTAGCTCTTCAATCAGCTCCCCACCATCTAATGCATTCGGTTGGAACTCAACCTTTTTCCACTTCCTCCCTGGGCCAATAAAATCAGCAACCTTATTCCCCATCTGCTCCTGGAGGTGATCCCGAAGGGACCCATACTTTGTTCTTGTTAAAGGTTTATCAGTAAGCCACAGATCCTCCTTGAAATTAATCTGATTACCATTACCTACCTTCCACCTTACACCTCCTTTCAAGAGAGTTCTGTTTTTTAACAATATTTCCCCAAATCTTAGAGCCCATAGGAAGATCATTTCTCTAAGTGTAGTGAGAGAATTTCAAATTTCCCAGGTACTTGGCTTTCAAAATTTTACACCAATTGGCCGCCTCCTTCATCAGGTTCCACCACACCTTAGTGAGAAGCACATTATTCAAATAAGATATCCTTCTAACTCCCAAGCCTCCTTTATTCTTGTCACTTCCTCCCGACCAAAGGAAGTTACGTTGTATTTTCTCCAATTTATCCACCATACACTGAGTAATTTTGAACAACGATAGGAAATACATAGGTAATCCTTGAAGGGATGAAATCAGAAGTTGAAGCTTACCCGCACTACTCAAAGTTTTACCTTTCCATCCAATCAACTTCTTTTCCATTTTTTCTAGGATGGTATTCCAAAAGTTGTTACTTACATCTTTCACTGTCAAAGGGAGGCCTAGATACGTGTCAGGTAACACAATTGTATTACACCCCAAAATATTTACGATCCTCAACTGGATATTAGGAGGAGTGTTGAAGAACACTTTACTTTTATCCAAATTATTTTTTTGTCTTGCATAGACCGCATAAACGTCCAAGACAAACCTCCATGCTCTAGCTTCGCCCACAGAAGATTCCACACTTAGGAAGGTGTCATCAACAAACTGCTGAATCACCTCTAGCGGAAATGTGGATGTAGCCTTAATTCCTTTAATCACCCGCCCTTCCATCTTTCTCAGGAATACCCTTCCCAACACTTCAGCTACCATGATAAACAAGTAGGGAGAGATAGGGTCACCCTATCTTAGTTCACTCTCCCCAGCAAAGTTCCCCCAAGGCAAACCATTCACTATCACTGAGTAATTACAAATTAGTTATCTAATCATAACTAACAGAATTTGGATGAGAAGTTGAAAGTGTCATTAATATTGGAACATTGAGATTTTTCTATGGAAAATCTAATGGGGTAAAACTACAGAGTGTGAGAAAGCTCACAATATTAAAACAAATGTTTCAATTTTTGTTTTAATGCTTGTTGCATAAGGAACTCATTCGTGGGAAGGACATGTTTAGTCAACAATAGTAGGATATATAAAAGAAAGGTGTAGTATTACATAGGCCAGTCTTAAATTATCAATACCATGACAAATAGAATATAAATTATGGTGGATTAGAATGGCTAATGCTTTAATTATTTCAATTGCAAATTTGAAGTTAAATTATAACAAAATAAAGTCCTTGGAAGAAAAGCATTCATTACATTATTCAATTGGAAATGAGAAGATTTTTTATGTGAAAAATCTATCGAGGTAAATCCATAACCAGAGTTAATGAACTATTTGAAATAAATGTTACATTTTTTTAAAGACTCACTCCGTAAGGAAGCTCATTGCTTTTGGGAAGGACCATTTGAGTAAGATAAATGATATAAAAACTTGTTAAGGAGTTTCAAAATGTATAAGATATATATTTTTCACAACACTCGGAAATACAAATTAGGTTACAAAAGAATGTAATATCATATAGGTTGGTTTGAAATTAGTTGAAACATGACAAATGCAAGACAAGCAACCATGTAAGGATTTTACTTGTCTCAAAATATTCTCATTATGTGAGCAAACTTGATATAAAATCTAAGAAGTCATTTGCAACACCTTAACAAACCTAATTTGATTGGTCTAATCATACATTAGTGGGCTCTAATGCAAGCATCAAGAAATATGTGAGTATTAGTATATCCAATTCTCATCCTCCAAAACAAATGAGATAAGTTAGGTTTTGCTGGAAATTAAGGGATTTGTACTCAACTTGATTTTTAGTTTCATAGAAAAATTGTTACGCCATCAAAGAGAAATTGAAAATGTTATGTAGACTAGGATGAAAGCAATGTGAACTATCAACATCATCCTTGTAATTGTTTCTTGAAGTGTAAGATCATGAATTGCTAGCACAAGAGGAGAAACCTAATGAATTGATAAAAACATAACAATCCACATAGACTGTGACTATTTAGAACTAGTAAATTGCTGTTGGTTACTTCAAAACATTTGGGATTGTAATGGAAGATTCCTTTATCACTCCCATAATGTTCCCAAATCCACACAAGAATATTTGTAGATGGAGAGAAATGTATATCAATATAGCAAGTCATTTGATACATATTGCATTGTTAGGTTGTATTTTAGAGGGTAGACAGAAGTATATATTTTTTTTTTGGCGAAAGTGTGTATGATTTATTATCTAAAAAGTAGGGATGTTATTGTGAGGTTACTGTAGAATCGTGCAACCAAAGCACATAACGCGGTAAAATGAGAAACAAAATGCCAACTCACACACTAATGAAAATACATTGCGATAACACAAACATATTTCCTTAATCAACAAAAGTATGAGACCAATCTTTAATGCCAATCGATTCCAACATATATCCATTAGATGTATTTCCTTAGCAAAAGCATGAGACCAATATTGCCAACCATCTGACTCTTGGAGCATATATCCATTGACTTGAGTAATTGAATCTATTAACCAAAGAATAAAGTATATGTAACAATGTGCTATCTTAGGCTTACCAATCATCCAATATCATGAGAGTATCTGCTCTCATGTAGAGTACCATGCATTTCTTCAATGCTGTTGCCAAAGTACATATAGTGGAGCCATTGTGCAATGAGCTCATTGTATGATAGGTGTGTACAGTGTGTCCATCATACATTAAGATACTGTTACCATTTTCCACGCCCTCGCCAAATTTCAAATTTTGAATTTTTGCCCGCCAATGGCTAGCGTGCAGAGTTAATATTATTTTAACGCTTGATCAAACTTCTGAAATGTTTTCACTGGCTTGCATGTTCCTCATCGTCGGATCAATATAGATCTACAACCCTCACTGCATCGCCAAGAAAAGCTGCTTGTTGTTTATGTATGGCGACTTAGCGATCATTCGCCACGTGTCTCGGCGGGCCCAATCAGGCAGTCTGTTTTATTCCTCCGGCGCCAAGTTTGAATATCATCATCAGCCTCGCTACCTCGCTACTGGAAAACTCAGGAATCTTGCCATTGGCGAGGTAGCGAGTCGCCGTAAAATAAGTGCTGGTGGGACCTTTGCGACGTGGAAAGGGTAAGGTGCTCAGGATAGATTCTGACCATTGGATCAAATGAGATCGACGGTCCTCGCTGACTCGCCAAGGGAAATTGCATGTTGTTTAGTCTATGCAAGTTAGCGAGAACGGGCCCACCAATCTTCAGGATGCAGGATGCAACTTCCCCACCCTTGGATGGATCTGAGATCAACGATCCTCGCTGACTCGCTATGGAAGTTGCAAGTCATTTACCTCATAGCGAGTTAGTGAGTGTGGTCCCACTAGATGTTCAAAATGTCGAATGCAGTTCTCTACCATTGGATCAAAATAGATCTGTGGCTCTCGTTGACTCGCTATGAGAAGATGCTTGAGAGGTATGTATGGCGAGTTGGCAATTCGCCGCCACGTGTCCTTGTGGGGCTAGGTCTGTTCCATGAGCCATATGGTGGACCCCAAGCCGATGATGCGTCAGGAACGGATGTACAAATGAGCGACACGCTAGCAGTTGGTGAATTTTTCATTGGCTAGGCGATGATAGTGCAAGGTGGGCCAGTTTCTTCAGTGCGTCCTTCAGGATTGTCATATCAATGCAAATCGAACGGTCGTCGTTAACTCGCCAAGGGAAGATGCACGCTATTTAGCTATAGCGAGTTAACGAGAAGGTGACGCGTGTCCTGGTGGGTCCTGCTTTTTGAGCCACAAAACACAAGATTAGTGACAGATTTTATGGACTGTCGGATGATGGTGGATCTACGGTTCTCGTTTGCTCGCTATGGAAAGGAGCTCAATGGTTAAGTATGGTGAGTTGGCAATTCAGCGACACGTGTCCAGGAAGATAGCGCAGTTAGCATTGACAGTTTGCGGCCGACAGTTATTGTGACCGTCGCGGTCAGGGTTTGCAAGGATGACACAGTTAGTAAAGGAAAGACATGGTCAACTCGGGGAGACTTCAGCAAGGTGGCAAAATAAAAGGAGGTTATTGGTCGACGTGGCTCGTTCTAGATGCAGAATTAGGTTGACTTGCTGATTCTGCTATTTCATGCACCAAAAATGATAACAGATCAGGTTTTGCCGCACGATTTGATCTCTGCAATCGTCTCCAACCACCATAAATGAATGTTAAACGCAGGAAAGCACCCCACCGCCTCCCAGTTGATCCATCTACTTGATCAAAGTAGTAATGGCGCCGTTTCTGTCTTCTCGAGGCATTATTTGATACAAAGGATCAGATTTCATGGTACCTAAAGACAGGCAAAGATCGGATTTTCCTCAGATTTGTTCCATGATTGTTCTCTATAGGACTTGATGGCGGTGGTTGTAGGACATTTTGGAGGGAAAATATCTCATTTATGCCTGCACTATAAAGGAAATTTTTGTGCATTTTGTTAAGGTCGATCCATCTCTGACTTTTCTCTGTTGCTTGCTCTGCAACTCTAGTGTAAAATTCCCCTGCCTCTAAACCATATGACATTCTGCTGTTTCTCCTTCAGCCATTGGTGTGAAAGTGCAAAGCTCTCTGCCTCTTACTGGTGTTTTGTGGAAATCTGTAATCTACATGATTGTATCTTTTTTAGGCCTTTGAATGATATATAAGTGAATCTTCTTCCTTGTGTCATTCATACAACTTTTCTGATCTGCATGTGGTTATTTGATTGAAATAAGTTTGAATGTGTAATATCCTTAGTTTCATTCTGGTTCAATAGTGCATATATGGGCAGAGTTTTGGTCTGAACACTCTATTTTTGTGCATCACCTCTTTAGATTAGACTAGGTAGATTTTCTTTCATGCTCCCCTTCTCCCTTTTCCTCTCCAAGAGTAGTTAGGTGCATCCTGATAGTAAGAGGAAGCCGGCCTTCTTCGGAGACTCAACCTCACAGTTCAAGTCCCACAGCTTGGAGGTTGTTTCCATGTTTCACTAGGTTGTCTTCATGCATAGGCTCTGGACAAGGGTGCAAACCTAAGTGACAACAGTTTTTGGCATGCCCGATGGGACTACAATCAAAGCAGAAAACTCCAAGCCTACTGGTGTCAAAAGAGAAGATTTCAAGATCAATACTGAAGAGATAGTACTGGCTTCAGTGTTCAAGCCTTTAAGAGGCTCATTCTTCAAGTACTTGGCGACTCTGAGCTTCAAATACGTATCTGGTTTCAGACCAAAGTTGCAGTGATTTATGCCCAGAGCTGAAACAAAGGCATCTTCTAGAGGTAAGTTTCATTATCAAGAACTCTCACTTTCAAATCCTAGAAGAAGGAAGACTAGAATATCTTTATCACCAGTTAGGAGTGCAGTAGTAACAAATACCCCTACAAGATCTATCTCTACTTCTCCTGCTGTTAGATCTCAGCCTAGATTGCCATCAATACATATCAATAGATCACTTGTCTATATGGCGTTGCCTAGAGCTCATACCTTTTCCACCTTTAATGGTGGGAGGCCTCTCTTATTAGCCCAAAGGCATGATATACCAGTAGCTGCTCTCAAAAGTATACCTGAGTTTACTGGCAAAACTTCTATCTCTCCCTTAGAACATATTCAAGAGGTTGCAAATATCTGCTATATTCATGGTGTTACAGAGGATGATGTTGCAGTTAGACTCTTAGCCTCATCCTTGAAAGGAAAAGCACTACAATGGTATAGAGGTTTAGCTCATGGTTCTATAACAGATTGGGATGGATTAGGAGCAGGATTGTGCAAATATTTTGAGGATAAAATTGACTACTTGTCGCTTTTAGAGCAGTTGACTACCATAAAAAGAGTCCCCCATGAATGTATGATTGATTTTAATTATAGATTTTAAAAGACAAGGGATAGAATACCTACTTTAGTGAAGCCTACCCCTGGTAATGCCTTCTTGCATTATCTTAGAGCTTTTAACAGTGATATTGCCACCACAATCCAAATTATGGGAGGAGATACCTTACCTAATGCTTATGAAATAGCAATAAAATCAGAGAACATCCTAATACAAGGAGGTAAGTTAGCTCCAAGGCCTCCTATGCCCTTCTTTCCTAATGTTCCAAATCATCAACCAGCAGTGGCTTCCCTTCCCACAACTTCTACATCTCAATCCCTTGTCCCAATCCCTCAAGCTTCCACATCCTCAAATGGGATAGATGAAATTAAAGAGATGATGCAATCTCTAATGCAGAACATGGATAGAAAAGAAAAGAACCTAGAGAAAAAATTGCAAGATCATGGGAAGGAGTTAAAAGATCAGGGAAAGAGGCTAGAGGATAATTTCTCTATGGTGCAAAAAATGAGCAACATGGTGGTAACTTTAGAAAGGCAAGGTGGCCATGCTTCAACCTCAAATGCAAACCAAAGTAGGGCCATGGTCCCCCAAAACAGTATGACTCAAGATTAGGATTTTTGTGCATCTTGCAACTACTCCTATGCCTATTGCATGTGTTAGAAGGCTGAATCTTTTATGGCCTTGACAGTCCAAGAACCTGCAGCAAGACAATAATTCAAGGAGGATCAATGTAAGAATTCCTCAACTTTGCAAAGACAAGGTGATTGCTCTTTTATGAATCATCAGATGGAGGAGCATTGTAATGTAAACCAAGATTCCATTGCTCATAACACTAGAAGCAAAAGAAGAGCTATGGAAGAGATTGTCCTTCCTCCTCCTAATCAGGCCTCAACTTCAAGTGTAATACCTCATGAGCAAGCAACAAATAACCAATCAAGTACCTTTCAATAGCAAAGGAAAAATCAGGGCAAAAAAGATACAAGTGATCCTCAGGTTATTCCATCTCAACCTCATATAATTGTAGCTCCTAAAGCTTCTACCAAGGCACCTGCTATGCCATTCAGTGTGGTAGAGCAGATGAAGAAGACAAATGTGAATATCTTTATGTGGGATGCTGTTGCTACAATACCCAAGCAAAAGAGGTTGCTGCAGCAAGAGTTGGAAAGGATTGAACCAAAGGATCAGACACCTAGTATGGAAAATGCCACAAGCCTAGTACAACCATCAAAGGGGGTAGAAACAAGTAAAAAGGTTAGACCTTCTCCATTCTATGTTTCTCTAATTATAGGAGGAAAACTAGTCCATAATTGCATGATTGATTTGGGGGCTAGCAATTCAGTAATGCCTAGGTGTGTTGCTGATGCTTTAGGAATGAAATATGAACCCATTGTTAGGGATGTATTACAGTTGGATGGTAGTACTGTCAAGACTCTAGGGATCCTTAGGAATGTGGAGATGGCCTTACATGTATGCCCTGGTTGTACTGTAACCCAAGATATCTCTGTTGCTGAGGTCAAGCCATATTTTGCCATCTGTCTGTCAAGAGATTTTACTGCCCAAATAGGTGGTTTCATATCTTCTGATTGGTCCTATATGTATTTTAAGACGAGATATGGAACAAATGCTTCAATTAGAGCAGAGCCTCAAGCCCTCCATCATACTGAATCTTACACCCCCAACCCCATCAATATGAATTGCCCTATCCTAGAGATGGATGAGAGTGATATAGTGAATGAGCCCGCTACTTCCCTAACAAAGATACCTGATTTTTTCTTGGATGAGTGGGCTAATGCATATCAATTTGATCCTATGTCAGAAACCCTTGAGATAGGCCTCAGTACATATTGTATAGTGGAAAAAGATGCTCTAGTTCCCAATCTTGTGGAGACTAAAGAAGATGTGAGTGGGATATGGAGTATGTACTTTTATGGATCAAGAAATAAGAATGGATTAGGAGCCGATGCGATGTTGATTTCTCCTGCACAAATAAGGTACTACTTCTCCTTTAGACTCCAATTCAGTTGCACTAATAATGTGGTTGAGTATGAATCCTTGATTCAAGGTCTCCTACTTGCTCAAAAAAGAGGAATCCAAACCTTAAGGGTGTATGGATACAGTGAATTGGTGGTCAACCAAGTGAGATATTAAAATATCACCAAGAATGGTTTGCTCAAGTCTTATAAAAATAGAGTGTGGGATTTGCTTGAAGGTTTCAATGCATTTAATATTCAAAGCATCCCTAGAAAATAAAATAGACATGCTGATAGACTTGCAGCAATAGGTGCATCTTATGATGTGCCAGGGAATCTTGAGGAGGAGAAGAAGCAACAAATCAGAGTGGTAGTAAGGCCTGCCATCCCTGATAATAACACCCATTGGCAAGTGTTTGAATCTGATGAGCAAATTGTGAGCTTCTTGCAGAATGAGACAGAATTTTCAGGCAGAAATCAGTCAAGGCTGCAAGATCAGTATGGTGATCAGATCATTCATCTCAGCTCTAACAAGTTGCCTAAGGGTCTCATTACCTTAGAAAGTGTTTTCAATCCTGATGATCAAGCAAGAAACAGAAGCATGAACCTAGTTGCTGATGAGGATGATCATACTCCAGTCATGGTTGCTGATGGAAAGTCCTTAAACATGGGTAAGGTATGCTCTGAAGTTGAACAAGAAAATTTTGTTCATCTATGTCAAGAATTTAATGATGTATTTTCTTGGACATACGATGACTTAAAGGGTTTTGACCCAAGGTTATTTCAGCATACCATAGATCTAGTTGATAATCTAAAACCAGTAGGACAAAAGCAGAGGCCAGTGAATCCTAAAATTGAACCCTTAATGAGAAAGGAGCTATCCAAATTGATTGAGGCCAATATAATTTTCCCTATCAAACACTCATCATGGGTAGCAAACCTTGTCCCTGTTAGGAAGAAGAACAAAGAAATTAGATTGTGTGTGGACTTTAGGGACCTTAACCAAGCTTCCCTCAAAGATCACCTTCCTCTCCCTTCTATGGAGCAAATTTTGTCCAAGGTGAGTGGTTCAAAGAGGTTTTCTTTTCTTGATGGATTCTCTGGTCTCAATCAAGTGCTGGTTAAGGAGTCTGATAGATACAAGACTGCATTTACCACTAAATGGGGGTACCTATGCTTATTGTAAGATGCCATTTGGGCTAACCAATGTAGGTGCTACATTTCAGAAAGCAATGGAGATGGCCTTCAAGAATTTAATTGACAAGTTTGTCCTGGTTTACCTTGGTGATATCACTGTATATTCAAAGAATGTAGAAGATCATTTTGATCATCTAAGATAGGTATTCCTAATATGTAGAGAGTTTGGGGTGTCTCTTAACCCAAGTAAGTGTGTCTTTGCTACTAGCCAAGGAAAATTATTAGGACACATTGTATCTAAGGATGGCTTAACCATTGATCCAAAGAGAACAAAAGCAATACTTCCCCTCCCTCTTCCTAAACATAAGAAAGGGCTGTAAAGTTTCTTGGGTAGGATAAATTTTGTGAGAAGATTTATCCCTAATCTTGCTACCATGGTGAAACCTCTTATAGCTATGCTCATGAAAGGTATGGTCTTTGCATGGACCTAGGAAGGGAAGGAAAGTTTTGAGGAGATCAAGGCAGCCATAGCCTCAACCCCTACTTTGATAAATCCAAATTTTGAGAAGGATTTCATCCTTTATACTCTAGGTGGTGAGTCAAGCATCTCTGCTATCCTGACTCAAACAAATGATAAAGATGAAGAGTAGCCATAGCCTTCTTTAGTGAAGGGCTTAAGGAATATGAAGATAAGTACAACTATGTAGAGAAGCAAGCCCTTGCAGTCGTCAGAGCTTTGAAGAAATTCAGACACCTCCTATTCCATAACAAGATTCATTTGTTAGTACCCCATGCCAGTGTGAAGGATTTCCTTTTGAACAAAGATATTAGTGAGAAAAGAGCTGGCTGGATTACTAAGGTAATGGAATATGATGTGACATTCAGATTACCAAGCTAGTAAGAGGGAGGGGGTTGTGTAAATAGATGCTATCATCTCAGGAACCTGATGAGGAGGTTGCCATGATATTAACAAAGCAACAAGAGGTAAGAAATGTTGACCCAAAGAGTTGGATGGATGACATGAAGAATTTCTTATTAGAGAATGGATACCCTCAGGGATTAGATAGAACTAAAAGGAGATAGTATAGATTACAATCAATTCCTTATGTCATATTTGATGGTATCTTGTTCAAAAGAGATTACAATGGAGCCCTATTAAGATGCCTTGATACAAACCAGGTTGAAAGAATGATCAAAGAACTTCACGATGGTCCTGATGGTGGTCATTTCTTAGCTAGAACAACTGCAATGAAGATCATGAGGGCTGGTTACTTTTGGCCATCCTTGCTCCATGACTATCATAAGTATGTGAGGAAGTGTGAAAAATGTGCCTTCTTCTCTGGCAAACAAAGACTTGCAGCTCTTCCCCTTCATCCTATCCAGATGAATCAACCTTTTGCTCAGTGGGGATTGGATTTCATAGGTCCTATCAATCCTCCTTCCAGTTCTGGCCACAAATGGATTTTGGCTGCTACAGATTACTTCA
Source organism: Cupressus sempervirens (assembly GCA_028749045.1). NCBI lineage: Eukaryota > Viridiplantae > Streptophyta > Pinopsida > Cupressales > Cupressaceae > Cupressus > Cupressus sempervirens. The sequence goes on from CM053787.1 coordinate 579,652,202, forward strand.
CCAGATGGACAGAGGTAGTTGCATTGAAAGATGCCACTGAATCTTCAATTGTTGAGTTCCTTGATGGAATTGTGACCAGGTTTGGTGCCCCTTCAACCATCATTTCAGATAATGCAAAATCTTTTGTTGGAGCTCATATTTGTGCATGGGCAGTGGATCATAATATCTATTTGAGCACATCCTCAAATTACTATCCTAAAGGTAATGGTTTGGCCGAATCATCTAACAAGAACCTAATCAGAATTATTAAAAGGACAATAGAGGATAACCAGAGGTGTTGGCATAAAAAAATAAGGACAGCTTTGTGGGCTGACAGAATAATGCCTAAAAGATCAATAGGGAATTCTCCATTCATGTTGGTATATGGTAGAGAAGCAAGGCTTCCAATTTCATTGGAGTTCCCAGCCCTAGAGTTAGCTCATCAGTTGGAATTGATTGAAGATGATGCCATGACAGTGAGAATGGCAGAACTGATGGAGCTGGAAGAGAAAAGAAATCAGGCCATGCAGACCCTAGAGACACATAAGCAACAGATGAAGAGGAGCTTTGACAAAAAGGCTAAGGTCAGAATTTTCAGGGAGGGAGATTTGGTTCTAAAATGCGATGTAGATAGGGCAAAACCAGGAAGACATTCAAAATTTGATACACTGTGGAGTGGCCCCTACCTGATTGAAAGTTGTAAACAGGCCAATGCTTTCCAGTTAAGCAGGCCTGCTGGTGAAATCCTGCCCATCCCAATCAATGGGATTTATCTTAAGCCATGTTTTTGACAGGGTTTGAGATTTCATGTACATAATTATTTTAGTTTAGTTTTCTTTGTTGTTTCCTATTTTTCCAAGAAGTGCACGAGCACAGTTGTCTCCGTAAGACAACAGGTTTTGAAAATTTGAAGGTTACAGATGGAGTTTTGGTCTCTGGTTCCAGTTGCAGAGACAAGGGTTTCAAGATTTTTCCTCTCAGACAGAGGGTTAGGGTTTTTTTACAGTGCTCAGAATCTGCTCATTTTACGACTCTGTAGTCCAATGGATGCTTTAGGCCAATGATCTTATGCGTAGCAGGCTCGCATCCCCTATGAATCGCCATAAATGTTACCATTTTCCATGCCCCCGCCAAATTTCAAATTTCAAATTTCTGCCCGCCAATGGCTAGTGTGCAGAGTTAATATTATTTTAACGCCTAATCAAACTTATGAAATGTTTTCGCCGGCTTGCATGTTCCTCATCGTCAGATCAATATAGATCTACGACCCTCGCTGTGTCACCAAGAAAAGCTTCTTGTTGTTTATGTATGACGACTTAGCGATCATTCGCCACGTGTCTCGACGAGCCTAGTCAGGCGATCTGTTTTATTCCTCCAGCGTCAAGTTTGAATATCATCACTGGCCTCGCTACCTCGCTACCGAAAAACTTAGGAATCCCGCCGTTGGTGAGGTAGCGAGTCACCATAAAATAAGTGCTGGTGGGACCTCTAGGATGTGGAAAGGGTAAGGTGCTGAGGATAGATTCTGACCGTTGGATCAAACGAGATCGACGGTCCTCACTGACTTGCCAAGGGAAATTGCATGTTGTTTAGTCTATGCAAGTTAGCGAGAACGGGCCCACTAATCTTCAGGATGCAAGATGCAGCTTCCCCACCCTTGGATGGATCTCAGATCAACGATCCTCGCTGACTTGCTATGGAAGTTGCAAGTCATTTACCTCATAGCGAGTTAGCTAGTGTGGTCCCACCAGATGTTCAGAATGTTGAATGTAGTTCTCTACCATCAGATCAAAATAGATCTATGGCTCTTGTTGACTCGCTATGAGAAGATGCTCGAGAGATATGTATGGCAAGTTGGTGATTCGTTGCCATGTGTCCTTGTGGGGCCAGGTCTGTTCCATGAGCCATATGGTGGACCCCGAGCCAATGACGCATCAGGAACGAATGTATAGATGAGTGACATGCTGACAGTTGGTGAATTTTTCACTGGCTAGGCGATGACAGTGCAAGGTGGGCCAGTTTCTTCAGTGCATCCTTTAGGATCGTCAGATCAATGCAAATCGAACGGCCATCGTTAACTCACCAAGGGAAGATGCATGCTTTTTAGCTATAGCGCGTTAACAAGAAGGTGATGCGTGTCCTGGTGGGTCCTGCTTTCTGAGCCACAAAACGTAGGACTGCTGACAGATTTTATGGATTGTCGGATGATGGCGGATCTACGGTTCTCGTTTGCTCACTATGGAAAGGAGCTCGATGGTTAAGTATGGCGAGTTGGTGATTTAGCGACACGTGTCCAGGAAGATAGCGCGGTTAGCATTGACAGTTTGCGGTTGGCAGTTATTGTGATCGTTGTGGTCAGGGTTTGCAAGGATGGCGCAGTTAGTAAAGGAAAGACATGGCAACTCGGGGAGACTTCAACAAGGTGGAAAAATAAAAGGAGGTTATTGGTCCATGTGGCCCATTCTAGATGTAGAATTCGGTTGACTTGCTGATTTTGCTTTTTCATGCGCCAAAAATGATAAGAGATTAGGTTTTATCGCACGATTTGATCTCTGCAATCGTCTCCAACCACCATAAATGAATGTTAAACGCTGGAAAGCACCCCACTGCCTCCCAGTTGATCCATCTACCTGATCAAAGCAGTAATGGCACCGTTTCTATCTTCTCGAGGCATTATTTGATACAAAGGATCAGATTTCATGGTACCTAAAGACAGACAAAGATCAGATTTTCCTTAGATTTGTTCCATGATTGTTCTTTGTAGGACTTGATGGCGGTGGTTGTAGGACATTTTGGAGGGAAAATATCTTAGTTATGCCTGCACTATAAAGGCAATTTTTATGCATTTTGTTAAGGTCGATCCTTCTCTGAATTTTCTCTGTTGCTCTGCAACTCTAGTGTAAAATTCCCCTGCCTCTGAACCATATGACATTCTGCTGTTTCTCCTTTAGCCATTGGTGTGAAAGTGAAGAGCTCTCTACCTCTTACTAGTGTTTTGTGGAAATCTATAATCTACATGACTGTATCTTGTTTAGCCCTTTGAATGATATATAAGTGAATCTTCTTCCTTGTGTCATTCATACAGTTTTCTGATCTGCATGTGGTTATTTGATTGAAATAAGTCTGAATGTGTAATATCCTTAGTTTCATTCTGGTTCAATAGTGCATATATGGGTAGAGTTTTGGTCTGAACACTCTATTTTTGTGCATCACCTCTTTAGATTAGACTAGGTAGATTTTCTTTCATGCTCTCCTTCTCCCTTTTCCTCTCCAAGAGTAGTTAGGTGCATCTTGATAGTAAGAGGAAGCCGACCTTCTGCGAAGACTCAACCTCACAGTTCAAGTCCCACAGCTTGGAGGTTGTTTCCATGTTTCACTAGGTTGTCCTCACGCATAGGCTCTGGACAAGGGTGCAAACCTAAGTGACAACAGATACCATATGAATGCCTTAGGCAAGGTGATGTACAAATGCCTTAGGTGAGGTGTGGTATGATGGTCCCTTGTGTATAGTAAAAGTATGGTGTACACTATAGTGAAGGAGGTATGCAAAGTGCCAAGACGTTAAAATGGTATGGAAAGGATGGTATAGTGCGAGTGCCAAGTATGTTGCCATGTAGATGGCAATTTCTAGTAAGTGTGCCAGTTCAGGTACGTTCCAGTACAATGGGAGTTCTAGTACAATGTCAAGCATGTGCCTTCAGTATGATGCCAATTTAACATGATGACGCATGTTGATGCCCGTGGAGTAATTTTTGTGGTGGCACACAGTTTTGTTGTGATCGACAGTTGGTTCAATGGAAGTCGGTAGACCATTTTGTAAAGGGATAGTTGATGTATCAAATTCTATAACAAATTTTAGAGTGTATAAATGCCTACAAGATTCATCAGGAATGTAAGGGCAAAGTGTCAAAAGTGGTGTAAAGTCAGGTTGATTGTAATGTAATCAAAGCTTATGCAAAAACACATTATTATTTGTATATAATATTGGTTAGTGTAATGCAAAGAAGACACTTAGGCTTTTCGATGGTGGGTTTTTCCCCAAAGGGTTTCCCACGTAATATGGTTTCCTATATTTATTTTGTGTGCTTTTTATTTTTTTATGTTCTTGTTTCTTCTGCTTATCTCAATATGTTGATGTATATTCAAACTCGTTATTGTTTCCCTTGTAAATTTGCATTCGAAAGGTGTTTTCGTATTTAACTTTCCTTACAAGTGGTATTGGAGCTAGTCCAATTTTTTGTTATCCTTGTTGGGTAGGGTTGATCGTTTGTATCAATTTGGTTCTAGTGGAGTTTTACAAAGTGTTCACTTGAAAATTGAGATGACGAGAATATCAAGGAGAATAGAAATTGAAAGTTCAATGACACAAACTTTGAGTTGTGGAAAGTTTAAGATATGCTAGTTGATTGAGATCTATGGATCACTATGTCTGGTAACAAGTCTTTAGGCATGAAACTGGAAGATTGGGATTTGACTGATCTATAGGCCAAAGGTCGATTGATAAGGTTGACCCTTGAAAATTCTATTATGTTTAATGTCCATGAAGAGAAACTGCATGTTCTTTGTGGAAGAAGTTGGGAGTTATTTATTAGAGAAAATCCTTGGTAAACAAGCTCTTCCTGAGAAAGAATACTCTCTAAAAATGGATGGATGAACGATTGTGGCAGATCATCTAAACATATTCAATAAGGTGATTGCACACTTAGCATTTGTTGGTGTGTCTATTAGCGAAGAAGAGCATTGCTTGATTGATGGGATCACCTTGTGATGGCCATCATAAGTAATACCACCCACTTAGATGCAGAGGAAATCTTCTGAGATGGCTTAAGAGGATATTATCGTTTGAGATAGAGTAAAGGACAAAAAAAATGGACATGAAATTTGAATATTCTGGAAAGAAGTCCGAAGTGAAGTGTTGGAATTGTGGGCAGACAGTCATATTTGAAAGGATTGCAAAGAGAAGAAGAAGAAGAAAATGAAAAGTTCTAGTGATTCACACTCTTCTCAAAGTGACAATGAAGATGCTAGTAGTGTTGCTTCAACTAATTTGTCATTTGATGATGATTGGTTAGATTAATTCAATCTTCATGCGGAAGATGTTTGTCACGATGCCATGTGTGCCTTGAAATCACACTAAAGTGGGAGTTGTTGGCAGTGATGTAGATGCCATGTGTGACTCGACACCACAGTTTAGTTGGAGTTGTTGAGAATGATGTAGATTCATTTATTAGAAAATGATTTTCATTAGTATTACAGATGTTGGAAGGTGTCTTAAATCCTGATAAAGATCTTTTTACATTTGTTGAATTTACTGTTTGGAGATGTTTATCTTTGCGTGACTGAAGATGTTGACATCTTGAGGGCCCAACTAGGTCTTTGATAAAGGTATGGATTATGTGTTTATTTGACATGTTTTGGTATGTTCATATAGAGCATGCCATCTCTTTGGTTGAGATGACCTAGATCACGTTGTCATGTTTATGTTCTTGAGGCTATGGTTGGAACTTCAACATTGATCTTGTAATGGCTTGTTTGTATTGAGTATATTGATCACCTTCTAGATGCTTCGAGATATTGCTATGTTGCAATTGTAGTTGGCATGGATTGATGAATTATAGGTGCTCATGGATACTTAGAGATGGTGGTGATGTTTTTTCCTCTTGTGATTAGAGATGTGTTTGTTGAAATGGTTGTCTTATTGACATTGTTGGCATTTATCAGGTGTACATAGGACATAACACATGGTTGATTTGAAGTGTTCATCTCTTTGGCCCTTGATTAGTTTTGGGTGTTCAATTTTACCTACATTGGTATGGGATTGGCTATAATTTTGTGATCATGCACATCATGTGGAGATGGCATGATGATTTCTTTATCTCATTCCTCTATTGGTAGTCTAGAACATGGGAGAATTGTAGAGACTTGATGGAGAATACTCGTGCTTGCAAGCCATAGATGTATGGTTGATTTTCTTGATGCTAGAACTTTGTTGTTGTACTTCCTATGTGATGCTTTTGAATGGATTCATATCAGACATGCATTACCTATTATGTGGGAGCTTGAATGTATTCATATCAGACAAACATTAGCTATGCAGTGGGAGATTCTTAGTGTGTGTGGCAGATATTGCTTTGAGGTGTGAGACTGTATGTTACAGGTTGTATATGTGGTAGTATACCTTTGAGGTATACAAAATGAACATGGATAATTTCAAATGGCAAACATGGTCATGTTAACTCTATGGATGTGAGTATGTACTTTGTCGAGAGGAAGATTGTTGGAGCATGCCAAAATATGTACGATGGAGCTCCTGTATGGTGAACACACTATACCGTGTGTATGTATGATGTGTTCACCGTACACTAAGGTACCATACAAATGCCTTAAGTGAGGTGTGGTACAATGGTCTCTTCTGTGAGGTAAAAGTGTGGTGTACAATACAATGAAGGAGGTGTGCCAAGTGTCAGTATGTTAAAATGCTATGACAAGGAAGGTACTGTGCTAGTGCCAAGTACATGGCAATATCCAGTATGGGTGCCAATTTAGGTGCGCTCAAGTACAATAGGAGTTCTAGTATGATGTCAAGCACATGCCTTTAGTACAGTGCCAATGCTAACATGATGACGAATGATGATGCCTATGGACTCTTGTTTGTAGTGGCATACAATCCTATTGTGACTGACAGTTTGCCTAATGGAATTTGGTAGATCATTCTATAAAGTGACAGTTGATATCAAATTCCATAATGAATTGTAGAGTATAAATGTCTGCAAGATTCACCATGAATATAAGGGCAAAGTGTCAAAGTGGTGTAAAGTTAGGTTGATTGTAATGTAATTAGAGCTTATGCTAAACACATTGTTGTTTGTATGTAACATTGGTTATTGTAATATTGGTCTGCTGGCTATTCTAGAATTTGAAGAAATCAAGGAGGTTGTTTTCACTCTACTAGTTGAAAAAGCTTCAGGCCCAAATGGTTTCCCTACTTTTTTCTTCTATATGTATTGGGAAGTTATAAAAGATGACCTTCTTAAAGCGGTTAAGGAATTTTGTGGAGCTAGAAGCTTGCTTAAAGAGATCAATGATACTTTTTTGGTTTTGATTCCTAAAGTCATTGGTGCAAATTCTTTTGAAAATTTCAGGCCTATTAGTCTTTGCAACTCTTTTTATAAGATTTTTTCAAAGGTTTTAAGTAATATAATTATCAAAATACTACTAGAGATTGTTGCACCTCAGCAATCGAGATTTGTCCCTGGAAGACAAATACTTGATTCTATCATTGCCGTGCATGAGGTGATCCATTCCTTAGATGAAGGTAAAAAGGAAGGCTTTCTGCTCAAACTTGGTCTATTTAAGGCTAATGGCAGGGTGGACTGGATGTTCCTAGATAAAGTTCTGGAAGCTTTTGGTTTCAATGATAAAACTAGAAAGATTATATCTCAACTAATCTCCAACCCCACTTTTGCGGTGATGGTTAATGGTACTCCCTCTGATTTCTTTAAATCTTCTAGTGGTCTTAGGCAAGGAGACCCTCTTTCATCCATCCTCTTCATCATTTTGGCAGAATGCCTGGGAAGACTTATTCATAACAAAAGGAGAAGAGGAGAATTTGCTAGGTTAAAACCTTCTTCTGGATCCCTGATCTTCTCTCATCAACAATTTGTGGATGACACAATTTTAGTGGGTGAGGCTTTAGTGAAAGAAGCTAGAAATGTGAAGAAAATTCTCAATACCTATTCCAATGCCACTGGTCAATTCATTAACTGGAAAAAAAGTTTGCTCTTCTTTATTAACACCCCTGCGGGCAGACAGAGGAGAATCGCCAACATTTTGGGTTGTGATATTGGCTCTCTCCCTTCTATGTATTTGGGGCTTCCTCTGGGGACCAAACCTCCTAACCTCTTTTGGAACAATCTCATTGATAGATTCAATAGAAAGCTGGTGGGCTAGAAAGACATTACCCTGAGTCAAGCTGGTAAAGTGCTTTTGATCAAATCTACTTTGCAGAATTTGATAACTTATGCATTAAACCTTTTCTTTATACCTACTAAAGTGGGTGATACTTTTGAGTCCATTCAGAGGAATTTTCTATGGGCTAGTGTTGAAGGAAATAAGAAGTACTTGCTAGTGGCTTGGGAGATTATTTGTAGAACCAAAAAGCAGGGGGGCTGGGGATTGGGAATCTGAAGCAGTTCAATAGGGCTTTGCAAGCTAAACAAATATGGAGGAATTTCAAATTCACAAGGGAATGGAGTGATATTTTGAAGGACAAATATGTTGCTAATATTAATTTCAAATAGTTCATCAATAGGGACTATGACCCAAGGGGATCCTACATTTGGAATGCATTCTGAGGACTAAGGGCATAGTCAGTGATAAAGTAAAATGAAAACTTGGTAATGGTGAAGATATAAATTTTTGGCATGATGACTGGCTAAGACAAGGGCACTTATGGAACAATGAGCCATATAATAGATGGGCAAACTTATGCATGGAAATAATTTGCTATAGAGTGAGCGACTACATGGTCAATAATGAATGGGTGATTCTGATTGAGTTGTCCCATGAGCTACAACTGCTGATGGATATGATTATGCATATCCCTCTGTTGCTCAACAAGGATGCCATTATTTGGGGGGAGACGAATGATGACAACTACACTGTTGCCTCGGGCTATGAAACCATGCAAAACATCGAAACAATCCCTATTTGGGCCAAAGCCTAGTATCTTGGCCTTATCCCTAAAATTAACATTTCTTCTTCTTCTGGATTATGCTCCAAAATTGTATCTTGAAGGTGGACAACCTTACCAAGAGGGGGCATCTGATATCTAATAGATGCATTCTATGCAAAAACCATAGTGAGAGTGTGGACCATATCATTTTTCATTGCCACTTCACTAGAGACATATGGTCTTATTTCCTATCTTTCTTCAAGGTGATCTAGTGTTTTCCCAATAACACTACAAATCTCTTTGAACAATGATACAATGGTGGTTGTATTGAGGATGCGAATAAGGGCTTGTGCGAATGGAATTTGCCTTGCATCTATTGGGGAGTGTGGAAGGAGTGAAATACCATAATTTTTAGGGAGAAAGAAACTAATGCCAAAGTTGTCTTCCACAAAAGCCTTAATGCTTTGTTAGAAAACTATACTATTTATAAAAGATTATAACCCTCTGCTCAACATAAAGGAAATTGATAGAAATAGGAGGGAGGACTCCAGATGGACTCTCTCGCCTGAGGGTTGGTGTAAAGAAAACTTTGATGGGGTTGCTAAAGGCAACCCTGGTAAGGCTGGGTTGGGGGGAATCATCAGAAATTCCCATGGCAAAGGAATTGTGACTATTTCTGCACCTTTGGGGTTGCAAACTAATCACTATGTGGAGGCGATTGTGGGACATCAAACCATCAAACTTGCTCTGGACATGGGAATCAGAAATCTATGGTTGGAAGGAGATTCTAATAATAGAATAGACTATCTTAATGAGAAGAATGAGCCTACGTGGATGATTGTGAATATCATTGAAGAGTGCATTTAGATCCTTAAGTCCTTTTATAATATATATGTGGCTTATGAGTATAGGGAAGCTAATCAAGTGGTTGATAGGCTGGCCAACTAGGCAGTTAAGAATGATGAAATGAAAAGATGAATGAATGGACAAAATATTCCATTGGAAATCTTAGATTTGATAGAAAGGGAGAGGATCCTGGACAGATTGGGAAACATTAACAATCAATTATGAAAGGGTATGTGCTATGGGAAATGTGCCAAAAAATGATGTGTAAGTATGATAGCCAAAGTATGAAACACATTATTAATATTCATCAACACACTTTGAGGCCTGATTTTGGGTATAATTTACATGAGGCTAAAAGAATTTTCACAAAAAAAATAGATAGCAATTGGAATCAGGCTTTAAAAGATATCACTACCAGAAGAAAAGATTGCAAAGAGGACGAAAGTATGGTGGGGGAAAGTCATAATAGAGAACCTGAGGATGTAGCAGATAAGTGGCATCGATGCTCTAAGGTGTGGAACATTTTGAAAAAAGGTGAAGTTACCACGTTCATCAAACAACTTTATGGGTGGAAAGCCTCTGTTACACGTATCATGGTTAAGAGTTGGAATGAGGGGATTGTCAAAATTGATGGCATGGATTTGACAGTGACAGAGGAGGTTATCTCTGTGGTGACAGGCATACCCATTATTGGGAAGAAATTCTATAGAGATAGACAAATTTTTGGGTAGGTTGTGATCGAATTTACCAAGGATGTGGAGGAAAAGAAGGCTTTAGTGAAGAAAAGTACCTGCTACCTGCTGAGCTCTATCAAGCCACTGTGGAGGTTTGTGTTGAGGGCTATTATCAAGTACATCTCCCTCAACACGAGATTCGATCGCCTTTGCACTCACCACTTCGTGCTACTTAACCATTTCAGGTATGGGGTGAAGATTTCAATCCCTTTTTTTCTATATTTGTTAATTAATGAGAACATCAATGACTATAGGGAGAAGTCCATTGCTAATCCCACTTTCCATGAGGGGATTTTTCTATTACTTTATGAATTTTTCAAGGCTAGGACAATGGGGAAAGAAATTAAGAATAGGAAGGTAGGAAAGGAGGGTAAAGACGAGTCCAATGAGTTAGGAGAAGGCTATATCCCATCCAAGACTGAGGATAGTTAAGAGATGGATTTAGATACAGATGAGGATGCTACCTCACAATGCAAAAAGGGGAAAAAGAAAATCAAAATAGAGAGAAAGGAGACTCTCGACCCTAAATAGAGCATTGAGATCTCTTATGACAAAGACTAAAATGTGAGGGTAGAGGGCATGGATAGTGAGGGTGATAGTGCTGATGGGGAGGAAGATACAAATTTTAGAGAAGAGGAAAATAATGAGAGGATGGGAGGAAAGAGAAACATTACTATTAAGATGCTTGCCAACAGAGAGGAGTCTACTGGCAAGCCTTTTAGGAAGCTGAAAAGAGGGAAAGATATCGAAAAAGAATCCAAGGAAAAAATGAAGGAGGAGGGGAAGGATAGGGATGAGGAAGAGGAAAATTAGGGGAGTGGGAAAGAGAATGAATAGGTTTTTGAGGAATGTGGGTTTGACCGTTACACTTGCAAGATTTCAAGCAAATACAGGGGTTGGTTTGGAGGAATTTTGATAATGTTTCTGCAAGGATGGGGCTTAATAGAGAGATGATGAAAAATTTGGTTAAGAAGAATACAGAGGAAAAAATTCAAGTGGAGGAGCTTATTGATCCAACACTTTTTATTTTGATTGACATCACAAAGGGGAACCCTCAGATAGATGTGCTTAATAATGAAAGAACAACACAATTGACAACTATAGAACCAAAAAATGGATTTACCATGAAATTGAGGAGATTATATATAGAGTGAGAATATTGGAGAGGGGCAATTGCAACAATAAGAACAGGAAAACCGATGAGGAAAAGGATATGGAAATCATAGTGGAGGAAGTGAAGAGGATAGTTCAGAGCATGGAGGGCATCTTGCAAAAAATCGCTGAACAAAGCTATAACATTCTTAAAGCTTCTAATGACAACATAAAGGTGTTGATAAAAAGGAGGAAGACCATTCTCCCAACAGTGGTAAGGATAAGTCTCTTGAGGATGGATTGAGGAAGAGGATAAGATCCAACATAAAGGAAAAGGACACCCAAGAACTTGATAAAGATCTTTTGACCTTAAGGAGGTGGTTTTAAGAGTGTTTGAGCTGGAGATTCGTGCTACAAAAATTCTTAGAGAGATTGCCTAAGTTGTTCTCCTGGCTTTGGGCCTTTCCTTTTTTTTTTTTTTTTTCTGCTTCCTTGTCTTCTTTTTTTGGTTTTATCTGGCTATCTTGAGGGAGGCTGTTGTTTTTAGCCTATGGCTATAATGTTGTTGATACTTTATGCGCTTTATTATGTTAAAATTTTAATTATATAGGGTTTCAAGGCCCCATCAAAACCTATTTTCCTTAATAAAAAACATTGGTTATTGTAACGCAAAGAAGACACTTAGGCTTTTTAGTGGTGAGTTTTTCCCCAGAGAGTTTCCTACGTAAATCTGGTATCTTGTCTTTATTTTGTGTGCTTGTGATTTTCTATGTTTTTGTTTCTTATATTTATCTCAATATGTTGAAGTAGATTCAAACTCTTTATTATTCCCTAGTAAATTGGCATTAGGAAGACATTTCCACATGTAGCTTTTGTTACAATCTCATAAGATTCGATAACTCCTCAAGTATTATGGATCAAACTATCTCTTTCCACTATGCTAGCTAAACACATTGTTTCTCAACGTCTTCAACTATATTGATTTATTGGTTGTTATGTGGTCGTTAAAATGTACTTACGATAATATTAATGACTGATCAACAACAACACCATACTGCAAATATTATTCCAACAAATTTGTCACATTTTGGTTACCAAGATACAATAAGCTAAGGGGTGACATTTGTTGGTGTAAATAAATATTTACTATTTACACTTTACTTAAGTTTACTTAGGTTAATGCATTTTCATATTAGTTGTCATGTAGACACCTAGGAGTTTGCATATGCATATGAGTTGTCATGTAGACAACACAATAGTTTGCACTCCAATTGAGCACATGTTGTCTACTAGATCTCTTTATGAGATACACTTTTACATTCTTATCCTCTCATTATTGCATATACATTCATGCACAATGGAGGATAATCCACTGTTGGTGGACATGTGCTTAGTTGGTATGCTTATCTCTTTGTTGACTCCTAGTTATATCAGTTGCCTTTATATACAAGGCACTTCTATGATTTATCCATCCAATTATCTGATAAATCCATTCTCATTTGATCATATCTTGTCTCTCTTGTGCTATCTCTTAAGCTTCTAGATCTTGACATTTCATTCTTGCCTTGGGAAAATTCTTTCATGGTATCATAGCTATACCAAATTCTTACATGGTATCAGAGCCATAGGAGTTTCATTGCATAGTCATTGGAGAGATTTTTTTTGCAAGTCAGGATTGGAGCTTTCTTGTGTAAATTAGATGTTGGCATCACATTCAGAAGGTCAAAAAACCCCTAAATTGACTTTTGTTTCATCAAAATTGGACATCTGAGGTGAAATCTAGACTCATTTGATTTTTGGAGGTGCGACAATGATGATTTAGGGAAAATAATTACAAAGGTGATTTTCAAACAATGATATCTCCCTTACACGAACTCCCTTTTCCGAGCAATTTTTTTTGTTTTGTTTTGGGGTAAATTTTTGTGATCTACACATGTTGCAGGTTGTTTGGAATCTATGTTCCTACATTTTTCTGAAAATCACAAATCCCAATTTTTGCAACTTCAAAGGCTTAGTTCGGGCTCATTTGGACACATATTCAGGTGCTTTTTTTTTGAAAGTGCATAATTTTTTGTCTACTTTCCAGCTCTAGTATTAGTTCAGAGTAATTATGAGTAGACATAGTGTTGGATACAATTATTCAATTGTGTGTTGTCTTTGATGTTACACAAATGTCATATCAGTAATCAGTCAGAGTCTACCGAGCTCAGATGTTTAGCAAAGAAAATTACAAAGTCTACCGAGTGTTTATGGATGTTACACTATGAAGTCAGTCTCTATCGAGCTCATTTAGGTACTGAAGGCTTTTGTGGCAAAAATTAATTTCTACCAAGCTCACAAAGTTAGCAAAGGAAAATCAGTTCTCACCGAGTTCACTCGGTCTCCAAAGGATTTTGTAGAGTTCGCAGTGTTTACCAAGATTCACTTGGTTAACACTGGAAATCATTTTTGGAGCAGTGTTTACCAAGCTGGGTCGACCAATGAAGGATTTGACTATTTTAGGAAATAAAGTTTGTTTGTTTAATGGAGTGTTTGTAGCTGATTGATGTATGGTTTATTGGTAAATGTAACTTGTAATTGAGCCGACTTGACAATCTATAATGTATAAATAAAAGGTCAAGTTGTGTTTTCAAATGTATGAATGGATGTATGAATGAGCAAGTATGCAAGTGAGTTGATTGTATGAATGAATTTTGAAGAAGGATCAGATGTCCTTGAGGAGCAGCAGAGTTGTATTCGATCAATCAGGATCTATTGAAGCAGAGAAGAAATATGTATCAACGAAGTTCAGTTGCATCTCATTCAGGTCACTTATTGTTACTTTCTCACCTTTGTAGCAGTAATTCCTAAATCTCTTAACATAGTTGGTCTAACAACCATTTTGTAAATCCTCTAACAAGGTGGACAATTTGGCTAAGTTTTTCTAAATTCCTCTAGCAAGGCCACTCCTAATAGGGTGATTAAATCCTCTAACTAGGTTACACCTAATAGTGTGTTTTGTAAACTTTAGCAGGGTTGGCTCCTAACAGGGCTCACTTTAGAAGAGTGAAAATTGGTAGCTAGTTACTTGGTGGTTTTTCCCATATTGGGTTTCCAAGTTAAATCTAGTGTCTTTTGTCTTCATGTTATTTTCTTTTGCATGCATGTTAATAATTGTGAATGCTTAAAGATCAATAACCAGTTAATCTACCGAGTTACAACATTTTTCTGTGTGGCTATTGAGTCATAACAGTAATTAAGTTTTAAGACATCTACGAGATTTATGAATTATTTTGTGGTAACTGATTCACCCCCCTCTCAATTACTCCATCTATAATTCCAACACATAGTACTTTCATCATTTGGTAATTTTTGGCCTATTTTGGCACTTGTAATTAATTAGATCCTTAAGAAGTCTTGTGTCTTATCTTGTTAAGTCTGATATAGATTCATATTTTTTGTTGTAACCATCAAAATTAGAAGTCCACTTTGGTTCATTTTGACAAGTGACAATTGTATATGCACTAAGTATAAAGTGTCAAAATCATCTATTCTGGGGGGTTCTTTGATTGAGTGATTTGGGAGGAGGGTGTCTTCAGTGTTTGCACTTCTCTTTCTCTTGTGTTATTTTATTTTGCATGATGGGTTTTCCTAGGTTTCCACTTTTAACTCCACATAATTATGCTACATGGAAAATTAGAGCATGGAGTAAAATAATGGAAAAAGGTTTAATTGATTATATTGATGGAACCATGGTTGCACCATCTGATCCTGATAAACTTAATGAATGGAATCATAACAATAAGGTTGCTATTGGTACTTTGAGGAAGCATGTACATGAAGATCTTATCTTCCATATTGATAATTGTAAAATAGTAAAGGCAACATGAGATAAGTTTGCTAGCTTGTATAGAAAAGTAGAGAAAGCTAGGGGTTTTGAACTTGATGAAAATCTCATGTCATTAGATCTGAAGGAGTTTGACATAATTCAAGACTATACCACTAAGGCACATGAGCTAAGGTCAATGGTTAAGGATTGTGGAATTACCATAGAGGATGAAAAATTAATCTATAATTTGATAAGAAAACTTCATCCAGAGTATGCATCATTTTTTTCAAGCTTCAACACTCATAAGTTGACCTTAGGTTCTTCCTACACCATGCCTTCATTTGATTCCTTACAGAGATGTTGATGGTAGAACAATCAAATTTGATGAGCATGGAGATTCTCAAGTCTTCAAAGTCCAAAGCATTGTTGGCTAGTAAAGGGAACCGAGGAAAAAGGTCTAACAAGAAGCATAAATAATGGCAACAAAATTCACAAGAGAAAGAAAAATCAACCTCCTTACCACAAGACAATTCCAACAATAAGGGCAAATCATCCAAGAAGGAGTTTTTTACTTGTGCATATTGCAAAAAGAATGGACATGAATAACATCATTTTTATAAGAAGGAGATAGATGAACTCAAGAATCTTCTTAAGAAGAATCCAATTGGTCTACCATCAAGAATGACTACTTCGTCATTTTTTTCATATTCATATTTTGATAAAGGAAAGGATCACATGGGAAAAAGTCAACCTTAGTAGCTACTTCAAGTCAAGATTTAGGGAGATGGTCTCTAGATTTAGGGGGCTTCTCATCATATGGCATCTTCACAATCTATGTTTCATCATTTGATCCTTGTCATACTCCACCTATGTTGATGGGAAATCATACTTACATGAATGTGATTGGGAAAGAAACTATTGATAAGGGGGAGGGATACTTCAAAGATGTGTTGTTTGTACCTCACCTAAGTCATAATCTTACTTTCCATCTATCAACTCACTCATGGAGATAGAAGGACTATGGAATTCACACTTGATTTAGTTTTGATCAGAGACTTGGAGACTAGACAGATCATTGATACAGGGGTGGTTGATCATTGCTACTCGGCTATACTATTGCTCAAACTTTGGTCATGATGATGATAATGATTTTTGAGCAGATTCTTCAACACATTTTGATCACACTTCTAGTGTTGATTTAGACTTTGAGGAGGACTTTGGCTACTTGAAGTTGGGTATTCTCACACGTGATCAAGTTCTTGAGCCATCCATTGCTTCTCCTCGTTCTGATATTCCATCTACTATTGTTCCTAATGATAGTTGTATTCACATAGCCATGGATTCAAGTGATTCAATGCAACAAGATATTCATTCTCTTCTAGACTCAGTTCCATGGGATGACTACTTGACAAACATTTCTAGTTTGTTTGTGGAGTCCTACATTGTAGATTTGGGAGACACTATTGATGAAATTCATCTTCTCTTTTGTGAAGATGATCCTTCTTCAGTTCTTGCAAGGGAGCATGTTGACTCTCATCTTCATTCTCTACTTGATCAGTCTTTCTAGGTTGACATGATGGTAGATCCTTTGATACAACAATTGGAGGAGGTCACTTTATTTTCAAAGGAGATACTTGAGTCTTTGATACATGCTCTACATTCATCCTTAGTTGAGCCTAATTTGTCATTTTCAGTAGAGTGACATAGTACACATGATTTGGAGGAGACACCTTTCAGTATTGACATGGGGACACTTGAGCAGTTTTTAGAGATTTCATACATTTTGAGGTTTCTTCCTATAGATGGGAGAGGCTTCATTGGTACACCTTTGGTTATGTTTCTTCCTAAGGGGAGGAATTTTGTTCTACACTCATGGAGGAGTTTCTATATTGAATCTTGTGCATCTACCATAGGTGTACATTCTACATTGAGGAGGGGTTACTTGGTCTATCTTCCTCTTCTTCTCTCTTATGGGAGGGACCTTTTCCTCACATGAGGTCCTCTCTCTCATTTTATTTTATTTTACTTATTTCTCTTTTTGAGGGAGGGTTTTTCCCATGTGGTTTTCTCTCTTTCTCTACTTTATGAGATATTGCATTGCATATCATTTGCACTTGCAAATTGTACATAGGTACCTAACATGGTCTAGTAGTTGAGACCCATCTTGCATTATTATCTAGTTTTTGTGGGCTTAAGTACATTTTCCTGAGTTGCACTTAAGAGAGGGTGTTGGTGTAAATAAGTATTTACTATTTACATTTTACTTAAGTTTACTTAGGTTAATGCATTTTCATATTAGTTGTCATGTAGACACCTAGGAGTTTGCATATGAGTTGCCATGTAGACAACACATTAGTTTGCACTCCAATTGAGCACACACTATCTACTACATCTCTTTATGAGATACACCTTTACATTCTTATTCTCTCATTGTTGCACATACATTCATGCACAATGGAGGATAATCCACTCTTGGTGGACATGTGTTTAGTTGGTATGCTTATCTCTTTGCTGACTCCTAGTCATGTCAGTTGCCCTTATATACAAGGCACTTCTATGATGTATTCATCTAATTATCTAATCAGTCCATTCTCATTTGATCATGTTTTATCTCTCTTGTGCTATCTCTTGAGCTTTTAGAACTTGGCCTTTCATTCTTGCCTTAGGAAAACTCTTTCATGGTATCATAGCTATACCAAATTCTTACAATATCAATGACAATAATTTCGAATAACATGTGAAATCAAATAAACATAAATGAATTATTCAAAGAAATTGGTTAGTATTATAAGGGATTCATATATGGTAAAAAAATATTGAAAGTGAATAATTTTGAATAATAGAAATTTTAATAGAATAATGAAATCTACCTAAAAAAATAGGGTAGTAAATTTTTTTTAATAAAATAATTGCTTTTTTATGATGACAATGATGATGAATTTAATTCTCTTTTTTCTTTTTTTCTATGATGACAATCATGATCAATTTCATAATTTTAAACCCATTAATATTTAAGTTATCTTTAGATTTAGTGATTGCACCATTGTAGCTAATGACAACGACAATGTAGTTATTAACATTGTCATTGTGAATCTCTACCTTGATCATCAGGTCACTCATATAATTGAGGATATTCTGTGTGCTTTATTTTCCCTCAGAAGGCAACACTATCTAATGAGGGCATTATATTATGACTCTATATTGTGATATATTATGGGAGTTTGATAGTCATTGAGTTGTCTCTAGATCTTTGTCAGTGATACTTTTGTGAGACGCTTTCTCTATACAAGTGGACTGAAATTTGTTGTTGATTTATGAGTTATACATTGCATGTCTTTTGGAGTGTGAGAGCTTTTTTCCTAAAAGGGGTTTCTCCCTGCAAATTATTGTTGGGGTATGCTTGTTATTTATTCTCACTTTCATTAAGTTTCTATAATTGATGTAAAGATGAAGTTTTGCTTAATCCTCTTCTCAAGATTAATGTGGGAATTTGTTCTTCTATCTTCTAAAAGCAGAAAAATAGAAAAATATTTTTAGTGATTTGTTAAGAGAGACCGTCAATGTTAGATTCATGCACATCTTATTCATGTGTTAATTTAGGCTCTTCGACCAACTATATTGTTATGCACCTTCTCCTAATGGGAATTCAACCTTGTAGGAAATATGTACTCCATTGGCACAAATATACATCATCATCACTGATGACTATTTCATGCCATACCTCTTACTTACATTCCTAACAAACAAATTCTTAAGTTCATCCTTAACTATATCATATGCTAGTACAAAGTACGCCTTCCCATTGTCATAGAAAATGATTATTCATTCAAAAATCAAGATGTCCATGAGTTTAATGTTATATTGCACATCCAACATTGTTTTTCACTCCCTACTACCATAAATTAACAATTTGATATAAGGAATTAAAGACATAGGTGCAATTGAAATTTCCAATTGAACCTATCTTTATGAAGTTATTTCAATAAGTTTGACACTTGCAAGTACCACAACTTATTCCATACCTTTCAACTTCAAATCTATCCATTCTATTAAGGGCAAGTTATCATCATTGAGGGCTTTTATGTAACATTTTATTGATGAAGAAGAATACAAAAAATCCTAATTACATGGGTTAGAACTGATATATACGAGATGACATGCCATCTTAAACCACTTGCGAGCTTATCGAAACCATCTCCATCATATTTATGAAAAGAGATTCCAAGTTTTAAGTTTTGGGATTGACAACTTAGTTTTGAAGGAGAATCAAAATAATTAGTTCAAAGAGAAGTTCATAAAATTTGAGTGTAATGGGTTGTGTCCTTATATTATTACATTAGCATATTAGCTTCCCACTACCAATGGTGAAACACTTGAAGAGTTATCAATAACATTCACCATAAGTTCTACATACGACTCTTGGAACATCCCATCCCCCAAAAAATATATTATAAAAAATCAATACCTTGATGGAACTCCTAAAAACACACATCTTGTGTTTCACCTAGCAAAAACCCCTTTGGGAGCATCTTGAATTGAGTATCATGGTTCTTTTATTGGGTGCAATGTGCAGCAATTCATGTTCTTCGAGATATTATCATTATTTTTGGATTTTTACCACATATAATTAAATGAAACACACATCCTCACAAAGTAAAATTTTATTTACATCTTTCCATAATATTGATGTCTTTTAGTCTTGTATGTAGTAAGTCTTTCTCTTAGATTATAAACAAACACGTTGCTTACTTTTGCATAGGGATAATGTAGGAGTATTTACACTTTTGGTGGTGTTATCTCATTATCACTTTTCCACCTTAAGTAGGACTTACACCTTTGGTGGAGTTACCACTTTATTTCTTTTTTACATTTGGAAGGTGATACACTTGTAGTGGACTTATTGCCTAATTTCCTTTCTAGGGTGATACACCTTTAGTGGACATGTGGTACTTTGACCTTTTCATCTTGGTGGGTGATCAATTCAATTTATGTATCATAATCATATTATTATGCACTCCTATGTTCTAACTATTGGTCTGAGAATGGTTTTGACATTTGAGTGTCAACACACTTAATCACTTTCTACATTGAAGTCGAGTACACTATGTATGCCGAGCTATAGTATGTGCCGAGAAAGAATTCCAACAAGTGCTGAGTGACTTCAGGTATTGAGCATTATAGAGGTGCCAAGTGATATAATAGGTATTAAGAAAACCAGGATCAAACATGTGCCGAGCATCAGTAATCCAATATGTTTCGAGTAACACAGAATCAACATATGAGTTTGTGCCTTCACAAACTCAGAGGTAAACCATTTTTTTGAGTTGACACAGAAAGATTTTGAAGGATCATAAGGATAAGAACAAATCTTTTATATTTTCTATGCAATCAACATGCAACCAATCATAAAAATGGAGAAGGAATGCAACCAATGGAAAAATGCAAGGAATGAGCGAAAATTAAACATTTAATATTGTTGGTGTAAATAAGTATTTACTTATTACACTTACTTAAGTTTTACTTAGGTTAATGCATTATTTAATTATTTTGTATTATTTTATTATTATTTTAGGTGAGACACTTAGGAGTTTGTGAACTCTCATTGAGTTACGCAACTCTAATTATGCACATGGTGTCTACAACACAAGAGTATGCATCATTCATTGAGTTGTCATGATGACAACACAGTTTTTCGCACTCCTCATTTAGCACATGTTGTCTACTCCACTAATTTGTGTGCTACACCATTGTAGTCTTATCCTCACATCATCACACTTAATCCTGTGCTTAATGGAAGGTAATCCATATTTGGTGGACATGTGCTTGGTTGTATGACATATCATGGTGCTGACTTCTATGCATTCTAGAAGCTCTATTGAGGCCTTTATAATCAGGCACTCCTAGTGTACTTTTGCATCCAATTATTGAATGAATATTGTCATTCTGATCATACTCTGCCTAATTTGGTCTACTGTGTGCTTGTGTTGAGTTCTTTAGTTCTTGGGTGAATTCTGGCCTAAGCCAAATTCTTACATGCTATCAAAGCTGAGGAGGATTCTCATCACCTAGCCGTTCGAGACCGTTCATGCTTCAACACCTTGATTTCGGAGGATCCGTAGAAATTGAGTGTCTAGAGCCAGATCTGACCTCTTCATTGCGTCCAGAGCATCAATTCGGTGAAGATTGACTATAAATTTTCCTATTTTAGGTGAAAGTTGATCGGGAGGAAATTTTTTTTTGCAAACCGGCACCCGAAGGCATTGATTTGCAAATTGGGTATGATCTAATTCATTGATCTGATTTTATTTTTTGAATTTGAACTATTTATTTCTCTATAATTATTGGCCTTTTTAGAATTATTTTTTGGATTAGTAGCAGAGAAATTTTTTTGACCCGAATCGGGCAGTGACACCCCAGCTTGGATCTCTATTTGGCAAACATTATGTTTTATTGCAGAGTTTATTTATTATCTGCAGGCTTCATTATATAAATCTGGATTTGTCAATTTTGAATCGGACCAACCACAGTTCGTATTGCATAGTAGACTTCACAAATTTTGGCTATTGTTCACACAACAACCAGCGACATAGTTACCGGCACAAACCCCATTGGCCCAGCTGAAATCCAACAACTGGCGGTGAGTCCAAATCCGGCGACGCTCGCTGTTACCTTCATACTCTGCGACATTTGTTTTTAAACACATCGATGCCCACATAGCCCATGAATGTGGGATAATAAGACCATACTCTAGCCGGCGGTTTGAGAAGATCTGGTAATCGACGTCCACTTTCGGCATTTGCAGATCGCGCACGGACAACGCCACGCAGACCAATCTGCAGTCGCCATGCAGTCCCCAATCATTCGCTCGCCCTACCCAGTCATTACACAGTTAGCGTACAGTCTACTCGCTCAGTCAGCCTTGCATTAGGCACCAAGTCAGAAACACATGGTAGGACACATCACATATCCATACAGTCCGTATATGTGACATCATCATGACGTCTTACTGATGTCATCAGATGCTGAAGATTGCATTTACGTCATCATTTCACTAGCCTAAAATTGATGGCCGTATGACCATCATTCTAGGGCTTTATTGAACTACTATGACGATCGTATGACCGTCAAATTTAATCCCATCTTTTGCTGGTGCAACCCCTCACCAAATTGATTTTGGTTTTTGCAGTCCGACTTCAAGAGGCGATAACTTGCACATCTGGACTCCAAATCAGGTGCAATTTTTTTTGAAATTGGGTAAAATTTCCTAAATTTTTCAATGGTTAGCTATTTTCTGGTTTTGGTGCATGGATTGTTCAAAAATTGCATTTTTTGGTGACTATACCTGAACAATCTTGTATTTTACAACTTTAAATGCTCCGTACGGGCACATCTGGAGTCAAAAACAGGTTCTATTTTTTTTTGAAAGTACATATTTTTTCATCTACTTTCCAAATTTGGCATCAGATTATAGTGTTGTGTCGAAAAAATTGTCACTTTCAGCAATAGGGCCTTTCTTTGCTTTGTAATGCTTCAGTATTGTAGCACATTGTAAAGTTTTAGATTTGAACTCTATTAAGAGGTTGTAACAAGAAAAATTAGAAGTCCATGAAGGCCAAAATTGGCAAGTGGCCCATTGCAATCACACTACTGATAAAGTGCCCAAAGCATCTATTTTGTGGGGGTTTCTTGATTTAGTGAAAGTGGGGGGTATTCTTGGTGTTGTGTTCTCTATTTTTTGCATATTTCTTTCATTTTCTGCATTATGGGCAACTTTAAGTTTCCTAAATTAACTCCTCATAACTATGCCTTGTGGTCAATCAAAATGTTGTATCACTTAATGCATAATGGAGTTTCACAATATGTAGATGGTATTCTTCCTAGACCAACAGGTGATAATGTATTTACAAGTGAAATTTAAAATTGGGTAGCCATGGATAGAAAAGCCCTAGGTGATATATGTTTGGGGGTAGATGATAAGATCATGTATCAAATCAAGAAATGTACTACATCCAAGGAAGCTTGGGATACCCTCGAAAGTTTTTATGGTAAAGTGTCTGAAGAAGATGTGTTCAAAATAGAAGATGAGCTAGTTTCCTTAGTTCCTAAGTCATATGACTCAATACAAGAATTCATCATTAAGGTGAATGAATTAAGGACAAAGCTTACTGATTGTGGGAGTTCTATCAAAGATGATAGACTGATCTATCTCATCCATACCAAGCTGCCATCTGAATATTCCACATTTGTATCTTCTTTTAACACTTCGAAGACTACCTTAGGGTTTGCCTACAAGAAATTCACTTTTGATGAATATGCTAAACTGTTGGATGATGAAGAAAAGATGTTGAAAAAAATGGGGATTCTCAAATCACTTTGTCAAAAGCATTGGTGGCCAATGAGGGTTCTTAACATTCAGCTAGACAGTCTTCGAATAAAGGAAAGGGTAAGAAGAAATGTAAGAGTAAATCTAAGGATGCAAAAAAGACAACACCTTAATCAAATCAACAAGGCAAGTCCTCGAATTCCAACAAGAAAGGGGACAACAATAATAAGGAGAAGAAGTGTGCTTATTGCAAGAAATTGGGTCATGAAGAGCATGAGTGTTATATCAAACAGATTGATGAATTAACCAACATCATGAAGAAACACAATGTTCCATTGCCTAATGCTTACAGGGAGAAGGTATCTTCTTTAGATTCAAAGGGCAAAGGGAAAGCACTCATGGCTAATGCAAACTCTTCGAAAGAATGGATATTTGACTTTGGTGCTTCATATCATATGGGTTCTTCAAAGGAGGATTTTTCTTCAATGAATAACTCAAAGGTACCACACATCTTCATGGGGAATGATAGCAAAATGGAAGTTGAAGGAAAAGGAAACATGGAAATGGAAAATGGAGAGTTTCAAGAGGTTTTCTATGTTCCAAATCTAAGTTCAAATCTCCTTTCAATCTACCAAGTCACTCACTTTGGAGATGGACATAGAGTTGCGTTCCTTCTAGACTCAGTTCAAGTGCACAGTCTTAGAGATGATTCCTTGGTTGTAGTAGGGAAAGTGAATGATCACAAGAGGTTGTACTCTTTATCGCATTTTGTACCCAAGTCTCCTTCAAAGGCCTTGTTAACTCAATCACATTCAAACATGCAATTATGGCATGAGCGATATGGTCATCTTGATTACTGCTATCTTCAGCAACTTTGCACATACCAAATGGTCAAAGGTCTACCTCAAATCAACTTTTCCAAGGGTAAATGTTCATCAGATTCAGTGGATATGCATCCAAAGGGGAAGTTACAAAGAGGGAAGTCTTCTCGAGAAATAGGTGTTCTTCAAATGGTTCACATGGTATTAGCAGGTCCTTTTGCATTCAGCCAGGGTCGTTACATACTTACCTTAGTTGATGACTTTTCAAGGTTCACTTGGGTCTACTTTCTGCATAGTAAGGGTCAAGTTTTGGACACATTTCTAGACTTCAAGGCTCATGTAGAACAAAAATCCAAAAGGGCCATCAAAGTACTCCACATGGACAATGGAAACATGGATGTGAATAGAAGACTTAAGGATTTTTGTAAACATGAGGGCATTGATCTTCAGACTCCTTCAGCATTCAGTCCATGTAAGACAGATGTTGCAGCTTTGAGGATTAGAACTCTTAAGTCTATGGCGAGTTGCATGATTCATGCCAACTCTCTAGATCCATCATTAAAAGTTGAAGCAATCTCCAGTGCCACTCACATTCTCAATCATTCTCCTCATCCAACCTTAGATGGAAAAACACCTTTTGAGGCATGGTGCAGTAGAAAACCCATTGTGACACATTTCAGAGTCTTCGGTTGTCCTGCATGGGCAAACAGATCTTCCAGGGGTCGCACGGCATAGTCATCACAACCTTGTACCTTCATTGGTTATGAAGACAGTGTGAAGGCATATAGACTTCTAGATCCTGAGACACATCACATATTTGTGGAGAAGGATGTACATTTTGAGGAAAGGTCTCCCAGCTTGTCCTCTAATCCTCTTCGCACATCATATCGTGTGTATACTGATAGTGACACCAGTGATAGTGCTTCAACAGATTTAGACACATGGGGTACTATCGGCAGATACAGTGAGAGGTCACTTCATCAGTTTAGTCCACATGCATATATCGCCACAGTGATAGGTCCAAAACAGCAGGGTACATCCAGTCTTCCAGATACAGGTTCAATGACAAATTTGGGAGATAGTATTGATGATATGCCTCTTCTTCTTGATGCAGAATTACCTTCTTTAGTTGTCACAAGGGTTTCAGACTCTCTTGTTCATTCTCTACATGATCAATCATCACAGGTTGAACTGATTGTTGATACTTATGATCAGCAGTTGCAGCAGGGTTCTTCATTAGTTGTAGAGACAATTAGTTCTTTGGGACAGGTTCTTCAACTAGTTGAGCAAGTTTCAGAGATATCACTTATCCATGGGATTCTTTCCACACACAGTGGAAGCATCTCAGTTGTACCCTTGGCATTGTTTCTTCCTAAGGGAAGGAACACCATTCTGCATTCTTGGATCAGCTTCTTCATCGGAGGAGTCACTGTTCGACATTCTTCTTTGGGGGGGGGGAGCCCATCCTGTCTCTCTACCTCTTCTCATCATTCTCTTATGTATATATTGGATGTCATAATGGGGGGGTCCTGATTACTCCATCAATCAATGCATCCTATCTATCTCTCTTTTTGGGGGAGGTTTTTTCCCATGAGGTTTTCCCTCTTTCCCTGCGTTATGGGAGATTTTCATATCATTATGTACATGGGCACCTAACATGGCCTAGTAGCCGGGACCCATATTGCATTTCATCCTAGATTGTGTAAGCTTAAGGGTATTCACCTAACTTGCACTTAAGGGGGGGTGTTGGTGTAAATAAGTATTTACTTATTACACTTACTTAAGTTTTACTTAGGTTAATGCATTATTTAATTATTTTGCATTATTTTATTATTATTTTAGGTGAGACACTTAGGAGTTTGTGAACTCTCATTGAGTTATGCAACTCTAATTATGCACATGGTGTCTACAACACATGAGTATGCATCATTCACTGAGTTGTCATGATGTCAACACAATTTTCCGCACTCCTCATTTAGCACATGTTGTCTACTCCACTGATTTGCATCCTACACCATTGTAGTCTTATCCTCACATCATCACACTTAATACCGTGCTTAATGGAGGATAATCCATATGTAGTGGACATGTTACTAGTTGTATGACATATCATGGTGCTGACTTCTATGCATTCTAGAAGCTCTCTTGATGCCTTTATAATCAAGCACTCTTAGTGTACTCTTGCATCCAATTATTGAATGAATATCGTCATTCTGATCATACTCTGCCTAATTTGGTCTACTGTGTGCTTGTGTTGAGTTCTTTAGTTCTTTGGTGAATTTTGGCCTAAGCCAAATTCTTACAAATATGGATCATAAATCTAATACCTAACCATAAGTCTACAAAGTCTTTATAAGAAGGTTTAGACCCCATGATTTTATGTTGCTGAATAGAAGTGAAGGAAGTTGCTAAGTAGATATCAAAATTGCAGAACAGGGCAAATAGTAGGGGCATCACAAACTTAGTGAATTGAGCAATAATTACACATCCAGTTAATCGAAAAAGTACAAGGGATACGATTAGATATTAGATCTTAGAGGATCAAGATCAGAATGAGCAAAACCAGTGCCTAAAATAAAAAATTGAAGATTTTAAGCAATTAGAAGTACTTTTCGCATTTGAATATTTCAACAATTGGTATCAGAGCGAGGTTCTCACAGGGAGAAGCCTAACAGCTTACATAAAAGATTTGAAGATGGAAGTCTTCAAACTTGGGAAGATCATAAATAGTTAAGTGATTGATGTGCATCTCGCTCTACACAAATTGGAAGAAGCCAGAGAAGAATTGAGAAAGTCCTTGAAAAGAAGGGAGGATATAGCCGTAGCTGAAAATGACATACACTACAAGGAGATTGATACCATACAAGTGTTTTCCAATGGAGATTCCAAGGAATTTGATGTAGCAATTGCAGAATTGATGGAGAAGAATAGAGCTCAAGCAGAAGAAATCATAATACTCAAGCTTGAACAAGAATCACAAGCGATAATTCTTTGTGAAGTGACTGAACAAAAGAAGAGAGCAATTGAAGACAAGGCTATGAGAGAAGATGACAAGAGAAATCTTATCAATAGACTGGAGGAGAAGAAAATTGAGTTTGAAAGAATCTCAAACATACAGCTTGACACCTTAAGCCAGATGATGAATGCTCATCATGAGCTAAACATGAAGGACATTGAGATCTCTACCTTGAAGATACAAAATGATCAATTGGAATTTGATCTAAAAAGAGAAAAGGAGATTGTAGAAAGCTTCAACAAACCCAATGAGGCTATCAAGTACTTTAAGCAGCTACTAAAATCACCAAGGGCTAGTAATGATACTTTAGGACTTGGTTACACCAGCACTAAACAAGGAGAATCATCCAAGATTGCAGAGAAAATGAGTAACAAACGTAAGAATACTAAACCCACTTGTCATTTATGTGGTAAAAAGGGACATAACTCTAATGTATGTAGGAGCAAGAATGGCCATTAGCATGATAAGCCTAAAAATGTAAGCTTTTGTCACAAGTGCAAGAAGCAAGGACATCAGGCAAATGAATGCAGGACTAGGACTATTAGAACACCAAGATTTGATGGTTACTGCTACAACTACAAGAAGTATGGACATAGAGCTTTTGAGTGCAGATCAAAGCCTATGTGGACACCTAATCAGGCAACAAGGAGAAACAACCATGCACACCACTACAATTGGGACTGCACTACTAGGTATAACTACCACTACTATTAGGAAAATGGACAGATTCCTAAAAATTGCATAAGGAAAAACTTCAGAGGGAACTACAATAGGTGCTTAAGCCAAACCACATATTTTAGTTGCTTAAAGATTGGTCACATCAATAGGAATTTCCCAACGAAGTCAAAGGCACCCAAGTCAGAAGTCAACAAAGGAAAAGAGAAGGTAGATGTTGAACACATCAGAGGGCAATTAAACAAGACTTGGAAGAAGAAAGATGAATGCAACACATCAAATGAGGGGATCACTTCACCCAAGGGGTCAAGTGATCACACCTCATCCAATTAAGCATGAATAGGTGTATGAGACTTATATACATAGTTATATCATACATCAGTCCCAAGACAAAGCTCTCCATTGGCATGTTATGTATAGAATCTAGAATCTAGTCTAGCCCTATAGTTCCCACCCTTCTGAGCCAGATTCCCTATAACCACTAAAATATAGGGTGGGGTAACATTCCCTTAGAATAGTAGGGTGCCATCCCCATAGAATTGTAGGACCTGGAAAGGCACCCACGGTCCGAGAAAGGTAAAGGCAAAGGCATTTTCTTTCTTTCCCCCAGCCCGGATGGCCATAAAATAAATGGGCCCCCCCTTTCTAATATAGGTTCTATGGCTCCCTGATGCCGAGGCTATAACTCGCGCCCCCCCCTTTCTAATATAGGAATGTAATGGTTAGTTGAGGGCATGGTGATCAGTTCTAGCTAGAGCTACATCTAATGCTATTACCATCGACTAGCCCATAGAATAGTAGGGCTCCCATCCTAGCCTACAGGGGATTAAAAGAACTACCTCCCATCCTCACACCCGGTTCAGGATAGCCCACCATTCTATAGCTGCCCGAAAAAAGAAATTCTATGGCTATCCTTTACCCTTTAGAAAGGGGTAGGGGCCCCCCTTCTATATTATTACCTCCGCAACTAGATCAAGCTCTAGATGGATGTCCCCAGGAAATATCTATAAGTTGGGTGGGCCCCTACTATTATAACCCTAGCCTACGGGTTCTCCTACTTTTGAAAGGAAAGGCCTAACCTGTCCACCTGATGGGTGAGATGGAAAGTCCACAATTTATAAAGGGGCCTGCTAACAGCGTTATAGCCGGTTGTAAGTTTGGCTGGATAGGTCGAGCCGGGGAAGCTAGTTGACCGGTTTGATGTTTTATTGCCATATATAGATAGGGGGCTCCGGGTAACTCACTATAGTTAAGCATGAACTATAGGCATTCATTTCTTGAATTGATTGTGGGATGGGTGGGATGGCCTATATATTCGATGGGCAGTAGCTATAGTTGGAGCTACCTGGTGAGAAGTCAGGAAGTCCCATTATTCTATAGGCTCGCCCTTCCGATATGCTAGTTGATCAAATTGATACTAGGATAGGCCCAACGCTCGGGAGGGTGGCCCTACAATAATCTCCCTATCGTACCCTATATTTTAAGGGAAGGCCCCCCCTATTAATAGCTCGATCCTATTTTTAACTTAGTTTCCCCTACTATTCTAAAGGAAGGCCCATCCTGCTCGGACATCTATTCTCTATTGAAGTACTGCAAAGAAGAAATCAACATGAGCAAAGATGCCAAGACAAAATTTGAAGATGCTGAGTAAAGCTCCGGTGGATGCCAAGTTGCTAATAGCGATCGAGTTAATAGTTAGTGCCGAGTTGAGAAATTTTAATGGAAGCTGAGTGAAGTGGAAATATAGTGGAAGCTGAGTGAATGAAATCCAATGGAAGCCGAGTCATGTTGAAACCTTCAAGTGCCGAGTTTATAGTTATATGCACTAAGCATTTAATGCTAGGTTTTGAAAGGTATAAGGTCAAATTTTGATCATTTTTTATGCCATTCGAACACAGAGAAAATACGAGAAGAGTGTAGAAGTGATGAAACAACATCCTTGAAGCCATTTGCATCGATTTCAACAATGATTCAACATAAAATTTCATCGATCTAAGGTATTTATCAAGTGTTGAGCTACGTAGTGTTGAAGTTTTTAATATATTAAAACCCTAGTTCAGTATAATGGCTTCTAGTTCTAAGAATCCCAAAGGAAAGGAAAGTTATGAAGTCCAGCTAGTGAGTAATGAGGTCAAACAACCTGAGTTTAAGCCAATCCCTAAAGTTGCCTACAAAAATGACCGTTCTAGTGTGTTATCCATATTTCCACCAAAAGTTGTCATGGTATAAGATGTAAGAAAGTGTTACAACTAAAAAATAGGAGCAATAGGTGATCTTGAGATATTTCAAGCTTATGATAAACTATGTGAGAACAAAATTTTGAAAGACGAGTTTCAGATAGTTGAGAAGAAGGGTTTGACCCATGCCCTAGTTTACCCTACATGTTTCAAAATAGAATGGATATTAATTGTCTTGAGTAGAATTTACAATGGATGTTTATGGTTGGAAACATGACCAGTGAAGATTACCAAGAGGATAGTACATAGGGTTATGTGTTTCCCAACCCTAGATCAACGTAAGACCTTGCACAATGATTCTAAGGAAGTTATTGAAAGGAATATAGGGGCTAAGTGGAACAAGAGGGGTATGACCATTGATACTGTAACATATCCCCTTCTAGAATTTGTAGTGAGAGTGATTTCTCACAAATTCTACCAATCTAGTAGATTGAATAGTGTACCATGCATTGTTGTTGATGTAACATATAAGCTTGTAAAAGATCATACATATGATCTAGCATAACTAATGCTTCAGTAGAGAAATGAGAACCTAAGAGCAATAAGGAGGTCAAAAGGTGCTCAATGCAAGTTTGGTTCAGTCCTTGTCTGTATATTTTTCTATGTCATGGAAGAGTTTCCTTCTATAGGAAAGGTGAACTGGAATTCAAAGAAAAATACAATCACACAAATCAATGAGTGCATTGATTAGATGGATGGCAACTTTGAAGCCCAAATGACAAGCTATTTTGAGGATTTTAAGAAATCCATTAAGTAAAGGGTTAGAATATGAGTTTCCTTAGTGGAAAAAAATATCAATGATATATGCTTTTTGGTTGACATTGACTATACCTATATCTAGGTGGCAATCCCAAGGGTGAGATTGCTAAGGCCATTAGGTTATGAACTTGATGTGGATGAAGCCTCAAGAACAATCACAACATTACTTGTAGAAGAGATTGACAAAGAGGCTCCTCATTTTGGCACATATGATGTTGTGAGATCTAAAGTTGAAAAAGAATTGAAGACAACATCTATAATCAAGAAGAAAGACGAACTAGTGAAGAAAATAAAAAAGAAATTTGGTGCATAAATCAAAGGAGAAATAGGTTTCTAAGAGAAAGAAGAAGAAGAAGAGCAAGGGAAAGATCCTATGGAGTTAAACCAAGGCTTAGGAGAAGATAAAGAAGAAGGTGCTGAGGAAGAAGAAGCCAAGGAAGCACCTACACAAGCTGAGAAAAAGAAGAGAAATGCTAGAACTCAGCCTCTAAGTCAACCCAAACCCAAGAAGGTAACTAAGCCTACACAAGCCAAACCAAAGGCACTAGTAACAAGTGCTACCACAAGGGCATATTCACAAAAGGCCAAAGAGGAAAAAAAGAGAAGAAAAAGGCCACTGAACAAACTAATGAAATGCCAAAGAAAAGAAGAAAGTATGTGGTACAGCTAGACACTGATGATGAGGAGATAATAGAATCAGAGGATATCAACCAATTCAGAGTGGTAAGCTCACATATCTACCATGGATAAGATTTGTGAAAATATTAAGAATGTAGATTTGAATGATTTGAAAAATCTTGATTTCAATAAGCTAAGTAGAAAGGAACAAAACAAAATAGAAGAATTTGTATATGCCATGATGATAGAGTTTAAGAATACACCTCTAGAGTTAGACAATACCATGCCTAGGGAATTATATGAGATAATTGAAAACAAATGGCATTATTGTCTAAAAATGGAAAAGGAGATCAAAGAATCTACCTTAGCACAAGTGATGCCTGACCTAACAAGAGGTCAAATAACAAAGGCTAATAAGAAACATGGTGGAAAATTTGCACCTAAATATAGAGCCTTCAGTATCCTACAAAACAAGATTGAAGATGTAGTGAATAAGTCCACACAATTGTGGAAGACAATCTACAAGATAACTGATGACAAGGATGAAGAAGCAAATAAGGCAAAGGCTAGTGCCAAGGAGAAGATAGAGGAAAAAAATGTGGAAGAGAAGTAAGAAGAAGAGAAGGAGGAGGAAGCAATAACAAAAGGAGATGAAGAAAAGAAAGGAGAAGAAGAAAAGAAAGATGAAGAAGATAAGGAAAAAGGTGAGGAGAAAGAGACACAAAAGGGAGAAGAAATGGCAATAGCTAAGCAACAGCAAGAGGAACAGAGTGTGCAAGACACATAAATGCCACCCCCTAGCCCTCCTCATGTAACCATCACACTTGCATACACAATAATTATTAAGGATGTTCCTGACACTTCTTCTTAGAACATCAATCCCCTAACTGTAGAAGATCTCTCGAAGATCCTTCACCAATCCACTCTACAGGCACAATTACGCACAAATCCTATATTGTTAAGTGTAGATGAGTTACAAAAGGTAGTAGCAGAACCAAAAAGAGACAAGGTGAAACCACAAGAACCATGTTTCACCTATACAACTACTAACACTCAAATTCTAATGCTTCCACCACCATCTTCGACAATTGCAATAGTAGCAGGTGACATCATTCAGCAGCCGAGTGCAGAAAAAGGGAAGTCTGATGAGAAGGAGGCTACATCAAAGGAAAATGAGCAAAATGCTATTCAAACATTAGTAGAGCTACCAAAAATAGGCACTCCTACAAAAACCCTTCAAAAGCCGAGCACTGAAGCCATACCTTTACAAATATCAACACCAAGCTCGAGCTCAACCAGGGTGACCACGATACTTCACTATGGAGACCCTGAGTTAGATGAAGACATAGTTATACCTGCTTATGACTCAAAGGCTATCACAATGGAGTAGATTATAGAGATGCAAGATGCATTAAATAGAAGGAGAAGACAAGAAATACTCAAAAAAGCATATAAACATAAGCAAGCACTACATGCGATTAAGGACATCTTTATGGATGCCTTTAGCTTGTAGTCACAAGATGAGTCAAAGCCCATAATGGAATGATTATCAGATATAGTTGACCAGGTGACAAGTGAAGACCAAGATACAGATGTCAAACTTATGGAGTGGTCTGAAAGGAAGTTTCAAGGAAAGGTAAATGAGAAAATATCTAGTGGCATAGCACTCCAACAAGTTGAATTGGCCAAGAAAATTGAAAAGGTCAAAATTGTACTTGAGAAAATCTTCTCACTGTACAAAAAGCTGTGTGATTTTTCCAATTTCACACAAGAGACAGGCCAAAGGATAATAAGCTTGGAGAGAAATCTAAAGATTTCTAGCATGCAATTACCGAAAGATCTAGCTCAAAGTGAGAAGCATTTTTCCCAATCACTTCACACTCAAAGAGAGTTAGCTGCACTTACAATAGAAGAAGCCAATATAAAGGCTAAATTAATGCAGATTCAGTCCTCCATTACTCCACATTTGGAGGTCCTCCACAAAGAACAAGTCTATGCCGAAACTGTCTTAAAGAAAGATCCTAATCTTTCTACACTTGATGGACTTGTACATCTTGCTGCAGAGACTGCCATCCAGCATAAGTCACTAGACATTGCTTTGGAGAATTGGGATACAACTCTCAAGATGATAATGGAGGTAAATAGTAATTTTTTTGGCTAAATATGGTATTACTCTTTAAAACCCTTTGACATAAGTGTCAAAAAGGGGGAGCAGTAACAATAAGGGAGATAGATATAATGTTTTGGGGAAGAAATAATAAGGAAGATATAACTAAGGGGGAGAATACTAAGCATTTTGATTACATTATTTCATTCATTCTTTTGAAAAATAAAAGAAAAAGATTGTAGATAGCCAAAAAGGGGAGATACACAATTTTTGGGAATTGTATGGAAGATAGCTCTAATACAAAATATAGGAATATAAAGCATAGGCACAGATTACAGAAATAGGGAAAAGGGAAAAGAGTATTAGTTACATTCAACACAAAATTTTGGTTGCAATAATAGATAAGGCACAATTAGCTCAGGGGGAGTTATAAGCTTTTAAAGATATATTATTCTTTACAAAATTTTGAACAAGTTTTAGGAATTTTTAACATATGCAGAGTAGACTGGATAGGATACTCATAAGCATAGATGAATAATGTCCAGTTAAGTATTTTTGACACTCATATCAAAGGGGGAGATTGTTGGTCTCAAAATAGTTTTGACATTTGAGTGTCAACATGCTTAATCACTTTCTACATTGAAGCCAAGTACACTATGTATGCCGAGCTACAGTATGTGCCGACCCAAAATTCCAATAGGTTATGAGTGACTTTAGATGCCGAGCATTATGTAGGTGCCAAGTGATATAATAGGTGTCGAGCAAACTGGGATCAAACATGTGCCGAGCATCAATAATCTAGTATGTGCCAAGTAACACAGACTCAACATATGAATTTGTGCCTTCACAAACTTAGAGGTAAACCATTTTTTTGAGTTGACACAGAAGGATTTCGAAGGATAATACGGATAAGAATGAATCTTTTATATTTCCTATGCAATCAACATCCATCCAATCAAAAAAATGGAGAAGGCATGCAACCAATGGAAAAATGCAAGGAATGAGTGGGAATTAAAGATTCAATATGGATTGTAGATCCATACCTAACACTAAGTCTACACAGTCTTTATAAGAAGGCTTAGACCCCATGATTTTATGTTCCTGAGTAGAAGTGAAGGAAGTTGCTAAGTAGATAGCAAAATTGCAGAATAGGGCAAACAATAGGGGCATCACAGACTTAGTGAATTGAGCAGCAATTACACATCCAGTTGATCAGAATGGTAGAAGGGATATGATTAGATATTAGATCTCAGAGGATCAAGATCAGAATGAGCAAAACCAGTGCCTAAAATCAGCAATTCAAGATTGTAAGCAATCAGAAGTACTCTTCCCATTTGAATATTCCAACACTCACCTTGGTCTATTTAACCAAGGCACCTTTGTTGCAATATTATTCTAGTTGATCTAATTTGAATAATTTTGTTAATCCAACCAATCTATTCTATTTCATTATTGATAAAAATATAGTTTATTATGATCATATTATTTCTCTTTTGATATTTTGTTTCCTATTAGGCCTCTAGATCTTGGGTGGCTACCTTCATGGCCAAATCTTACACATGATAAAAGTTCTCTACACCTATAATGGATTAAGATTTGTTGATGTTTATTGTTGATATTTAAGAGACATCTAAATAAGAGTAGTCAAATAGTTCTATATATGGGGGACCTAGGGTGCTATACATGACAACATCAACAATTTTGAAGTTGTTTCTTCATTTCTTAAACTTAGAAAAGGTAGAAAAAACAAGACAAAAGAAACCTATGGTACAAGGTGATGTGCCAAAGATTTCTTAAAATTTTCAAATTTTCTTATGAAACCTCAACAAAACTTTGGAATCTATTGTCCCAATGCCCATTCCTTTAGGAGTGGACATTGTGGGAGAACAAGTTTGAATAAAGACATAAGGGTCCATGTAGGTGTGAAACTTGCACAAGTGAGACATAATGTGAGAAGTGGATCTATCTCATACAAAACCACTCCTAGAGATCAAATACAAGTATCCACACTTGATTACTCTACTACTCACAAATGAAAGCTTTGGAGGGCACAAACCGATACACAATTCAAAATCTAATAGAAGAGTTAAACATGCACATGATCTATTAGTATTTGAGAGTAGTGGAATGCAAAAAGTCCAACATAAATAAACTGGGCTAGAGATAATGAGAATCAACTCAATACATTTCCAGTTAACTAGAAGAGAAAGGTGATAAGGGCACAACCTCCATACTTTATTAAGAGTAAACATTCCAAGGCTAAAACTTAAGACATACTATGAATGCTTGATTTATATTTAGAAATTAGAAATAACGAAAAAATATTCCTCTACAATGCACAAATTTACAACTTGTGAACTTGCTTAATCTATGTAGATATAAATATACATATGTTGTCTCTTTTAATTTTGTAAAGACTGGGGTGTATATGGACTTTCACCCCTTTGGTTTGAATAGAAAGAGGACCTTTTAAAGTTTAATGTGATATGAAAAAATTGATAGTAGATGCATACTCACTACCTTGTCTTTGATCCTTTTACCATTTCAAGTGGGTAGTGATTTCTCTTTGCATGGTTGGCATTTTTTCTTGGTCAAAAAAGAATTCAAAGATTTTCTTCCTTAGAAGTATTCTCGTGAGAATGAGTGCAAGAAGCAATGGGTTTCACACTTTATTTTTAAATCAATGCAACCAAGAAGAAAATACGTTGGCTTGGCAGGTGTTTCCAGTGCTTTTTTGAAATAATTTCACTAGGTTTGCATTGTGATGCCATGTGTCAAAGAAGATGAAAACTTTTTTTTTTCTTCACTTTAGCCTATGATAGTTAGTTGAGAAGCATTGGTGGTAACTATGATCTTGTTGGAATTTATTGGGTCATGAATTGACCATTATAGAAATAGTTTGTAGCTTAGTGACTTTGGGGGGATCACACTCTTGTGGTTGAACCTTGAAATCTCAAGGTGAGAAGGTTGGTGCCTTATCCATTAGGTTGTGGAGTCTTATTGACTCACATGGGTGTCTTTGATTGGTTATCATTGCATGCTCAATGAGTGTCCATTCACTATTGCAGGGAAATATTTCCTACCAGGAAAAGAAACTAACATAAGAAAATCTATGGTGGAAAACATGGCACAAGGAGAAAACCTATTTATCATACAAAAGTGATAATATGCAACAGGAGAAACATACAAATAAAAGAGGAAAGAAGACAATAAGAAGCACTTGCAACCAAAAATATATATCCTCTACATACAACCAACATGATTAGTAGGCACAAATACAAAAAGATAAATTAAGATATAACCATGTAATTTCAATAAGAAGGAAATGCACAAAATTTAAAACTTTAACGAATAAGATTAGGGTAAGACATAGAGATTTTAAAATATTTTTCCCAAGATAATAAAATAACTAAGTTTATCAAGTAAGTGAAGCCATAAATTCTCTTGATTATGTGCATGCATTTCCTTCATCTATGATAACCCAAGAAAAGGAGTTAGTTCTCACATTAGGCTATGTCGATTGGCAAACTACCAAGGCCAGTTGAATAGAAGCCTTTTTTCAAGTCAAGCTTCTATAGCCTTGACAAGGTTATTTCCTTCACTTACATTAGTGTTTCTTTATTGTCAGTCAACTGTCCATAGCCTCAATAGAGATACTAACATTACCAAAGTTTTGAGTTTTATGATTTTCCTTTACTTTTCTCTTTTATCACTTTCTTTTGTTTTCCTTTTCTTCCATATAAAGTGAAAGTGATGACACAACTTTTAGGTTGGAAACCAAGGTGGTAGCAAGAGCTGTATTTAGATTTTTCACTTAATGTGGTTCTCGGTTCCCCTTCATACCAACTTGTAGAAGTGATTAATAAATTTTGGTAGCTAATAAGGTATTTGTTCATTTGCTACGATTTAGTAAATAATTATTATTTTTGACCAATTTGTTGGGAATGAGATAATTATTTATATATTGAATTGATTTACTTAGAGACACCTAGTAATCACTTTGGTTAGGATTTGCTAAGGTGTTATTTGTCTTAATTGCTATTATAATTAAATCTTGGCCATTGGTTTTGCAATGAAAGTGGTATAAATGAGGGTCATTGAGAATTTGGAGAATGCACAATTGGGAAGTATTTGTAGTGTTAGTGGATAAGTATGCAGTAATATCAAGGGCACAATGATAGTGTTGGGAATAGTAGTAGGGTGGAATTTCAGCAGAAGAAAATTGGGAGAATAATTTTTTAAGGAGAATATTGTTAGCAAAGCTCTACTGATAAGAGGCAAGAAATCTATGTATCTCTAATGTGTTGAAGTTAATATAATTCATCATCAACAGTACTGGTTTTCCCTTAGGGGTCTTTTCAAAGATTTTTTTTCTTTTCCAAAAATAGTGTTCATTGCATTGTGTATTTCTTTTCATGTTTTTATTAATATGGTTGCAGTTGTGCTATTTTTGTAATGTATGCTATGAATTAATTGTCGACAGTTAAACAATATATAAGATAAGAGATAAGTAATCAGTAACTGTAATAGATTTTTTATAGGGATTAAACAAAAATGATTTTACTTGTCCCTAATAAGACATAATCTACTCCACTCTTACTTTTTGAATTATTATAAAATTGAGTGAGGTGACCTATATAACAAGAGGATTAGCCTTATCAAACAATACAAAGACCAAACAAAAGTGCCTTATACAATTCTAAACTTATTCCAAAGTTAGAAAGTTTTTTTGAAGTTGTTCTTGATAGAACTAGGATTTCTGATCACCACACCCCTACTGAAAAGAGATATCTTTAGGGATCACAACAGAAGCCAAATGAACAATATTATTTATCACAATTTCATCCATGTTCCCCATACATTGATGACTATGCTCACCACTATTATTAGTTGAATCTAGATGGCATTTTCCCTTGAGAATGCTAAGATCTTCTATCTCTGTTTGGGTAAGAAAGTTTTGATATTTCATAATGTATTGGGCAGCCTTCTCTTCATCTTTATATATCTTCAAAGCTCCATCGTGTATAAGCTTCATTAATCTGGATTTTGGAATCTCCAACAAGAAAGATACCTAAGACATTATGTAAAAATGGATGAGTTTAAGATCAAACTTAGTAGGACACCTTCTATCATTTTGAAAAACTTCCTTGTTCTTGTCTTTCCAAAGAAGCCATAAGATTTCACCAATTAGAGTAAACCAAAATATGTTAAGATACAAATCAAAATATTTAACATGACCATCCAGAATATCACTCCAAGAAGCTAGGTTTAGTATTCCAATTAATAGGAGACCCAAAGAATATAGACCAAATATTTTTTCCATAAATACAATGAAAGAAAACATTTTCAAATTTTTTAGGCTTGTTACAAAAAGCACAGACCATAGGTTCAACATTAATGGAGGATAAAACATAACGAATTGCAAGATTTTTAATCAATAACATCCATCCAAAGTGAGTGATTTTAGGTTCACAAGGCCCACTCCAAAAGTAATCAAAGAAAATGTGCTAGTTTGAGAAAGGACAATCAAAACCCCAACATTTGGACACACACATAAGCACAGAGTGATCACTCTTGAGCATTCCATATATTTGTTTAGTAGAAGCATTGACAATATAGGTACTATCTTTCCATGTTGCATTTCTAACATATGTATCACATATTATGATTTTTCCAACCTTCTCCTTACTAATCACTTTGGACTTGGACAAAAGGGTATATGTCTTCTTTTGAGATTTGGGAATACCATATTTGTTGGACATCTCATCCCACAACCCTAGCTTATTATTTACCAGCATATCACTAATAACAAAAACACCTTTTTCATTCCATTTTTTAACATACAAATTTGAGTTAGAGGAAGAGGTCTGTTATTCAGATAAAATCCCCACCAAATTGACCTGTCAGCAACATCATATTTGGGAGGGCCCACAATAGCACCCTTAGAGGAGATGAAATCTCTCACTTGAGACCAAGCTATCCAGAAAGAATTGAACACTTTAGACCCAAAAATTTTCATCTTAAAATCTTCCATGATGATATCCCAGAAAAGAATGTTAGGCAAATGTTTTCCTTTTTTAATCACAGATTTCTCAATGTTATTTCTCACTAGAATCTTCCATGGCTCATTACACCAAAAAGCTTTATAAATCCACTTAGTTGGAAGGGAAATCCCTTGGGCCCTGATATATTTTAGCCCAAGGCCCCCAAGCTTTTTTGGGAGGCAACACCATCCCATTTTACACAATGTCTTTTTTTTGAATTCAGAGCATTACACCACAAAAAATATCTTAGAAGATTTTCAAGCATATTATACTGAAATTTAGCAAACAACTAGGTGGATGCAAAGTACAGGTCATGGGAAGAGAGTACCTATTGGACAACTTGCACTCTCCTAACAAGAGATAGGGAATGTGTTTTCTATTAGATATGCTTCCTACTACTCTTATTATAAATCCACTCCCACATATTAGAGAAGGAAGGCTCTAAAGAAAAAGGAATACCCAAGTACCTGACAATTGTTTACCAGATCATTTCCAACTCATATTGATCAATCGACTAGGTGAAAATTCCAACCACCCAATGAAAGAAGATTTATGTAGGGCAACTTTTTTTGCAGATGTTATGCAAAAAAACTTAGGTTTGTTGATGCTCATAGATAATTTCACTTTAGACAATTCTTGATAAAGAGAGATATCATCAGCAAATTGAGCAATAATCGGTTCTTTTGATTTAGGAAGAGTAATGCCTTTGATAGGCTGTCCTAGAGAAGTATCTCTGAGAATGTAAAATAAATCATCCACAACAATCACAAAGAGGGAAGGGGCAATATGGCACCCTTTACTTATAGATCTCTATAGGACAATAGGGTCAGACAACTCCCTATTCACATCAATAATAGTAGAAGAGTCCTAAAACAAGATTTCAATTCATTTACTAAAGTATAAAGGAAACACAAAAGCTTTGAGCATACCACTATTAAAGGGCCACTCAACTCTATTGTAAGCTTTACCAAAGTCTTGTAGAATCATAGCCATATTTTTCCTTTCAATCTTGGCCCAGTTCACAGCTTCTCAGCTAGTGATGAGATTCTCCAAAATATATCTTCCCTTTATGAAACCATTTTGGGTAATTGAAACAAAATTCTTAGTAATATCTACAATTCTTCTAGACATTTTTTTGCTATAATTTTATATGTTGAATTAAGTAGTCATAGTCCTCCATTTCTTAACAAGGGATTTATCCTCGCTTTTGGAGAGCAATTTGATGACGCCTTTATTCACATTGCTACCAAGATAACCATATTTAAAAGAATCATTATAGAAAATCAAAAGTGCTTCATCAATAAAATCTAAATTATCTTTATGGAATTCAGCTGGGAATGCATCAAGTCCCAAAGACTTATCATTAGCCATACTTTTATGGCTTCATGAATCTCATGTCATGCCTGAAACTAGGGCAAAAAAACACCAATTTTTTAAAAGGTAATACAAACTATGTTAAAACACATACTAACATTATAGTTATGGGAGGGTGATGACAAAGAAGTGATTAGTACAAGTCTCAAAGTAACTCTGATTAGTTTACTAGAATTTTTGGGTTACAATTTAAACTTTGGTTAGGGTAAGAGTGGTGAGATATGATTGAATCACATAAATGGGCCTAACCCCTCATCAACAATTTACTCAAGTATAATCAACTATATTAAACCATGTATCATATGATAACATAATAAATATGAATGCATTAGGTTCAATATGATGTCATATACTTTGTTGCAAAACTTATCAGATAGATCCCCTAGAGAGAACAATCTGCACTTAAGGTTCATACTATTGGTTTAATAATATTTAATCTTAATTATCAACATAACCTAATAGAAACCAAAATCATAATTATTTAATTATCATTAAATCCATTTTGACATTTAAATTTATCCTTTTTCATAACCCTAAAGGAACTATCGAGGATATCTATGCAACCCTTCCTATAACACTTTCGATCCTTAACATTAGAAACATGGAACTAATTAAAGCCCATAGTTAGAACCATAATATTATTATGAAACATTACTAAAGTAAAACCCTTAAATGAAAATAATAATATATATTTCGGATAACATTCTACCATAGTATAAAAATCTAAAACATATCATTGATCTCCTAACTATATATTCTTAATCCCTAAACTTAATCACTAAAGCCAAAATCAACTAAAGTAATTTTATATTAAAAAAAACTTAAATTTTTTAATACAAAATTGTATTATATACACAAAGAAAACATCAATTACTAAACAATCAAGGATTCAACATAAAATACTACTCATTATTTCCTGACCTAAAACTATCTACTAACCTCAATCCTATCTACTAACTAACTCTTAACTCTACAACTCTAACACTTATGGCGTACCCATTGACTATAATAATTTAGAATTCTAAAATATAAAAATTCTATTTTTAAACTTATGTCATAATTCTGCTTAGTAAAACTTACAATACATAATTACCTCTAAACTACCCCTAAACCATCTACCTAACCCACACCACTTGGCAAGTGGTTCCTCCACCTAACTCCCCCCCAAACTTCCCAAAGTAGTTACACATGACTGAAGTGGACTTGGGCATTTCCCCAAGCCGTAGGCCTATCCTAGGGATTAGGGCAATGTAATTCCACCTTGGGGTACATTTGAATGCATAGGGGATGGTGATGGGTGATGTGGAAAGCTCACCCAATCACCAAATTAAAGTTAAAGACATAAGGGGGTGGCTGAAATCACAAACCAAATTAATTGCAAGTTAATCCAAGGTTAGCATGAGGCTTCCCTAGGCATGTATGCATGATAGATGGAGTGAAGTGTGGTGGGGACAAGGAGGTGGGTAGAAGTTTAAGGTGTTGTATGCATATATTCTTGAAAAAGAAAAGCTATTTAATACCATGGAGATCTGTGTCCAAACTTGGATGAGAATGATGTGAGCTAGGGCGCACGAGGTGTCCCATACTCCTCCATCATGGTTTCTCTTTTTTAAAATTATTGTATTGACTTATATTTGTTAAAGTCTCCCCAAATGAAAATGGTTTAATGAGGAGATATTTAATATAATTTTATAGGCGAGTTTGTGAGGGAAAGGTAAGTGCAAGGAAAGAAAGGATTTTTGTGTTGATTTTATTATTATACATATTTATTATTTGAAATTTTTTTTTATAAATGAATTTATGGGGAATATCACATAGAATATATTCTCTGTTACCATATTCAAAATTTAAAGGTTTCCCATGGATTAGACAACATCCTGTAGGTGCTCTTTTTTACCCTTTTTTTTCAATGCATTTTTTTGAGAACTTTAGAAAAGGGTTTAATGGGTATTTGTCCCAAATTCCAATAGTGATAGTAGAGGTATTTTCAATATTTTTAGGATCGTATTAGTGGGGCAATAATCATGTGTCCATTTAAATTTGAATATATATTGATTATTCCATTATGTCTATTTAACAAATTTGAGATGTAACTATAGAACTATATCAATTGAAAATCAAATTTAATTTTTTATTAACATAAGTAAATCTACCAATAATAAATTTGAATTCTTAGTGAAACAACACATATATAAAATAATCAATCATCTTTTATTAAAAATTTAAATCTAGGGTTATAAGAGGTTGAACTATGATACAACTAGATTTCTGCATTTATTCTTTTCCAAGCAATGACAAGTGTTTTGCAATGAAATCTATTTTACATCTTCTCATTCTACAAGCAAATTTATGCATAAGGATCATAATTATTCTTATTGAAATACCATCTACATCATGAAATACAATCCAAAAGGTCTCAATAGAGATACAAGTTCCCTTTTTATAACAAGATTACAAGATACAATAAAAGGTCATCACAAGGAGAAGTCTCCAAAAAATGACCCAAGGAACGCTACCAAGGCTGCAAATTTGGGTTGATCCATCATAAGAATATATCCAAGAAATCTACAAAAATACATTGTGATGGGACTCAAAATTGCGTTCCCATTTTGAGTACCATTCCAAAATTTTGAGTTTATTTTGAGCCCTATAAGCACATTTTCTTGCTTATGCCCTTAACTATCATTTTAAGGTCTAAGAGGAGTTTAATATTTCTAACACCTTGCATTAAACATATCCATGCATCCTATAATGATATATTTTCATTTTGAATCATTCCGTGAAGTTTTATTTTGAGCAATGTTCAATTCTGCATTTTTGCCAAGTGTCAAACAGTGACAGGAAGCCTGGTTTGCATTTGAATATCTCACACCCTATTATGTTTCATGAATTTACACTTTTTAAGTGTTTAGTATGCATATCAAAGATAATACATTTCAATTTTAATCTCATTTTGATATGTTTTGAATCCCTCGAAGTTGGTTACTTATCTCTGTCATGCTGATGCAAATTGCCCTGAATTTTGGGAGGCCTTGTTTGACCGATTATAACTTTGACCTAGTTGACCATACTGAGAAATTTCCTTTTGAATTATTTTCTATAGGTCACACACTTTCTATTTTTTAGATTTGAGTCTATGACAAATCCATTTGGTTAGTTTTTGAACATGATTCCAAATGCAACTTGTGAATTTTTACTGGTGTCATAAAATGTAGACTAATCACTACCCCTTTTTGGGATGTCATAACATTGAATCTGTGAATGATGAGATCAAATGTTTTGTACCACTATGTTCCGCTCTGAAAATACTTCAAGTGATGCAGGGAAGGGGTGAATAAATAGGGCCAAAGGCTCACCCAACTATCCAATCCACCTTGCAAGAGTTACACAACAGAAGCAAACACAAAGAACAACAACCAAAGGAGGAAGAAGAGTAAAACACTTTTATCGATTCTTCAAATATTCAACATACATGCCTAGTTGTAAGGCCTTCTGGGTTACAACCAAACACAAATACATTCACATTCAAATATCCAACAACAAATTCACACTTTCTAGTTTTGCTTTGCAACCCTCTTCCAAAAAAACTACTTAACTCTAAGCTTAAACACTCTATATATACTTGCCAAAACAACTTATAGATCATTCTAGAACATTATATAAGAGGAAGGCCAACTAAACAATAGTCTGGACACATCCTAA
This sequence comes from Cupressus sempervirens, assembly GCA_028749045.1. Lineage (NCBI taxonomy): Eukaryota > Viridiplantae > Streptophyta > Pinopsida > Cupressales > Cupressaceae > Cupressus > Cupressus sempervirens. The sequence continues at coordinate 579,697,011 of CM053787.1, forward strand.
GAAAAGATCTTAAAATAAATATCATGATTGAAATAAATCCTACAAGTCAGCTTGCAAAAATCATGTCCAAATGCTGACACAAAATCAACACATGAAGGGTCACTCGGCATATATTGGGTAACTCAACACATGAAGAGTCACTAGGCATACATTGGGTAACTTAGCACCAAATAAGTGCTACAATAACTTAGCACCAACTAAGTGCTATAATAACTCGACACCAACTAAGTGCTATAGTAACTCGACACCAACATGCAAAATGAACAAAATGAGTAGGATAACAAGGCAACCTAGATTCTCTTGCATTAAATAGCCAGGGTTGAAAGAAATGATTCTTCTAAATCATTGATATGTCACAATCTAAGTTGAATCCAACTCAGATTGAGAAATCCATGAAGCATCTTCAATAGGCCTGTTCTTTCACTTCACCAAATATTCATAGTAATCTTTTCCTCTTGTGCTCTTGCCAACTCTCTGATCCAATATCTATTCAACTTCTTCAATATACTTCTTAGGATAATCTTATGATACAACAACTTCATCATCTGACTCATGATACTTATACAAATCAACAATATTGAATATAAGAGATATATCCATGTCATCAGGTAACTCAACTTCATAAGCATTACCTTTGTCAAACTTTTTCAAGATCTTGCAAGGTCCAAATTTTTTCATCTTTAGCTTACTGTATGCTCTAACATAAAATCTTCCTTTCTTTAAATGAACCATCACCTCATCACCAACTTCAAAATCATGATGTCTTCTAGAATTATCATCATTCTCCTTGTACTTCTGATTACTTTGTTCCAACCTCAACTTCACTTCCTTATGCAAAGACTTCATGAAATCAACAAATTCTTCTCCTGTAGCACTTCTCTTTTCTTCACCAACAACATCTCTCAAATCTGATATACCTCTAATCCGCATTTTAGTAACAATCTCAAAAGGTGTTTTCCTTGTAATCCAATTCACATAATTGTTATATACAAACTCAACTTGTGCCAACACTACTTCCCAATTACTTGGCTTATCTCCAACTAAACATCTCAAAAAATTACCCAAGCTTCTATTCAAAACCTTTATCTGCCCATCTGTTTATGGATAGAATGCAGAACTAAACTTCAACTCAGTACCCATCTTCTTCCACAAAGCCTTCCAAAAATAACCAACAAACTTACTATCTCTATCAAAAATAATACTTCTTGGTAATCCATGCAATCTCACAATCTCTTTAAAGAAAAGTTCAACAACATGCTCAGCATCTGATGTCTTCTTACATGGTATGAAATGAGCCATCTTAAAAAATCTGTCCACTACAACAAATATGGAATCATACCCCTTCACTGTCTTCGGTAATCCAAGAAAAAAATCCATACTAATGTCACTCCAAGGTTTCTCAAGAATAGTAATAGGTGTAGACAAACTAATATTTTGACTTACTCCTTTTACAATTTGACAAACTCCACCACTCTTTACAAATTTCTAAACATCCTTATACATTTGTAGGCAATAACACTTCTCTTTTAGAAAACTCCATGTATTATCAATTCTAAAATGTCCAACCAATCCACCACTATGCTTTTCCTTATCAGGTTCAACCTCATAGAACTTTTAAGAATACACAACTAAATACCTTTGAACAACATACCTTCTTGAATGAAATACTCATCATACTTATGTGATCTGTCAGATTTGGTGCTTTGCACTCTCTCCATACCTCAAAAAAATTAGGATCAACATCATACAACTTTTTCATTTAATCAAAACCAAGAACTTCAACCTTCATTTTAGTCAAAAAAGAACGTCTTCTACTCAATGAATCAACAACTCTGTTAGTAACTCCACTCTTATGCTCAATAAAAAATGTGAAACTCTACAAGTACTCAACCCACTTCATATGTCTCTGATTTAATTTATGTTGACTTCCCAAGTATTGTAAAGCTTTAAGATCAATATACAACACAAACTCCTTAGGAATCAAACAATATCTTCACTTCTTCAATGCTTGAATAATAGCACAAAATTCTTGATCATACATAGAAGAATTCCTTTTGGCATCATTCAACTTTTCACTAAAGAAAGCAATGGGTTTACCTTCTTACTTAATACAGCTCCTATTGCATTACCACTTGAATCACATTCAACTTGAAATACTTTGTTGAAATTAGGCAAAGCCTATACAGGTAATTCAACAATATTTTGTTTCAAAGTCCCAAAACTCTTATTAGCTCCATGTGTCCACTTGAATTCCTTTTTATCTTCCCTCATTGTTTCAGTCATAGCATTAAAAACAACACTGAAATTCTTTATAATCTTTATATAAAAACTAGCCAAACAATGAAATGATCTTACCTCAGCCACATTCTTAGGTTTAGGCCATTCCAAAATTTCTTTAACCTTCTTAGGGACCATCTTCAATCCATTAGCTGAAATCACAAATCCCAAATACACAATCTCCTCTTGCATAAAAGAACACTTTTTTAGATTAATCAACAAATTTTCCTCTTTCAACCTCTGCAATACTTGTCTAATATGCTCAAGATGTTTTTCCTTAGTCTTACTAAATATCAGAATATCATCCAAATAAACAATCACAAACTTACCCAAAAATATTTTTAGAACTTCATTCATCAACCCCATGAAAGTACTAGATGCATTAGTCAAACCAAAAGGCATAACCAACCATTCATACAAACTATGTTTTGTCTTAAAAGTAGTCTTCCATTCTTCACCTTCTCTAATTTTGATTTGATGATAGCCACTCTTAAAATAAATCTTGGTAAAATACTTTGTTCCACTCAAACAATCCATAATGTCATCCATCCTCGGCATAGGAAACTTATATTTCACTGGTATCTTGTTAATAGCTCTGGAATTAATACACATTCTCCATTCTTTTTAAGTGCTAATATAGCAGGTACAACACATGGACTCAAGCTTTCTTTGATCAAACCTTTCTACAACAACTCATGCACTTGTCTATTAAGTTCTTCATTCTCTATAGGTGTCAATCTATATGGTGCTTTGTTCAGCAAAGTAGCTCCAGGAATCAAATCTGTACAATGACTTATGCTTCTTACTGGAGGTAAACCATCAAGAATATCATCAGCAACAATATCTTTACATTCATTTAGCAATTCTACAATTTTTTCTGTCATACCAACATTTGCTTCTTGATCATTACTACCGACACTCAGTCCTCTAGGAACTATGGAAAAACAAACTTGATTCTTCTTTACTTCTTTTTCAAATTGCTTTCCATTAACCATGCAAACTTTTATTGTAGTACAACTGACGTCATTTGGACTTTCAATCAAAGGAAACAATATTTGTTTCTTCCCATTTACCCAAAAAGTATATTGATTCAATCTTCCATCATGTACAACATATCTATCATATTGCCAAAGTCTACCTAGCAAAATATGACAACATTCCATGGGCATAACATCATACAAAATTTCATCAAAGTAATGTCCAATTTTGAACTTCATAAGGAATTGATCATGTACTAATATCTTATTTTCCTCTTTGATCCATGAAACATGATAGGGTTTAGGACGCTTCAGCCTCTGCAATTGCAATTTTGTAACTAGCTCTTTTGATGTCAAATTTGTAGAACTTCCACTGTTAATGATCACTTTGTAGCATTTTCTATCCATCTTACATCTTGTCTTGAAAAGACTTCTCATTAAAATAGGTTCCTCATCACTTTCCTTATTACATAAGCTTCTTCTCACCATTAGATTTTCTCTAGCCTTAGGTCCACTTGGTGAACCCTCATCATCTCCTTGAATCACAACATTTTTTTAACCTTGCCCACTTTTAGAGGATCTACATTCAAAAGATCTATGTCCTTCTTTACCACATCTGAAACAATTACCATGAAATCCACCTCTAGAATAAAAATTACCTCTTCCTCGGTAAGAATTAGTACCTCCTCGACAAGAATTACCATGTTTCCATTTGGTCTTGCCTTTGTCATTATTCTTCCATTTAGATTTGCCTTTATCCTATACAAAACTTTTAGATCTGCCACCTTCACCATAAGATCTGCCTTTGTCTCTCTGGAATCTACCACCTCTACCTCTTTGTCTTTGTTCATGCTTCTTTGCTAAGATCTCCTTAACTTTCAAGGCATATTGATATGCTTCTTCAACACTTTCCAACTTCATGAAACTTATTTCATCTTGAATTCCATATCTCAATCCATTTATGTACCAACATCATCATCCACATATCCAAATCTAATATCCAATCTATAGAGTTCTTTTGTGTACTCTTTCACAATCATGTCCTTTTGTCTCAAAATTTGCATTTTTCTCAACAAGCTAACTTGGTAATGAACAGGAAGAAATTTATTCTTTACCTTGTTCATCATCTTTGATCTTCTCTTTTTCTCTCCTTTTTCTATCAGTTTGCAAATGCTCCCACCATAGAAAAGCATGACCTTTCAATGTAGTGACTACAATCTTCACTTTTCTATTATCAGGAGTGTTTTCATACTCAAAGAGCTTCTCCATATTTGAGATCCAATCCAACAAAACATTGTTATCAAATTTTCCATCGTACAAAATAACTTCTACAATAGGCTTTGAATTTTCCCTAGACAACACTCGCAATAATCTTTCCTCATCTCAATCTTCTTCAAGTTCTGGATTATGGTTTGGTGCTGCTACTTCATCATCACTTACATCATCAAGATGTGTTCCTCTCCTCTGGGCTGTCTCCGTAGCATCTAATCTCGTTGAAATTTGTCTCAATTGATTCAATATAGCATTATCAACATTATTTCCTCTACCACGAACCATCTTTACAAATCAGGTTCCTACAAGATCATAACCCTTTGCAAGTTATAGGTCATTTCTACAGATCTACCACCCTACAACCAAATCCAGATCAGGGTTCTACACTATCCAATCTCCACCACGAAAAACCTCTAGCTCTAACACCAATTAATGTAGGGAAGGGGTGAATAAATAGGATCAAAGGCTCACCTAGCTATATAATCCACCCTGCAAGAGTACACGTGGATTGCAGAGGCATTTGCTAACAACAAAAGTAATGGATGGATAGACAGATCCCACAAAATTCAAATGTATTTAGTATCTTATTGAATTGAAAAGACATGAATACACTTTAATTGACTGTGAGTCGATTCCAAAACATGATGCTTTAAAAATTCCCAAGATCATTGGAAATGGCCCTCCATCTGAGAATGGTAGATGTGGCTTCCTCTGAAGGGACTTCAAAATCATAAGGCATTAATGGAAAATTTCAAGATATAGTTGGGGAGGAGCCTTGAAACATTTCAAATACTGTGTCATTTCAATCTTTAAATACATTTTTGGAATGTTCAAGAGCAAGTAATGATGATGGTGGTGCTAATAATGTGTGGATACAAGACATGCCCATTTGCTTGACCTCCATCCATAGATGAGACACCTATAATGAACAAGCACATACAGAGGCTCACATCATACGTAGTAGGGAGCAAATGTAGGGAGCAAATTTCAAAGTTTTATCCACAACTCCATTTGAGAGACACCAACCATATGAGTGCTATACTAAGTCTCATGATAGCCCTGAAATTGGTGAGAAAGGGAATAGAGGACCATTGGTTATCCTATTTCTCAACAGATTTTTAATGAAGCAATTTGAAAGCACTTATGGGGAGCCATTGAATAATGTTCAAAGTGGGTGACTCCCACTATTAGAGGAAGAATGGATGCCCAAGACAGAGTTTGTTTGGGCATGTCAAACACTTTGTAGGGGAGCTATATATATATATAGGTGAAAATTTTCATTTCAAAAAAGGGAGAAGTATCCATGGACACTTGAAATAATGAAACACATGTTTCATTGGGGGTAGTTATTAAATTAAGAAAATCTGTGGCAGTAGACATTTTGTAGGTGACTCCTTGAGAGAGTACATGTGACTCCTACTTACAAATAGTTTTTAACTCCCTCCACCTATGAGAAATGGATTGATCTCTTTCCCAATGGCTTACCACTCTAGAGGCAGCCTCTTATGTGTAGAGGGCCACATTAGACCAAGCCATCAACTCCTTGCTTCACTTGGTGACTGTTATCTAGGTAGAGATTTGATCTTTTAATCCCACATGCACCCAAAGATTTTTTTTTTGATTTAAAAAAATATAGGACTCAATGTTATTGTGTCTTCAAAGACACATGTCTTTTCAAAAGACAAGCAGAGCTTATGCATGCAGGGACCTGCCATGTGGGGCCAACTGGAGGGCATTGTCAACTACTTTTTTACCAAGGTTAACCATGCAGTTGACAATGGGGAGGCAACTTTATGTGAGAGTGAAAGCTTGAAGAAATTGAGTTATGATCTTAGGCCTGGTGTAGGATCGGAAGGCTCAAAATGGAAACTCATGATGCTATCGTGGAGGCCCATCCGAGTGAGATTGTAAGATCAAAAGGTGAAGGCTATGATCCTACGGTCTTAGGAGATCAGGGAGAATTTGAAAGCTAAGATGTCATGAGGATTTTGTAAGATTTTAAAGAGAAGTATTTAGCCTTAAGATCCTATGAGATTGTCATAACATTGCAAAATTGTATAATCGAGAGATAAATCAAAATTTCAAATGTTTCAAATAAATGCATAAGGAGATGTGGGTCATGCCTGGATAGTGTGACAAATGGGAAAATGACAAGTTGTGCAGGAGGAAAGGATAAAGCATAAAAATAAATTCAATATTAAGATTCAATTATTTGTTTCTGAGCATTGAGATTTTTGAAGTTGAAAGATTTAAATTATTTTTGAGATATTATATAGTTATGGTATATAGTTATAATTCTTTTTCAATTTAATTGCTTAAGTCATGCACAGGCTTGGATTTTTCAAATTAGCACTAGGGACACAATTTCTACCCAAAAGATGCAGTATGATATACCGTTGGAATTAGGAGATGTACTTTTCATTTCTAGAGCCATATTTTGCATAGGTATTAATTAGAAGGAGCTACATGTAGATTTATGATTTTTGAGCCATCCTTAGTTTAAGTGTAGATTTTCTATTTTAGAAGGAGTAATATCAAATTTGGGTGATCTTTAGATAATATTTGATGCACTGAGAAACCATAAAGAGAGAATTGAATGTTTTAAATGGGTAGTTGCAGAAGATAAAGTTTTTTTTGGTAGGATACAATTGAAGATTCACGGTTGAGGGTAGAACAGGACAAACGAAGATCAGATTGAAATTTTTGCACATCTTATCAGATATTTGACATTCCTTCAATAAAGAGATTTTTCTAATTTCTTTAAGGAGATATTTTAAAACATTATGCAACAACAATTAATGAAATTTTAATTGCTAGTAGATGGAGAAGATTAGTTTCAACAACAACAGAAAGAATAGTTTCAACATGACACATGTTAGAATCAAATTTTAGATCTGGGAGCTTTCTTCTTCTCTATATATTCATTCTCTTTTCTCTTTGTAAGAGTTCTATTGTTGGAGAATTTTTTGACTACTGTGATACCATAGTTGGTTCCAGTTTTAGACATTTTTCATTGCTATGTGACCACTCCCTTGGTTCTAGTTTGATTGAAGTTTCTTCCATAATTTTAATTCCACATTTCTCTATTATTTGAAGCAATATTATATTTTCTTGAAGCATTTAACTTATACAATCATCCTTTGTGTATTTTCTAAGTTTTGCATATACATGATGTATTGATTTCAAGGAATTGAATACAAAGTTTCATTGATAGTTTATCTCCTTTTTGTGGGTTTGTAGTTTTTTGTTGATATATGCCCAAAGTACATATCATCCAGTTGTAGCTTGTTTTGAAGTTGGATGCCACTGCATGTCTTGCTGTTGGGTCAAGAACCTAAGTATCTTGATTGATATTGTATTGACAAAATTGTAGGGATCATAGGAAGATCTGATAAGTACAAATTTTTTTTGAAGATAGATGCCTATTTGCAAGGTAGATAAATAGATAAGATATTTGGATAAATGAGTATATTTTGGTTATCCATGTGTATGTTTTGACTTAGTTTATGCACAATGGATAAGGGACTGATAAACTTGGAGATTACATGTTTTTGCTATTCCATACCTAGGTTATGTTGATTCAATCTTTAGTCAAATATCCATTTCCCTTTAAGAGTTGAAAAGAGTTACCCTCACTTAGTTAATCAGGTTCACGTGTCTTGTTATTAGCTATTTCATGTCCATGAATGTCTGCATAAACATAGAAGATTTAGGGTTTTTTATCTATTATATAGATTCAGTTATGTGCCTTTACATTGGTACCATATAAAGAATATGAGGTCCACATGCCTAGGTCTTATAGAGCCTGAAGAGAAGAAGGAGATTAAATAGCCTTATAGATGGCCTTGGTTCCTGGTGTTTGAATAGGTGCATTGACCATGGGAATTAGCTACCCGAGGTGTATATGTTCTTATTTTTGGGTTATTCAAAATTTGTTAATTCAGAAGCCAACACATAGAACAACCATGGAGATCTCACCTCCCATCCTAGGCTTCAAAAGGCCACCCACCGAGCTGGGAGAAACTATAACCAACCAGGTGACATCCAAAATCCAAACACTAGGACATAACTCAACATACAATTCCCATCCAAGGTATGCACAACAAGATTAATATTGAACCTATGACAAGGGTGAAGGTGGATCTTTCATGCAAGAGAGGTCAATACCAAAAACATACAAAAACATGCCTCTTCCAAGGCTAGTACCTCACATGGATTCCCATTTTTTCATACTCTTTTTCTCTCCAAAAAAATCAATGAGAAGTGGCATGCAAGGGCCATACACCTTGAATTTCATCCCTCTTCTCATCATGAGAAGAGACTTTGCACTAACATGAAGTCCAACTAACCCCTTCCCCTTACATGACCACTTTTGCCCTATTTGAGGGTGAGTAATGCCAACACTCCCTTCATAATTTTCCTAACAAAACAAGGAAAATAACATGAAAAGAAAAGCAAGTAAAAACTAACTATTCCCATCTCTCACATGATTAAAAAAAATACAACTCCAAACATGCAAGAGATTTACACACACACTTAAGCAATGAACAAAATGAACATATCCATTGAAATGGAAAAACCTACCTTCACAAAGGTTATGCAAAGAATGAGTTTTGAGATGGGCTTAATCCTTTCCTCCTTCCAATTCCAAAGCTTGACTTCTCTATAAAATAAGGAGTGGGTGAACACCCTCCAACTCTTTAATGGGACTCTAAATAGCTTCTAAACTCATCCATCCAAAATTACCAATAACTCCAAACTTGACTCTAAGCCTCCTTTGGTCTCTCCACTTGCCCCTACCATAAAGGAAACCTCTTAGTAAGGGTGTAAACATGGGTAACCTAATGGAGATGATCCATTTTTGCAACAAAGGAAATTGAGATATTTTAAGGGTCATAAATGTTGCTAGGAAGTTATAGAAGGTTGGAGACAGTTCCTAGCCCATACCCCTACCACTTGGGCACTTGGATTACATTAAATTTGGCTTCTAGGATCAATTCATGACCTATACAAGTGGCTTGAAATATTTGATCTCCAAAATCATAAGGATGTAACCTTTCCTCTAAACCCTAATTAAGGAGAATTAATTTAGGTTACTAACTAAATCAGTCTTAGGTTAACGAGTTACATTGCCAAACTTAATTAACATGTCAATACACATATGCATATAAAAAGTGTCAAGAGACACCATAAGATTTACTTTTACATAACATTAGACATATCACAAAATATAGAATGATGCACATACATTCAGATTACAATATAAATTAAACAATTAACAATCAGGTTCAAATCACTTTATTGGATTCAACCTTGGTCTTACAGTTTGCACATAGGGTGAGGTACTATTTCTCTAATTAGTTCCATGGTTAAATTTTTTGCACACTCAATGTGAATATTAGCAGTTCAATAAAATCACATTTATATATAGTCAAATTGCATAATCAATTGACTGAACATTCAACATTCTCATTTTACTAAAATTTTCTAGTTCTACATCTGATAACACATAATTTATTACATACTTGAATACCATATCATATTCATCAATTCAAATTAAAATACTAAAACAATCACCATACTACATGCGTATACCTAACATATCATAAACGTCATCAATAGAGCATACTAAACTATCTGAATGCATCTAAGGCCTAATCATAAAAGTACCATAATTAACATCATCATCATAAGTTTAAACACCTCATAGCATCATTAGTACAAATCAATGTTTAAACAATCAAACAATGTAGTAAGTCTCAAATCACAGGGTATCAAAAACATGAACATATCAACTAATCTCAATTTTCATTGGGACACCTAAACCATAAAACTTTAAGTCATATCCATCATCATAATCATTATACATAAGGTAGCCATAATTATCAAAGGTTCTTTACATGGTTTCTAGTACAAACAACAAAATTTTCCCTTACCATTTCCTTGACGTGATCATATATCCATTAAAATCTCTTCTAAAGAATTTAATAAGGAAATTTGTATTTAAAAAGTACATATAAGGAAGGGTCTTATATCTCATCTATTGAAATGCTTCTACTAAGTTTCTCACTCTCCACTTTTGATATCTTTTTAGGAATCATTTTCAAATATTTATTCAAAGCTTGTTGTTGATTCTGACCAAATTCTAAAGAAAAAAGTTAGAGAACTTAAAAAAAAGGATTCTCTAATTACAATAGGACCAGAAATTCTTCCTTCCTCCCCTTAGATATCTTCCATCACTTTTGTCTTATGTTTCTCCCCGATGATATTAAAGAAATATTCAAAACCTATATCCCCTTATTTTATCTAGTTCATTCTAGCTTAGATCCTTTTTCCTTGGATCTTATATCTTTGCAAATACCTCAGTTGGTGCCTAGTAGAGATCAAATCATGTTCTAAAGTGGGATCACCCCCTTATTTTGGAGTTCAAATTCCATTTCATTGAGTCTAATTTGTAGATCACTTTCTTCCTTATTCCTATCCATGGAGGTCTTTTTCCCTACGATTTGATACTTTTTTCTCCATGCCTCCACGAATTGATTCTATTGATTGATCGACCTCTATGAATGATTGCACATTTTGGACAAGAGTGTCATCATTCTAATAAAATCCTTAGTATTAGAGTTTTTTAGAAAAGAAGTATTCAATTTGAACACTTTATCCCTAGAGATAAAACTATTGTCAAGCCCATTGTGGTTGATAAGAATCTTACTATGAATGGGAGAGTGATCCGAGATAGAAGTAGGTTAAAATTCCACAAGAGAGTGACCCATATTAGACTAAAAGGAGAAAAAAGAAGAATCAAAATACATCCTATCTAGTTTGAAAAATATTCTATTATTGCCTCCTTGTTTATTACACCACGTGAACCATATATCCTTGAAGTAATCCCTCTTTTTCTCAAGAGGATCTAGTAGGTTAAAACATCTTTTGAATTTTAGCCAAAGATATTTCTCATTGAATTTCTAGGAGTGATTTAATCCTCTATGTTTATCACAAAAATATTCTGCCATATTAAAATCACCCACAAACATCCAATAGGCATTAAGCAGCTCAGAGGAACACCATTCCCACAGTTTAGCTCTCTCCCTATAATTATTAGGAGCATTAATATTGTATAACTAAATTAACTCATTATGTTTGAGAATCACCCAAATTTCTCTTTGAAATGGTGAGCATCCATGATGTAAGATATATTCAACCCAATTAGGAACAATCAAAATGGAAATACCACCTTTCACTCTATCATGATTTGAATAAAATCCTAAGGCTATGTCCCAAATAAATTTAAGTATACAAGATTCTCAAAAACCAACCACCTTAATCTCTTTCAGAAAAATAATGTCTTTGTGTTGAAGTTTATTGCACCAACTTCTAATAATGTATTTTCTATTTGCCATTTCTAGTCCTCTAACATTCCAGTTGTGAAGGTTTATCATCATGGGGGGATTATTTGGATGGAGGCTTCTAATTCTTATATAATCTATTAAAGTAGTTAGGAATAACATTCTTGTTACTGTCACTATTAGGGAGAGACCTTGTCTCATAAGTTTTTCTCTTTTTCCTAACAACTTCATTAAATTGATTCCTTGAGTCTTTGCTCAAATCCTTTTGAGCCACAAGTGAGGAATCAATTCTCTCCTTGGGGTCAATAATAGTATTCCTAAGAGTACTAGACCTCTCATTGATTTAGCTAATAGAAAGTTGCTGAGCATTCAATTGAGTGGGGTTCTTATCAATATTAGACTCACTAGGATCTACTAGATCCACCATAGTGTTAGTTTGTGGTGATTGATCAGGGAAGTACTATACATACTTCATAATTCTTTAGGCCCTATTTTATCAAGAATTTTTGGCTGAAATGCTATAATTAATTATAACACTAAAGCGACAAAAATCTTGTATAAAAAGGCTTGAGGGTTAGGGATTTTCATAAGGTGTGATGCAAAAATTGCTTCTTGCGATGATATTGAGTTTTAAAGAATTACAAATTGTAATTATGTTATAATCATTAGATCATAATAATATTGGACTTGTTTGGTGGATGTAGCCTCGGTTTTGGGTGAACTACGTTAAATCTTAGTGTCTTGTGTTCTCTTCTATGCAATTTATAATTTTTTGATATTGGTTATATTTGCACGTAGTTGTTGTTTTTGCCATTGTTTAATCCTAACAAGTGGTATCAAAATGAGGTTATTTTTCAGTTATCCTCTACAGAAAAGTCTCATGGTTGAGTGGGAGTGCTGATAGATAAGGGTAAGCTAAAGGTTGACAAGTTTAATGAACATAACTTTCAGTTATGGAAAATGCAAATGGAGGACTATCTTTATTAGAAGGATTTATAAGGAAAATGCAAATGGAAAATGAAAATGCCAAGAAATAAGGAACAATGACAGATGAGGACTGGGAGATTTTAGATAGAAATGCACTTAGAAGCATTCGATAATGCTTGGTAGCATCACGAAAATTTGACATTACAAAAGAAAAGACGACAGAAGATTTGATGCAAACCCTGGTGACACTATATGAAAACCCTCCGCTTCAAACAATATATTTCTCATGAAGTGTTTATTTAATATGAAGATGGTAGAAGGTGGATCTATTAAAAATCATTTAAATGAGTTTAATACTATTACTAATTAGATATCTTCTATGAATATTAATTTTGATGAAAAAATTATGGCTCTCTTGATTTTGTGTTCTTTGCCTGAAAGTTGGAATGACTTGGTAATGGCTGTGAGCAATTCTATTTTTGGATCTAATACCCTAGAATATGATGATGTAATTGGTGCTATCCTAAGTGAGGAAACTCATAGGAAAATCTCAAGTGGATCTACATTAGGAAGTTCTTTGAATGCAAAAAGTAGGGGTAGAGTGACTAAGAGAGGAAATCATTTTGGAAACTATGAGAAATCAAGAGGAAAGTCAAAGGGAAAGAGGTCTCAATCCAAAGTATTGAGAGATTTTTGATATTGTAGAAAACTAGGGCATAAGAAGAAATATTATTCAACTTGAAAGAACAATGAATGAGATAAACTAGAAGGTAACAATGAGGAAAATGTGGTAAGTAACAAATCTGAAAAGGATGCTTTCCTTCTTTCTTTAGAAAGTGTTGATGATTCATGGGTTTTAGATTCTGGTGCTTTATTTCATGCTACACCCCATAGAGGTTATTTTATTGATTATGTCTAAGGGGATTTTGGGCTTGTTTATTTGGGGGATAATGAACCTTGTCAAATTCTTGGAAAGGGAAAAGTTAAGATTAATTTTTAGAATGAGAATCATTGGCTACTACATGAGGTAAGTCATGTTCCAAGGTTGGGTAGAAATTTAATTTTAGTAGGGAAACTCAATGATGAGGGTTGTGTAGTTACTTTTAATTATAAAAACTAGAAGGTTTTAAAAGGTTCCCTTTTAGTAGCAAAAGGTATGAAAGTAAGAAACTTATATCTTTGTACATATCATACTTTTCTTTCTTCTTTGATTGTTTCAGAGAAAAATGAATGTTCATGAACAATTACCATAGTTAAACATGGATAACAAACAATTGTTGTAGATTTTGATACAACGGTATGACACAACAGACTTGGGTACATGAGTGAGAAAGGTATGAAATTAATTCATTTAAAAAAAGTTTTTTTAGGTCTGAAATGTGTCAATATGGATTTCTGTGAAAGTTGTGTGCATGGAAAATAAAAGAGAGTGAGTTTTGTAAAGAATGGGAAGGAAAGAAAAGTGAGAAATTAGAGCTTGTACATACAGATGTATGGGGACCAGCTCAAGTATCTTCCCTTGGTGGCTCTCATTATTATATTAAATTTAATGATGATGCAACTATAAAAGTATGCGTTTATTTTCTTAGACAAAAATCTGATGTATTTCAAACTTTTAAGAAATGAATATGCTTAGTTGAAAATGTGACTGGTAAGAAATTAAAATGTCTTAGATTTGATAATGGTGGTGAATATTGTAGTCATAAAGTTGAATATTATTTCTCCACTAATGGTATTCGTAGATAGAAAAATTTTCAAGGACTCCACAGGAAAATGGAGTGGCTTAACACATGAACAAGACAATAATGCAACATGCAAGGAGTATGAGGTTACATGCTGGGTTTCCTTTAAACATGTGGGTGGAGGCTATCAATACTACTATATATTTAATTAATAGAGGTGTCTCTACTCCTTTGGGCTATGGTATTCCAGAGGAAGTATGGACTAGTAAGAAGGTGAGTTATTCTTTTCTCAAAACCTTTGGTTATGAAGCATTTGCTCATATAGATTCTAAAAATAGAACCAAGATGGAAGCTAAGTCAAAGAAATGTGTATTTTTTGGATATGGAATTGATGAATTTGGTTACAGGCTTTGGGATTTTAAAAATAATAAAATTATAAAAAACAAAGATGTCATATTCAATGACAAAGTGTTGTACAAAGATCTATTGCAATAGCTTGAGAAGAAATAAAATGATTATTTAGTGCTAGATGACACTGCAAAAGATGATGTTCCAATAGTTCCTCATGATCTACAACAACTATGACAACAAATACCACACATTCTAGTGAATGTTAGATGCTAAACAAGGCTAAATAAACCTCCAAAAAGATTTTCTTCCTCCTTGTACTCTATTTTACTAATAGATGCTGATGAACCTGAATGTTATGATGATTTTGTGCAAGTGGATACTAAGATTCAATGGGAATCTACATTGGCAGATGAAATGGACTCCTTGCTGAAAAATGAGATTTGGGATTCATGCAAAGTTGCTTGCAGGTAAACAAGCTTTGCAAAATAAATTAGTTTACAGGTTGAAAGAAGAGGATGAAGGTAAGAAAAGTTTTAAAGCTAGGTTAGCTGTAAAAGGATTTGCATAGAAAAAGGGCATTGATTTTAATGAGATATTATCTCTTGTTGTTAAAATAACTTCTATTTACAATGTTTTATGTATTGTGGCTACTGAAGATTTTCATTTGGAGCAGCTTGATGTCAAAACAACCTTTCTTCGCAATGATTTTGATGAAGAGATATATATGACACAACCATATGGAGTTGAGATAAAAGGTAAGGAAAACATAGTGTACAGATTGGAGAAAAGTTTATATGAATTGAAGCAAGCACCTCAATAATGGTATCTAAAATTTGATAGTTTTATACATGAGAATGGATAAAACTCATTCAGATCATTGTGTTTATTTTAAGAGGTTAGATGATGAAAACTACATTATTTTGTGTTTATTTGATGATATGCTTGTAGCTGGGTCTAACATGGATCACATTAAGGGGCTAAAATGCTAGTTAGCACATTCATTTTCTATGAAGGATTTGGGGGCAAAAAAAAAGAAGTTTTGTAGAGATAGGAAGAACATGAAATTGACATTATCTCATGGTGATTATATTGCAAAGGTGTTGCAACATTTCTCTACGGAGAATGCTAAAGTGGCCAGTACACCTTTAATTGGTCATTTTAGGTTGACTAAGGAGATGTGTCCAAAGACACAAGAAGAGGAGGATAAGATGTCCAAGGTAACCTATGATTCAACTACAAGAAGCTTGATGTATGCTATGGTATGTACTAGGCTAGATATTGCACATGTAGTGGGAGTTGTTAGCAAGTATATGAGTCATCTAGGGCTTGAGAATTGGAATATAATTAAATTGATTATCAGATATTTAAAAGGAATGTCTAGTAAGTTTTTACTTTTTGGGGAATCTACTACTAATTTATAGGGCCATGTTGACTCATATTTGGTAGAGGATATTGATACCAGGTGGAGTACTACAAATTATGTATTTACTGTTGGTGGGGCAACAATGAGCTAGGTTTCTAAGTTACAGAAAGTGAACACTTTATCCACTACAGAGGCAGAGTATGTTGCTACTATAGAGGAAGCTAGGGAGATGATATGGCTTTAGTTCTTCATGGAAGAATTGGAACACCCATAGATGAATAATTATTTGTTTACAAATAGTTAGAGTGCCATTCATCTTGTGAAAAATTCCTCTGCATTCAAAGACAAAACACATTATGTTGTGGTACCATTTCATTTGGTCAGTGTTGGATGATGGACAATTAAAGATGGAAAAGATAAATACAAATGAAAATCTTGGAGATATGTTTACCAGTGTAGTGACAAGGGAGAAGTCAAACTCCTCTTTAGCTTCAATTGGTGTTGTAGATTGAACATAATAAAAGAATAACAGAGTCTAGGGTGGCTTGATCTAGTGGGAGCCCCATGTGGTAGCGATATTTCTATAGGATCAATCTCCAAGTGGGAGATTGTTGTTTAGTGTGGAGCCTAATCAGTCCCCAAGTGGGAGATTGTTAGTTTATGGTGACTCATCAGGGAAGTACTACACATACAATATTTTTGGGCTGACATGTTGTAATTAATTATAACCCTAAAGCAGAAAAAACCTTGTTTAAAAAATACTCAGGGTTAGGGATTTTCATAAGGTGTGATGAAAAAATTCTTCTTGTGGTAGTATTGATTTGTAAGAGATTATAGATTGTAATTAGGTTATAATCACTGGATCATAATAATATTGGACTTGCTATTTGGTGGACGTAGCCCAAGGTTTGGGTGAGCCACGTTAAATATGGGTGTCTTGTGTTCTCATATGTGCAATTTATTATTTTTTGATATTGGTTATATTTGCATGTAATTGTTATTTCTATCCATGTTTAATCCTAACACATAAGTAGGGTCATGGGATGATCCTCACAAAAAATAGGGCTAGAATGACCAATCAAGATTACCTCAAACCCTCTATCATATAGAGGGTTATCCAAAGAGATAAAACTACTTTTATCAACCGTTTCCACATCTTAGGGAACCATTAATGACTAGATTGGTTTACATTTTTCAATAATATTAGCACTATACTTTTTATTCATATTATCATTAATGGCCTTCCTCTTAACTATGTTAGCAAAGGAATCATTAACACCATCGATATCAACTTTAGTCTTATCAAAATAAGCTTTAAGAAAAAGATAATCCTTTTTAATATGTCCATTACATTTCTAATGAAAGAAAGAATGTAGATTACTCAATAGAGAAACTTGCTGTGAGAAATTTTCTCCTTCTAGGTCAAGAGAGATAAGGTCTGCAAATTCAATATCAAGCATTAGGGAAACTAAAATTTGACCATTAAGATGTGGCATGTTGACCCTAGATTCTTCAATCTATAACACCGATCCTAGATGACTTAGAATATGCAAGATAAAAGGCCAAAACTTATCCTAAAGATTCTTAATTTCCACCCAATTTAGAGTGGATCTTTCCATAACTTTATCAAAGTTTCCATTTGATGACCAAGCATATGCTTAGAATAAGGAATGACCAACATTCAAAAATCATTTTTTAAAGATTCTTTCTTGCATATTGTGGGTTTTCAAGAAAACAACAAAAAGACCCTTTTGTATCATTCTGCAAAATCTTACATGTCATTTTAATTTCTTCCCCCAAACCAAATTCAACCAATCATCCAAAAATTTATGAGATGACAGAGCCTTCATATATAAAAATAAAATAAATAGCAATACTTTTTAAACAACTTTTCTCTACCCTATCTTCATTGGGAGATAGGGCTAGGGCTTTCAAACTAATAGAAGAAGTCCTACCATCTTTGTCTCCATGCTTAGCTCCATCTCCATCTCTTATACTTCATCTATCTCCATTAGCTAGGGATCTTCTGACTCCACTTGGGTCTTGTGAAACCAACTTCCTCTCAAATCTTCCATCAAAACTAGCAGAAACTAGACAAACTAGGACTAAATCTTTGGCGAGAACTACTTTATAAGAAGATTTTTTAGACTTAATTTTAGGGCTTGACTTTCTAACACACTGCTCATCAAGTCTTTCATTGCCATTATTTCCTAATCCCTTTGGTTTATCATTGCTCTATAAGGTTGGATCATAAAGTGTTTCATCATTAGACTGCGTTGCACAATCACCCAATGGATCACATGATGCAAATGTAATATACTCCATCACCTCTGGCTAACACACACAAGCCAATGAAGGGTTCAAACAATCCATCCCAAACTAGCACAATGAAACCTAAGGAAAGGAAATAAAAATACTAAATAAAGAGGGAGAAAAAAAGAAACTTGCAATCACACCCAAGTAGAAAACATAACAATAAGACACGACACACATGTCTAAAAAGGAGGACTAAACCACGCAATAACATGTAGGGCCACTGTAACTAGTCAACAATACCACATGAACTCTAATGAGTTATAGTTGTATGGGGTTGTAAACCATCCTCTCCTCAATCTTGTCTCTTGAATCATAAATATTACTTTTTGAATTATTATTACAATATAATATTCTAAATTAAAATATAAAATAAATACATTAATTTTTTTAGTAGATAGAAGTGCACAAAACCTATATTGTCCATGTGGAGGAGAAACCAAAGCATGTGAGGTCGTTGTTTATATAGGGAATGAAAAATTTGGGAGATATGCTTTGGTATGAAAATGATTTCTTATCAAAGGAAAATTCCAACCAAAATAAATGTGATGTCACGTGAACAACACTCATTTGGGAAAATGGGGACAATCACCCCTGGAGAGAATTATTCTAATTGTGAGTATTTTGGGTAGGGGTGGTGATAGTCTCAGTGTAGGTTAGTTATATATGGACACTTCTGCTAGGCTTTCTACTACCAAAGATCAACAATAGGATGAATAGGTTGATAAATTTTCATGATGAGTTAATATTATTAGTCAAGAAATGGGTCAAGGGGATGTCTTCCATAACATTAAAGATAAATATTGAGTGAATACCTATGTTGTATTGTATTTTTTATGTTCTCTACTAGACCTAAAAGAAGCCAATTTAATGATGGGGAATTTGACCAGATGCCTATTTGAGGATAATTATTGTGAGGGCATAGAAGAAGTTATGAGGGTAGTGTTGCCCATATTTTCCCTCCCACCAAAATTTGAGTTTTCTTGTCAAGCATGACCAACGGTCATATCTATTCAAATATTTATATGATCAAATGTTATAAAAGATATATTTAAACTTAGGCTTATCCCTTATTTTCCTAAGTTGAAGCCTTTTATGCTTTATTCCCTTGGAGATTCAAGTCACGATCATGAAACTATCCTTCATTATCCAATCATTGTAGTCTATGGCTTAACCATTAGGAAAGGTGTGAATGTGTGACATAGTCTTTTTAGTAGTCAACATGACTTTATGGTGCAGAAGGCTAACATCCAGTTATGAGTGGTGATGTAGCAATCTATCTTTATTGGTTGATCTTAGGGTTATGATCTTGACTCAAGGTTTAAGTTGTGATGTCACTACCCTTCCTCATTTGCATGATTGCATAGAGTTTAGTGTTAACCATGGTCAAGATGGAGATGTCATGAATCACCTTGTGCACATGGTCATTGGGGTAGGTGATGGGTTAAGGAATCAAGCTACAAAGTAACAATAACATAAAATGAGCAGACCAAATGGTCATCATAGCTTCGCTAGAGTTATGGCTTGAATTGAAGTTAGTATTGAGATCACATGGTCATAATGAGTTAAAGATAATCCTGGGGTAAGGTCACAAAGTTGTAGCATGACAACATATAAATGATTCTGATGATGTGGCAAAATTGAATTGGTTAGAAGTTTTGACATGGATGGTAACTATGGTTTTCCCTTGGCCATCCAATCTCCCAAGAATAATTCTTATCGCTATGTCATTGAGAAAAGATCTACGAAGAAAATACATAGCAAGATGGTGATAGTGAAATTCGTGTCTTAGTTGACCCAGGTGGAGAGCAAACAATGGTGGTTAAGTCCATTTTCACATGGTCATAGGCATTTCATGTCAAGTCAAGGATCAAGCCATGATGATGTGAATGGTATGTTGGTAGTTTGGATCACAGTTTCGCATGGCCGTGGGCATCTAATGCTAGCTAGATATTAAATGGAGATGATGCAAGACACCATTACTATGCTATCACCTGATCATGATAGTTAGGGGAAGATGTTAAGGACAAGCTATGAAGCAATGATACAATTTGTTTGTAGTTTCCCAAGGAATAATAGCCAATGAAGAAAGGTGGTTGTGAAGCCGTGATCACAGGAAGTCAAGGTCAAATATGAAAGATAAAAGAGTGGCTGAGTGGTGAAATGATGGAATATGACTGGTCCAAATGAAAAATCCCGAGGATTGACTCTAGCTAACCGATGACTTGGCTAACTTGGCATGTTGATAACAAAGGAAGCAACTCTTTGATGGAGGATTTGATCTTCTCAATCTTCTTCAACTAGTTTCATCATTCCCCATGCCTGATAAATGTGAAGGGACACTCCATCACTGCCTACTAATCCATCTAATTAGTCATAATGATAATGGATACTATTTATGTCTTCTCAAGGATCTATTTGGTGAATAAGTAATTTTCCTATTTCTAGATTG
Organism: Cupressus sempervirens; assembly: GCA_028749045.1. Classification (NCBI taxonomy): domain Eukaryota; kingdom Viridiplantae; phylum Streptophyta; class Pinopsida; order Cupressales; family Cupressaceae; genus Cupressus; species Cupressus sempervirens. The sequence continues at coordinate 579,717,971 of CM053787.1, forward strand.
TTCCATGATCAAATCTTTCCTAGATTTTAGGTGACTATTCTCTATAATCTTGAATGCAATTTTTGAATTTTGCCTTAGGGTAGAAGATATCTAAGTTATGCTTGTAGCTTAAAAGTATATTTTGTAACCCTTCTCAGGATTGATCTTTTTCTTTGATTCTGTAGCATTATATATCTGTGCTCTGCTACCATAATTTTCTTTTCCTTTGAGTTAATACATTCCTTTTTTGTATCCATTTCTTCCATTAATACACTCTAAAATAGTGTCATTCCTTGTGTTAATGTATTGTTTTTATTTCTCAACTATATGATTGTATCTACTTGGCTTTTGAATGATATAAAGTGAAGCCTCTTCCGTATAACATTCTTTTGATTTCTGATCTACATATGGTTGTTGGATTAAGCAAGGATTGATTTTCTATGCTTTGAAGTTATATTGATGAACTGTGCATTCTTGGGTAGAGATAAGGTCGAACATACTATTTGGTATATCACCTCCTCTTAGATTAGATTAGCTAGTTTTCTTTCATGCATTCCTTCTCCCTTTTCCTCTCAAGAAAGAGTTAGGTGGATCCTAATAGTAAGGAAGCTGACAATCTCTATAGATTCAATCTCAAGTTACAAAGTCCTACACTTTCAAGATTGTTTTCATGTTACATGAGGCTACCTTTAGATAAGACTTTAGGAAAAGGCGCAAGCTTTTGTGTCAATAGTTTTTGGCATGCCTGGTGGGACTAATATTTGAAGCATTGTAAGTTCACTGATGTCAAAGAAGAAAAGTTCTAATATATGCTGAGAAGATAGTGTTGCTCTTAATCTAGGCTTTCAAGAGGCTCATGTTCAATACTTGGTGACTCCATCTCTACATTCTAGTTTCTAGATCAAAGTTTCTATGATTCATGCCCAATGCTCACACAAAGGCATCTTCTAGAGGTAATTTTTAATACACTGAGCTCTCATTTTCAAACCCTAGAAGAAAGAGAAATAGATTATCCCTATCACCAGTTAGGAGTGTAGCAGTAGCACATACACCTACAAGATCTCTCTCCACTCCTCTTATTGATAGATCATAGCCTAGGTTGCCATTTTTTGATATAAATAGGTCATTATCCCATATGGAACAACCTAAAGTACATGTATTTGCCTCCTTTAATAGTGAGAGTCCTCTCCTTTTGGCTCAAAGACATGATATTCCAGTGTCAACTCTCAAAAGTATACTTGATTTCACTAGTGAAACTTCCATCTCCCCTATAGAACATATTTAGGAGATTTCGAATGTTTTAAATATAAATGATATTATAGAGGATGATGTTTCTATTAGGCTTCTAGCTTCATCCTTAAATTGAAAAATATTGCAATGGTATAGAGGTTTACCTCATAACTTTATTAGTGATTGGGATGGGTTAGGAGTAGGTCTTTGTAAGAATTTTGAGGATAAAAGTGATTACCTATCACTTTTGGAGCAGCTAACAAGCATCAAGAGAGCATCCCATGAATATATGACTGATTTTAATTATAGGTTTCAAAAGACATGGGATAGAATCCCCACTACAGTAAATCCTTCCCCTAGTAATATATTCTTGTATTAGCTTAGAGCCTTTAATAGAGATATTGCTACCACTCTATAATCTATGGGAGGGGATACTTTACCAAATGCTTATGAGATATCCATAAGGGCAAAAAATATCTTGATACAAGGAGGGAAGTTAGATCCAAGGTCTCCAATGCCTTTCTTCCCTGACATGCCCAATCATCAACCTGCAATAGCCCCTATTCTTACTTCCTCTGCAAGTCAGTCCCTTGCTATGGTCCTAGTAGCTTCTACATCTTATAGTGGAGTTGATAAGATTGAGGCCATGATGCAAACATTAATGCAGAATATAGACAAGAAGTTGCAAGATCAAGAAAAGAAGATAGAGGACAATGGTGCAGTGATGAAAAAAATGAGAAATGAGTTGGTGACTATGAAGAGGAAACAAAATCAAAATAATAAGCCTCCCCAACTTCAATAGTAGGGTCCCATACATAATAGATCCCCAAACTAGGGTCACGCCCCCTACAATTAGAATAGACCCATCGATAATTCCCTTGCTATGAATACCAACCTAAATAGGGCTTTAGTCCCTTAGAATAATCTTGCTCCAGATCAAGACTTCTTCCCTTCTTGTAACTACTCCTATGGATATTGTATGTGTTAGAGGGTAGCATCTTACTTAACATTAACTACACAAGAACAAGTGGTAGAGCAACAACACAATGCTAATTAGCCTATTGATGCTTCTCCTCTACAACAACAAGGTTATTGTTCTTTCATGAACTATCATTCAGAGGAACATTTCCATACTAATCATGATTCTATAGCTCATAATACTAGAAGTAAGAGAAGAGTTGTTGAAGATGCTATGTCCCTCTCTCCTCATCAAGCTTCAACTTCAGATGATGCTCCTCTTGTACCAGTGATGAATGTACAATTTGACGTTACTCCTCAACAAAGACAAGACACAAGCAACACGAAGTCTACCAAACCTCAGACTTCTCAAATTCAACCACCTATCCATACAACTTCTAAAGCTTTAGCCAACGTAACTAATACTCCCTTCAATGTGGTAGATCAAATGAAAAAAGACTAATGTCAATATCTCCATATGGGATGCTATTGCTACTATACCATCATAAAAGAAGCTACTACAATAAGAGATAGAGTATAGAAGTGAAAGATCAACCACCTAGAGAGGAGAATGCAACAAGCCTGGTGCAACCAACCAAAGAAGGAGAAACAAGTAAGAAAATAAAGCCTCCTCCTTTCTATGTCTCTTTAATCATAGGAGATAAAGTAGTCCATAATTGTATGATAGATTTAGGGGCTAGTAGCTTTGTAATGCCTAGGTGTGTAGCCGACCTCATGGTTATCAAATATGAGCCAATGGTTAGAGATGTGCTCTAATTAGATGGTAGCTCTATCAAGATTGTAGGAGTCTTAAAAAATGTAGAGATGGCATTCTATGCTTGCCTTGGTTGTACTGTAACACAAGATATATCAGTAGCTGAGGTCAAACCACATTTTTCCATCTATCTATCCAGAGACTTTAGTGCACAAATAAGTGGCTATATTTTATCTGATTGGTCTTATATACTTTTTAGAATAAGGTATGGAACAAAAGATTCCATAAGAGCAGAGCCTCCAACCCTTAATCACATAGAGACTTATACTCCAACTCCCATAAACATGAATTGCACTATTTTTGAAGAAGAGGATGGAGACATAACACATGAGCTTGCTACTTCTTTGGCATAGGTGCCTTACTTTCTTTTGGATGAATGGGTCACTACTTATCAGTTTGATCTAGTACAAGAAGCTCTTATATCAGAGAGGGATACTCCTATTCCTAATCTCATAAAGAAGGAAGAGAATATTGATGGTTTGTGGAGCATTTTTTTGATGGCTCAAGAAATAAGAATGGTTCAAGGGTTGGTGTCATGCCCACTTCCCCTGAATTTGACAAATACTATTTTTCTTATACACTCCAATTTGGTTGCATTAATAATGTAGTAGAGTATGAAGCTTTGATCCAGGGACTTTAACTAGCCCAAAGGAGAGGAATCAAATAATTGAAGGTATATGTGGATAGTGAGTTGGTCCTTCATCAAGTAAGAAGCTAGAATATTACTAGGAACAACCTCCTCAAATCATACAAGCATAGAGTTTGGGATTTTCTTGAAGGCTTCCAAGCATTCAATGTCTAGAGTGTCCCTAGAAGAGAAAACAAACATGTTGACAAGCTTGCAATAATTTGTGCTTCTTATGATATACTAAAGCATGTTGCTGATGAAAATGAGCAATAGTTCAGAATTGTTGTAAGGTCCACTATTCTTGATAATTGCATAAATTGGTAGGTTTTTGACTCTGATGTGTAGATTGTCAATTTCTTGCAAAATGAAGTAGAGTTCTCTACTAAAAATCAGTCTAAACTCCAAAGTCAGTATGGAGATCAGATTTTGAACCTGAACTCAAAAAAATTACCTAAAGGTCTAGTCACCTTGTAGGGAACTTTCAACTCTGATGATCAAGGAAAGGGAAAAGGTTCAAATCTAACTGCAAGAAAGGATGATCATACACTTCTCATTGTTGCTATTAGAACGACCCTCAACTTGGGAAAGGTATTCACTAATATTGAACAAGAGGTATTCATTAAATTATGTCAAGAATTCAATGATATTATTGCTTGTACATATGAATAATTAAAGGGTTTTGACCCAAAATTATCTCAGCACACCATATATTTAGATGATAATTCCAAGCCTATTACTGGTAGGTAGAAGTAAAGGCAAGTTAACCCTAAGATCAAACCACTAACGATAAAAGAATTGTCAAGGCTCATAGAGGCCAATATTATTTTCTCGATCAAGCACTATTCATGGGTAGCTAAGCTTGTTCCTATTAAGAAGAAGAGCGGAGAGATTAGACTATGTGTAGACCTTAGAGACCTTAATAGTGCTTCTCTTAAAGATCACCACCCCCTTCCCTCCATGGAACAAGTCCTATCCAAGGTTAGTGGTTTGGAAAGGTTTTCTTTGTTAGATGTTTTTTTAGGTTATAATCAGGTGTTAGTACAAGAGTTTGACAAATATAAGACTTCTTTCACTATTAAGTGGGGTACTTATGCTTATTGTAAGATGCCATTTGGACTAACCAATTTAGGTACCATGTTTTAGAAGGAAATGGAGATGATCTTCAAGAGTATGTTGGAAAAATTTGTGCTAGAGTATCTGGATGATATAACAATCTTTTCAAAGCATGTAGTAGATCATTTTGATCATCTGAGATAGGTATTTGAAGATGAAAAGAGTATGTTGTGTCCTAGAACCCCAAGAAGTGTGTATTTTCTATTGGTGAAGGAAAGATCTTAGGGTATATTGTGTTAAAAATAAATCCAAAGAGGATAGAAGCAATTCTTTCTCTCCCACTTCCCACCTATAAAAAAAGATTGGATAGTTTCCTTGGTAGGATCAACTTTGTAAGGAGGTTCATCCCTAACCTTGCTTCTATGGTAAAACCTCTCACAACTATGTTAAAGAAGAACCAGGTGTTCACTTGGAACAAAGAGGGAATGACTAGTTTTGAAGAAATCAAGTAGTCAATTGCATCAACCCCTACTCTTGTCAACCCCAAATTTGACAGAGATTTCATACTCTACACCCTTGGAGGAAAGTCAAGCATTTCAAATATTCTTACATAGTTAAATGATAAAAATTTGGAACAACCTATTTCTTTCTTTAGTAAAGGGATTAATTATTATGAGGAAAGATACAATTATGTAGAGAAACATGTCCTGGCTGTGGTGAGGGCTCTCAAAAAATTTAGACATTTCTTGTCTTGCAACAAAGTCAAACTTTTAGTTCCACATGCAAGTGTAAAGGACTTCCTCTTGAACATGGATATTGTATATATGAAATTTGGGGGCCTCTAATCCTGACATACACCTCAACATAGTCCTTACTTGTAGGATCATCCTAGAATAAACATTGAATTGCTTATATGAGAGGTCCAACAAAATGACTTGTTGCCTTCTAACTAGAAGGATTTTGCCTTGCTCTTAGACTGAGAAGTGGGAAACTAGACCTTGTAGAATGAAGGATTTTATGTAGCTATATATGATAATGCATTTAATCTAAATGATCAATGCAATTTATTATAATAACAAAAAGAAATGAACACATTTTAATCTAGATGAGGTTTAAAATGCTAAACAATATAAAAGCTAGAAATCAAATGAGTATTTAGTTTGACAATAATTCAATGCAATTCAATTCCCACCTCTGTAATGAGGAATTATAAGACTCTTAAATAGAATTCTTTAAATTAATCAATGGTTGAGTTCAACTCAGATCAATGGTCAGGATTGAAGCTAAGATTTAGTCAAGATGGAAGATTCCCAATGTAGGTGGAGTTAACTCACTCAGGTCTTGAGTGTAATGAACAGTTAACTGAAATTCACCTAAGTGTGAGAATGTGTGAATTAAGTCAATTCTAATTTGAGAGATAGATAATTTGAAATTTTCATTCTTGAACTAAAGAGAAGAATTTAGAAAGTTATTTCATTTAATAAGATGAGATATGACCTCATAAATGCAATTTCATTTAATTGAATAATCCCTTTCAATTAATTAAAGTGAATATTATTAAGTTAAATAAATTTAATTCCTTAGCACATTATCCTTAGGAGATAATTTAATTTAATTAAAGTATAAGCACTTTATCTTTAATTAAAGTATAAGCACTTTATCTTAAATTAAATCTAATCAATAGGTTTAATGTAGCTAATCTGAGTCAATACTTTAGGAGTTAAATAAGTAATGTGATTAATGCAAATTAGGGTTTTTTGCATTTGACAATTCAGTTAAGTAGTGAAAATCAGAATGAGAAATGACTAATGAAATAAGACTTTAGGGTTGATCAAAATAGACCAGAATTGGTTATCATGGCAATGGGCCAATTTTGGGGTATTGCATTTTGCCCCCCTTTGAATGAATGTGCAAGCAATATGTTCAATTCAGAGAAAATAAAAAAGCATGATGTATAGATCAAGATATGAGATTGATTCTGCATTGATGACACATAGAAGAAACCTATGATGGAAAAGATCATAAAAGAGATTCAAATGATCAGAAGAAAATTTGGAATCAATTTGAAGTGATTTTGAGGTCCAAAAGACCAAGTTTGACCAAAGGTTGATATATTTGACCATAGTTGACTTGAATTGACTTTTTCCAAGAAAATTTGAAAATTTTGAGGAAAATATGATGTGAAAAGATTCCAAAATTTAGAAAGTATCAAGAAAATGGACTGCACAAGCATTCGATCGCATTGGTCCAAATGTGATTTTGAGCTATTTAAGTGTGTGAGATTTTGAATTCAATCCCTAAAATGAATTCAGAGTGGTCAAATTAGCCAAGGGGTCATTTTTGTGCAAATCAGAGCGCTTTGAAAAATTAGGTCAAAACCTATATAAAGGCCCAAAGGGTCATTTTCAAATCATTTGCACTTTTGTCTTTAGTGAAAAAGAGAGCTCTAAGGAAAAAATTGTGGTCATGTCTTCTCATTATTTTGAGCACTCTCGTCGACATAGTTGGTCGATGGACTACAGACCTCTAGTGAGTAGTAGATGACCTTGTCCTGTATTCAATTTTTCATGCTTTACAATGCATTTTTAGCATGTTTTTCAGGTTTTTAAAGTTTTGTCCCATCAATTCTCATGCAGGGATCTCATTCTTCATGCAAATTTGATATTTCCTTGCGTGAAGATCCTTTAGTTTGGTGTTTCTTCACATGGGGTAGGGAGGTTTCTCGTGAGGGAGATAACCACCTTTTTTCATGGAGTGCCCTAATTTTTGGGTGATATTCATGCATAGTCTAGTCGCTCTTCGTGCAAATAATTGAATCCTTGCACGAAGAAGTGAAATCTTGCATGAGGAAGTGAAATTTTGCGTGAGAATTTGGTGTCAAACACAAAACTAAAAGTTGAAAATTTGATGTTTCATTGCAAATTTGCATTTTTGTTTTTGTTGTTTTTGTTTGCCGAGTGGAGACTGACCATTTGTATGTTGTATTTTCTTGTGCCTATAGGTTATCTTTTATGATATTGGGTTTTTGGTCCCATTATCTACCATATGGAGCTCTGTTGTGAAGCCTTGATGCTCCCAATATGGTGCACATAGATAGATTGGGATTATCACATCTATGCTAGATTCTAGCAGTGCTAGTGAATCACGACCTATTGACTACATTGGTGGATCATTTCCATTCAGAGATAAAAACATTCCACCTACCATAGGGAGAGATGACAGTGACTCCCTAGGACATATACAGGATCCTACATATACCCTTCCATGGGCTAAGAGTGGTCTATGATATAGTCTCGAGAGTAGGCATAGAGGCATTATGGGCCATTTTTCAGTAGGACTTGATTATGGGGTAGACTATCACATGGGATGAGCTTGTACATACTTATAGTCCCACCCATAGGTTGGCCTTAATTTTGGTAATTTTCATCAGCTATTTCTTAATGCTTGATAGAGGCTAGCACAGATTAGAGTGTGGCTAGGGCCAAATGCTCTAGAGGATGCTAGATATGCTAGAGAGATTTAGATGGGGTTGCTTGTACATATGTTCCACAAGATGCACGAGATAGTATATCATGAGAAAAAGAGCATGGTCACCGAGGTGTATGTGGTTTAGATTTGGGCATGCAAGCATCTGCCAATTACACAACCCATTTTTAAGGATGAGAGGTAGCCTATAGAGCCTTATATTTGTAGGTATAGAGGCTAGCTTACCCAGGTAGCTCTGGGTAAGAATGAGCAGTGGAGGGCGCATCTTAATCACTTGGTGTCTATTGTATGGAAGCCCTGGAGAGAGACCAAGAACTAGGATGATGCACCCAATGAGTTGAACCACATGTTTACATCATGACCACTAATAGGCCAATCTACATAGATAGTAGAGAGATTCCCTATTACTCATGTGTGACATTAGTATGGATGACCACATGATATCTCATATGAGTACTTCTCTTATGCATGATTGATGAGGGATTTAGAGCATGGGTGGTCATAGAGGCTAGATCTGGGGAGGTCCATGATCGATGTCCACAACTTGGTTGCAACATAATGGGATTTCCTACTGGTAGTGACAGATATAGGGATGGTGTTGGCCTACCAAGAATATTTTGCAAGCCATCTGTTCCCTCATTTCATAGATCTAGTGGGGATGGAAGCTCTTGGGCCACAGAGACCACCATAGTAGGCAAAACCATAAGTACCCCAGTAGGCACTTTAGAAGGTACCTCAATAGGTAAGGCATATGATACAACAAGTACAGATACTAACTCAGTAGATGGGGATCGATCCAGGTGCAAGGGGCAATGAGACTAGTGAGAGGTAGTAGAGATGACAGATAGCTGAGTAGCAACTAGCTGAGCAGCCAGTTGAGAAGGGTGATGAAAATATGCCAGACTAGCCTACTATGGGAGTTGATATTCTAACATAGACACAAGAGGCTCTCAAGAGAGTGAAAGAGAGGATACGGTTGGCATAGTGACAACTGAGAGAGCTACAGATATAGGTGGCAGTGCATGATGTGTAGATAGAATAGTAAGATCTAGAGATCCGTGACTTACAGGGTTAGTTAGAGCTAGTGACCTATAGAGCTGAGTAGAAGTAGGATGAAATCTAGCTGTGGTTGATGAGAGCTACATATTACTTTGCAGCCTATGGGGAAATTGTCCCAGATGAGGTAGAACAAGTGCCTCAATTTTTGCAGTATGCACGAGAGTTGGGAGGTGGATGGCTAGTTGCGAGACTAGATATGCCTCCTCCATCGCCTCCTCCTCTACATCTGCCTCTAGAAGGTGAGGAAGTAGGAGAGAGCTAGATTTATATTTCTCTCAGTTTTGACCTGGCTATGTATCCATTAGTGTGCCAACACCATTTTGCATCATTTTTGATCAACAACAGTCAAGCAACGTTCATTTTTTTTACTGATGTATTCTTTTGATACCTATAGATACAAGATTTTGAGTAGGGTACCATGTGCATGTGTCACTTTCTACCTTTTAGTTTGATGTACATGATATGTTGATGCTATGATTATGAAATACAAATATGATGTGACGTATGAATGTAGATTTGATTTGATGTATGAATATAGTAATTATGAAATGAAATGATGAGGTTATGTATGAAATACAAATGTGAATGAATTGACATCTCATGTAGTGTTCATATTTTTGTTGATAGTGACAAGTATCCATTGGGGAGTGAGAGGACAAACCAAAGAACCAAATGCTTGTGTAGCCGTGAAGAATCATGATACTTTGAAGAGGCCAACAATCCCTCATCAAAAAGGATGTAAGTGAATTAATCATCGAACCATACACTTATGCAATGCCACCCTATACTAGATGGAACCCTAGGTCTGGTTACCAAGATTCAACAATTATCATCACTGAGCATATAGTGAAACCCTAGATGTCATACAATCCCCACTAACATTGCAATCATAGGAATATTAATAGGACATCTATTCTAGTTTTTTTAGGATTAAATGTAAGCATTCGAGGTACAAGAAGCCAAAATGACCAGAACATTTGTCCCTTTTAATGTAGCAAGTTAACATAAGCATAAGAGCATAAATGCTAGGATGACCATAATGGTTCTTACATGTAGACACACCAAAAACATGAGAGATCCTTCTTATACCAAGTATTCAGTAAGTATTCTATTCGCAATGATCCTTGCATTCATAACCTTAGATAAAAATGTGCTTAGTATACTCATAGTTACCCGTATGTTCACTTAGCAGGACAAGTATCATTATTTACTATAGCATGAAGAGTTCACTCCAACAAGCAAGGAGAAGAACCAACTTGATTGATTTATCCATATAAAAGGAGTTAGGGTACACACAGCCATCGAATGCAAGATGGAGGCTCTTATAGTGGACACCCCTCTTATATGGATGCTTCGGATTATTTGGAACTAAACCATAAATAGAAAGCAAAGAAAAGATCATGCCCCCACTCCTTGCTTCTCCAGTCAAAAAGGACATCATCAAGTTACTCAAAGAGACATGATAAAGCAAAAGTGAAACAAATAAAGAAAATCTTAGCATATCTCAAACAAATTTATCATTTATGAGTTCAGTGTTTTTGTGTTATAGGATTGATGTCAAGTGTCAATGTTTAGAACATGTTTGAAAAAAATCTCTTTATTAGGTGACACAAGTAGAAAAACATAGTTAGAACAACTGGTGACTGAAGTTAAAGAGGAATCTTTAGTAAGAAGAACCTAAATAAGACTGAGTGATAGTAGATAGACATAATTAGGACAACTGGTGACTGAAGCGTAAGTGATGTTCTGTGAGAAAGTGATAGTAGGCAAACATAGTTAGAATAACTCTTGACTATCACTAAAGAAATTCTATGAGGAGAATCTCAAAAAAGAGACACTAGGGACAGTAGGTAGATGTAGTTACAATAATTGGTGACTATCACAAAGGAGATTCTATGAGGAGAATCTTGAAAAAAAAGTGACACTAGCAATAGTAGGCAAACATAGTTAGAACAATTAGAACAACTAGTGAGTGTCACAATAGAGATTCTATGAGGAGAATCTCAAAAGAAAGTGACACTAGTTCCAATAGGAAAATGTAGTTAGAATAGCAGATGATTGTCGCAAGAGAGATTATATGAGGAGAATCTCAAAAAAGTGACACTAGTGACAATAGGCAGACATAGTTAGAACAATTGGTGACTATCGCAAAAGAGATTCTTTGACACTGTAGGGTGTTGCCCCTGAGTTATAAAAAAATTCAATCCATGGATACATGAGCAAAATAAAAAAATGAAAGTAGGAAGTGAAAGTATGAAAGTGACTATATAGGAAGCCAAAAGATGTGTTGCAAGATGTATCATTAGGAACAAGAGGTGCCTGTTTACTAGGTTTTCACCTTCTTAGCAGATATCTTATTTATTTTTTGCTACCATGATGCCTGTTTCCAAGTTTTTTCCAATGGCACTTTTCTTTTTTTCAATTTTTTTGTATTTTATTTATTTATTTATTTGGTATTACCAAGGTGCCTATTGCTAGGTTTTCACCAGGGTAATGAATTTTTTTAGGACTTTTTCACAATTTTTAATTTTTTTTCAGGATAGTTAGATATATATAGAGAGCTTCTAAAATTAAATTAGCTATAGAACTGCTTCAGGTGGAGAGTGTTGATAGGTTCTTTGAGCACCTCTCCCTCAGTTGTAGAAAGCTGATAAGCACCAGATCCATACACTATAGTGACTATGTAAGGACCAAGCTAATTGGGTTAAAACTTCCCCTTTTGGACCCCTTATTGCTAATTCTTAGGGTTTACTCTTAGAATGAGATCACCTAGCTGGAATTCACGTGGCTTAACTTTCTTATTATAACTTATAAACATACACTATTGATAAGCTCAAAGACAATTGCATGCCACTTGCCAATGTTCATCTAATAATACTAGCTCTTGAAGCTGTGATATTCTATAATCTTTATCAGTAATGAGTCCCTTTATGGATATTCTCAAAGTAGGGATCTCAACCTCAATTGGAAGCACAAAATCTACTCCATAAACCAAAGAAAAGGGCATTGTACTTCTGATACTTGTTCTATATGCCCATAAAGTAGGATTAATTTGAAGGTGCCAGTCCCTTCCAAATTTTCTAACTATGTGATACAAGATCTTAAGGATCGCCTTGCTGGATTTCTTTGCTTGGCCATTATCCTAGGGGTAATAGATAGAAGACCATGTTTCATGATTATGAAGTTTTTGCATAACTCCTTAAGGTCCTTATTTTTAAACTATCCTCCATTGTCAGTAATAATGGAGGAAGGTACACCATGCTTTAATATGATGTAATTCATGATGAATAGAGCTACCATTTTTCCATTTTCTATTGAGAGAAGGACCACCTCAACCCACTCTGTGAAGTAGTCTATAGCTGTAATAATGAACTTGTGTCCATTAGAAGATGGGTGAATCTGACCCACAAGATCAAAGGCCCATTGTTGGAATGGCCATAGTATGATAGATGGAATTAGCTCCCTAGTTGGAGGGTGAATTAGATTCCCATGGAGCTAACATTTTTTGTAGGACTTGGCATATTTAATTGCCTCTTGGTCCATATTCAGCCAATAGTAACCTGCTTTAATAAGTTTACGAGCTAGTGTCAAGCAATTTGAGTGAGATCCGCAAATACTCTCATGGACATTGATTAATGTGTATTTGGACTCTTCAGATTCTAGACACCTAAGGAGTGTTCCATTGAGACCTCTCCTAAACAAGTCATCAACAATAATGACATATCGTGAAGTATTATAGATAAGGTGACATTTTCATTCTGGGTTAGACCATCCAAAATGGTTTGGTCAGATAGATAGGAGTATATGTGGTGGTAGTAGGATGAATCTTGTCTTACAATAGAACATATCATCCTAGATTTAGGTGTATCATAGGCAGGGTAGAGTAATGTTTCCACTAGGAACTCATGTCAAAGATCATTCTTTGGCATTTATAGTAAAGAAGCTAAAGTAGCCATGGCATCAGTTGCTTTGTTATCTGCTTGAGGAATTTACTGAAAAGTGATATGAGAAAAGTATTGCTTCATGTTGTCAACCATGCATTTTTAAGGGACCAATTTTTCATGCTTTGTTTGATATACATTGTTGACCTAGTTGATTATGAGATGAGAGTCCCCAAAAATGTTCAATTGATCTACTCTTCATTCAACTGCAATTTTCATGCCATTAATTAGAGCCTCATATTCTATAATGTTGTTGGTACAAGGAAAAAAAATCTTGTCTACCTCAGGTAGTGAATATCTCTGTGGTGTAATAAATAATAATCCAACACTAGATCCCTGTTATGTGAAGGAACCATCAACGAACATCACCCAAGTTTGGTGTGTGAGCGTCATAATTGATTCATCAGGAAAATCAATGTTCAGTGGGAGAAGACTCTACATCAGTGTATCCGCTAGCTGATCAACAATCAGTTGTCCCTTGATAGCCTTTCATTCAACATACTAGATTTCAAACTCACTCACTATCATGACCCACTTAGCCAATCTCCTTGTTAGAGTTGCCTTACTGAGTAAGTACTTTAGTGGATCAATTTTAGCCACCAGTCGTGTAGTGTGAGCAAGCATGTAGTGTCTCAAATTATGGGAAGCAAAGATGACTGCCAAGCAAGCCTTTTCAATGATACTATAATTCATCTCATAGGAGATCAATGTATGAATTAGATAGTAAGTAGCCCTTTCCTTGTTATTGTCGTCTTCTTGAGATAATAAGATACCATGCAATGTCTTTGTTACTAAGCTATACAAAATTAGAGGCTTCACATAGATAGGAGGCACTAAGATCGGCAGATTAGCAAGATATTGTTTTATCTGTATCAAGCTTTGCTCACAATCCTGACTCTAGTTATATTTCACACCTTTATGTAGAGTCTTCGTAAAAGGTTGTGATCTGTCCACTAGTTGTGATATGAATCTATGAATAGATTTAATTCTTCCTTATAGGCCTCTCATTTGACTGATATTATGGGGTGGAGACATATCCATAATTGCTTAAAATTTCTCTAGATCCACTTTGGTTCCTTTTGTAGACACAATGTATCCCAATAGTTTCATTGATGTGACACCAAATGCACATTTTTTAGGATTAAGCCTTAGACTAAATTTTTCCATGTGATCTAGGATAGGTCCCAAATCTTGAAGATGAGTATTGCATTTTGCACTCTTGACCAAGGTATCATCCATGTAGTCCTCCATGGCCTTATGCATCATATCATGGAAAATTGTAGTGACTACTCTTTGATATGTAGCACTAGAATTTTTAAAACTAAATAGCATCACATTCCAATAGAAGGTTCCCATGCACAAGTAAAAGTAGTCTTTTCCTGATCTTCTGGTGTAATTTTTATCTAATTTTAACTAGAAAATCCAACCATGAGTGAGTACATCTCATATCCTACTGTCATGTTCACTACGATAGCAATGTTAGGAAGTGGAAAATCATCCTTAGGACATGCTAAGTTGAGATCATAGAAGTCAGTACAAACTCTGATAGATTTGTCATGCTTGGAGACTAGAATAATGTTTGATATCCATTCAGCATAATCAATAGCATGGATGAAACCAACTTTCAAAAGTTTCTCCAATTTAACTTTGATGAGCAATGCAACATGAGGATGCATTTTTGTAAGTTTCTATTTGACTAGTTTAGCACCTGGTGTGATGGACAAGTGATGCATAATGAGTTTAGGATCTAACCCTGGCATGTTTGAATATGTCCACATAAAGTTTATCTTTTTCTCTTTTGGAGGAAAGCAATAAACTCCTCTTTTTCCTCTGGAGATAGTGAGTGTGCAAGATGTATCATGTGAGGATGGTCTTCCATTCCTAAGCTGATCAGCTATATTGGCTCTATCAACACTGATGATCTTTCCTAAAAATGACTAGGAAGTGCATCAAATATCTTATCCGTGGGTGCCTCAAAGAGGTTTTCACCTTTGGATATGTCTTTTATTTTTACTTTTTTAGTTTTTGACACTGCCACGATGTGGTTTTCACCATCATGCCTTCCATTTTTTTCTTTTTGATTATATGACCGAGATACTTGATGTTAGCTTTACTCATATTGATGCTTTGTTTCGCTAGTGGAAGACATTATTTTTTTGACAGTGTTTAAGTAGTAGGAAAGAGCATAGTCATTTTGGAATGTAGAGACTTCACTATATATATTGGAATTCCAATTTATAAGCTTAGGATATGTGAGTGAAAGAGTAGTGGAGGGCTCGATTGTTTCACAGTATAATCATTAAATTATTGGACAAGTAATTCAAGACCTACAACGGCTTCAACCATATACATGTTTGAATTCCTTTGAGTATTAATGTCATCAACCAAATACTTGAGGACACTAGTTGGATTGGACTGATCTGACCTAATGCTAGACATTTCACCTACTTCGAGTTGGTTTTCATAGACATGAACTTGATCTATGTCTTTATCTACAGTTGCTTCTAAGAGAGAGAGTTAAATTCATATTCCTTAGAATTAGTGCTACATGGTGAAAGATTGTAGAATTACCTAACAATGATAGGGACATACTTTCCTTCATCATCTATATTTTTGCATAGATACTCAATGTGTAAAGCTTGACTAGACTCTCCCTATTCTGAATGAGCATGATGTGAATTAGTAGTGTCTTCAAAAGAATCATTAATACCATCCATAGTGCTAACACGTGGCACAAAGTCATCAGGTTCAACAAAGAATTTAGCAAGATCGTAAGGAATAGGAGAAGGATAGGGATCCTCATCATCAATATTATCATCCTAATTATCAAACTTAGCTTGTGACTCATTTCTAGATGAACTCTCAGGTTCTGGTATGAATATGTTAATCCCTAAATAGAATGGAATCTTCTTAAAGCCTAGACTAGATGTATCTCTATTTCCTCAAGCTATTGCTTTAATAGGATCAATTAGACCATTGTTGTTGTGTCCAATAAGACTAGTTCCCTTATAGCCAAAGCGTTTCATGAGTGTAAGACTAGGGCCACATTTCTGAGGAGTGATCTCACGAGTCTTTTTTGTGAGGCCAGTTGGAGTCTCCTCTTTGTAAAGCCACACAACAATGGCTCTATTTTCAATTTCATCCTCTAGGGGGATTGTAGCCTTGGAAAAAATACCATTTTACTTAGTTTGAGGTGTCAACACAAATGGCTTCTTTGCTTTAGATGGTCTCCCATAATGATGGGGAGACTCAAGAAGAGATGTCAATGAAAACACTAGTTCTATGTGATATTCACCCATTTCAATTTTTTTTAGTTGGAGTGACTATTCAATTTGCTTTAGCTTGTTATCATGATAATTAGAAGATTCCCTATTAGTAGGTACAAAGTTTTCAACAACTTTCAACACATTATAGGTATAGCTAGTACTAGTAACTTTGAAGCCATGAAATGGGAATTTTATGCATTGATGATAAGTGGATGGTATAGCACACATCTCATGTATCCATGGTCTTCCTAGTAGAATATTGTAAGCCAAGGTAACGTCAAGGACTTGACAATTGACATCTCTTTCTATAGGATCTTGCGATGAGGAGCAATAGATTCCTTAGAATAGTCTAACTACCTAAGTAGAGTAGTAGAGACAATGTTTAACCTAGCTTCATTATTGATGAGCACCTGATGGACATGTTTCTAATGTATCACGACCTCAATGTGTAGAGGTTGATTGTGTAGGTGACTTAGTGAATTTTTGTCCTCCTCAGAGAAGGACATATAGTAAGGTGAGGTCAAATGACCTATCATAGATTGGAATTGCTCAAGATCAAGATCTTGAGGGACATTTTCCTTAGTGAGGGCTTTAACAAGAATCTGTCTATGAGAAGGTGAGATTTTGAGCAGTTCAAAGATCATGATTTGAGAATTAGTTCATTGTAACTGATCAAGACTACTATAGTTGGTAGCCATTGAATTTTTCATGAGTTTTGCACCTTTTCTGATGGACCAATAAGGGTTTTATCTTTGTGTTGTTCAAGTTTAGGAGCACAAGGCACAGGGCCTTTTAGTATCAACTTGGCATAAGAATGTGTAATAGCGTTGGCACAAGATTGTGAAGATTCATTATCAAATGTGTGGGAAGTAGGGCCCCTTAAGAAAAATGGTGTCCTTGGTTTATTGTTGTCTTTCTTGCCCTTGATGGTAATAATGTCACAGTACTCAAAATCCACAGGTTCAACCATGTTGATCACATTGTCATCATTAGAGTACGTATAGTTGACCTTGTTGTTAGGTTTTGGTTTTCAGCTCTCTCTTCTTTCATAAGATGGGAAGGATTCCTTGAAAGCCTTGTGATACGAGTTCTTGTTATGTTTGTCCACCACAATGTCACCATCATCAATCAAGTCTTGGACTTTGTAATGCAAGTTTATGTAGTTTCTAATTTGGTGACCTTTGTTTTGGTGGTATTCATAGAATGTGATTTCATTCCACCATGGTGGCCGTGGTTGCAGATTGTATGAGCTAGAGTTGTCCAATGGAGAAATGAGCTTGTTTTGTAGCAAGGTCTTATAGACCACATCAAAAGGTTCACCAAGAGGTGCATACTCTCATTTTGGGCATGAGACCCAAGAGTTCCTCAATTTTTTTCTTGATTCCTTATTGTTAGAAGGAGACTTCTCAACATTCTTGGCTGCTTTGAGATTATCCATGAGATTAAAGGTTGCCTTAGTAAGTTTAGGAGTGATGCTGTCAACAACCCCATCATGTACAACCTCTCAATTCTTGTTCATGTACTTGGGTTTTTCCTTGTTAGAGGTGGATCCTTGTTTTGTGTCCTTTTGAAGGGTAAGTTCACCCTTCTTGACCATGAATTCCTCTATGCAGATAGCTTGTGTGACCATGTCTTCAAAGGTGCATGGACCTTGAAGTTGGACTCTATACCTGAAATAGAGTTGGTGATTATCAATGAAGATGTCAAGGTTCTCCATTTTAGGAATCTTGCATGAATATTTAGTATAAAGTTATCTTGATCTCTGAAGGAATGTGAGAAAAGGTTCCTCGACTCTCTTTTTTAGATTACACTAATCTCAGATGTTAACAAGGTGTTAAATGTTGTGAGAATACTATTGGACAAACACGTTGGCAATTTCATCGAACATTTTGATAACATGAGGTAAGTGTGAAAACCAATCCATAGCCTAACCACCTAGACTTCTTGGGAATAGACACACGAGATATGTATGATTATGCATAAATTCCATAGACAAGGATCTTAATTCCCACAAATGATCTTGGGGATCAATAGTTCCAAAGTATTGTTTATACTTAGGCAACTCTACTCCTCTTAGAAAAGGAGGCATGTCTATACTCTTGTCAAATGGGAATGGACAAAGAGCCTCTAAGCTGTATATTTTTGCAGGCATGTCTTTATCATGCATCATTTGGGCTAGTTGGTCTTGCATGATTTTCAATTATTTTTGGAGCTTGGAAGTTTTAGTTTCCTCTTTAGGCATGATGATAGCTTCCACATTAAAATGATGAGGTAGCTTAGCTCCCTCTTGGGCAAGTTTGAGAAAGTAATTTTCTTTCTCTTTGTTAAGCAAGATTTCCATGGCCTTTCATAAGTTTTTGTCAGTATGACACTTTTCTATGTGTTCAAGAAGTATTTCCACCTCTTCCTCATCTTCATAAGTGAAAGGGTCTTTCTATTTCTCATTCCTAGGTTCGTCTTGGTTTCTAGTATGTTCACCATGTTTGGGTTCATGATCAGCCATTGTAGGAATGTGTTCAGATAGAATTCAGATGTATTGTTTGGAGATGTAGGACCTTTGCTAGTTTCAAGATCCTCTTGATAAGAGGGTTTCCTAGTTTTTCATAAGCTTATAGAGAGTGTTCTCTAAACTTGAGGTGATCTAACAAGTGAAGGAGATCATGAAGATTCCTTATTGGACAAATTGGACGTAGACCATGTACAAATTGGAAGGAAACCTCTACCATGATTACAACCCCTAGCTTGACCTCGTCTAAGTCAAAGGGGATAAAACATGTTTCCACTTCTTGTTGCCATAGTCATAGACAAGGACAAGAAGCAAAAACCTAGACAAGAATTACACTAGAATGTAGTCTCAAAAAGAAATAAAAGAGTGTTGTATACTAAGGTACGAGTAGTGTGAGTAAGGGCTAGAATAGCTAAAGATTATGACTATCATAACATGGAGTACAAAAAGCACTAAAGGACAAGACCAAGATAATTAAAGGACGAGACTAGTTTAAGTGTAGAGCACAAGTCATCAGGTGAGTAGGATGTCATTGTTTGGGACTGTTTGTAGACAAGAAAGAGGTAACAAGTTGAAGGAACAAGCTAGACTTAGAGCACAAATAGCTCTAACATACCAGATTATCAGTTTTAACTCAAGATTTTGCATGAAGATTATCTGGGAACTACACAGGAAACTACACCAAGGCAAGTGAAAACTTAGAACAACAATTTTGAACCGAGAATCTCGTGCGAGAACTCACATAGAGCCGCACGAGGAAGTGCTATACTAAAAAGTGAACATGATTCTAAAAAATGAATTGAGTTGCAATATCTTGCATGGAGATTTGCACTAGGATGCATGAAGACCTTGATAGGGCTATGTGAAGAAATTCATACTTGTGCGAAGAGATGCAGAGTGAAAAGGAACTCGCGTGAAATCTAGCAAAATTGGGCACAAAAAAAGAGACCAAACTGACAATTGAAACTAGATTTTGAAGGTTTCAGACTATTCTAGATACGTTTTTGGTTGATTTGATAGATTTTAGATGGATAGCAAGGTTGGTTTTCAAATTTCTAAAATACATTTGGTTTTGGAATCAAGACAAGTGTTTTAAAAAAGACACAGGAAGCAAGCAGTGTTCGAATACAATCCAATCAAGGACAAATCAACTCAAAGGGATGGGGGATTCTTGACTTTCAGTTTGTTTTAGATAGGTTTGGACATGTTTAAGATTCAATAACAAACATGTTTTATCCCTAAAAATAAAAAATGGTAGAGAAGGTAAAACCTTTGTCCCACAACTTATGCGCATGTGTGCACCTCACGTAGCCATGTCACCCCACTAGAAGGTGCCTATGTTTTTGGTGTATTCAAAGGGCTCAATAACATATACGCTGAATGAACACCCTTGTGGCAGGGGTCAAGCATGTATACTACCTTCCAATGCCTAGTGGTATGCCTATGGTGAGTTCTATAGGAGAGATTCTTCTCCCTCCTTGCACAAAGATTATGCCCCCTTTCGTAGGTGAACTAGGTAGCAACTAACTAAAGGTTTTTTACTTGGCTTTTGTTTGTATTAATTTGTGGTGGCTTTGCAAGTGGAGTTGAGACCAAAAACCCACACCAACATCTATAAGTACACACACTTACTTAGCAAGGCTAGGGCTAGCGTTGACCAGTGCAGTTTACAAAGCATGTCCTTGATATGCAATATCAAGAATGAAGGAGAGGAAATCAATACGGCTTTGGAGTCTTTCACTCTACAAAGGTTCTTTATTATAATGAGTTGGAATCTTTGGCAAAAGGAGTGTGCTCACTTGGGTCATTCCCAGAGGTTGGATCACTCCAGCAGACCCTCTAAGGGTGGACTTAGACTGGTGGTCTATATCTAAGGGTCCAAGTTTCTGATTTCTCTCAAAGGGAAAGAGCATACTCCTCTACCTTGTCACCGTGCACAAACATGCAAAATATGTTAATCACCATGTTAGCTTGATGGGGACACAACCCAAGAACCGAATGGACACAACAGAAAAGGGAAATTATATTAACTGAGAAAATAAGCTAGTACAAATAGTACAGAGAAAATAAACTTCAAAACATGCCCTAAGGGCTTACAATAGCATAAATCTAGAGATAATTTCTCCTTTCAGTACCTCCTCTCAAACTCCACTCCGAACTGCCTTTTACAATGCAAAGAATCTCCTTAAATAGACCTCGAAAGGTTAAGGACTAGGAATACATTCTAGAAAGTGCTATTAGGCATCCACCGACCAAATAGAAGGTTCTAGAAGCTGCGTTAGAAGTCGGCACAAATCTATAATAATCCAAAAATGGTAATCGAACTTTCGGGAGGCATAACTTTTGAATCGTAGCTTCGATTGACGAACCATTTACATTTTCAAAAAGCTCTCGAAGCGCTCTATAGCCCTATGGACAAGCTTTGCTCATCCCCCATTTTTCAGCCCTTTTCAAGGTCATTTAATGCCCCTAACCTGACTTTGAAGCATTCTTAGGAGGTCTCCAAAACCCAAAAAACTGCAATAACTTTCAAACCGTGAGGTCTTTTGACCTGATTGTTTTTCTGGAATGCTCTAAATCACAATTACATTCATTTGGCCAATTCACACCTTCTAGTTTACCAAAATGATGGCCCAACTACATGCTCCTATTTTTTTCGAGATTTTCTAGCATACTGATAGTGGAACTGTGAGAGTTGGAACCTTTATTTGACCCAAATGGGTGTCCACAAATGAAAACACATGAAACAAAAACTAAGTCTAAGTACATTTTTTTTGGGTGACACAGGATTGCCCTTATACCTCTGGATGCTCCTGCATCATAGCTTAACCAATCTAGACTTATCCCTTTCTCAAGATTTTGATTCCCTAAAAGGAAATTATCATCTCTTCATAAAAGAGGACTCACACTAGAGAACCACTAACTTGTTTGCCTCCCTTAGATGCTATCTTTCAGAGCCTTCTAGGTCTCTGATTTACCCTTGGTCATGACCTCCAAGTGGTAAAGAACATACTCCTCTATTTCTCTATCTTGCACCCTACAAAGTTCACAATCCCTAATTATACTAGTGCAAAAAGGATGAAAAAGACAACATTTTATGTGGGTTTAGAATTGATCTTCGACATTTGTATCTTTGATAATGTCCTACAAACACACAGTCAATTCATGTTTGAAATGTTTGTATACAAGAAGTCTTCATCAATCATCCTGCAAATCATAGTTATGCTATAGAAAAATTAGAAAGCTAAAAAAAGTACTTCAGAGAAAACACATTAATCAAATCAAATGATAAATTGAATTATGAAAACTTTGCATTTTGCATGTTCTATTCAAAGATTTCATGCGAAATCTTGTACAGTTCCGTGTGAGAAAATGAGTTTCTATATGAGAAACTATGCAATGGGACACTTTTTTACATGAGGAAGTGCGAAGAAACAAGTGAAACCCTCAAATCTTTATGCAATCTACACAAAAAATTGAAAATTTGTACATATAGGTATGATAGAATCATTAAAATATCTGAAAATAAAGCATATAAGGCCAAAAAAATTAATTTCCTCTGCGCTATAGGTGGTTCTTGAAATGTATATTGGAAATTGGGGGGCCTCTGATCCTCACATACACTTCAACATAGTCCTTACTTGTAGGATCATCCTAGAATAATCATTGAATTGCTTATCCAAGAGGTTCGACAAAATGACCTGTTGCCTTCTAACTAGAAGGATTTTTCTTTGCTCTCAGACTGAGAAGTGGGCAACTAGACCTTGTAGAATGAAGGATTTTATGTAGCTATTTATGATAATGCATTTAATCTAAATGAGTAATGTAATTTATTCTAATAACAAAAAGAAATTTAAACTATATGAATGCATTTTAATCTAGATAATGTTTAAAATGCTAAAAAATGTAAAAGCTAGAAATCAAATGAGTATTTGGTCCAATAACAATTCAATACAATTCAATTCCCACCTCTGTAATGAGGAATTAGAAGCCTCTTAAATAGAATTCCTAAAATTAGTCAATGGTTGAGATCAACTTAGATCAATGGTCAGGATTGAAGCTAAGATTTAGTCAAGATGGAAGATTCCCAATGTAGGTGGAGTTAACTCACTCAGGTCTCGAGTGTAATGAAAAATTAACTAAAATTCACTTGAGTGTAAGAACGAGTGAGTTAAGTCAATTCTAATTTGAGAGATAGATAATTTGAAATTCCCATGCTTGTGAGAAGAATTTAGAAAGTTATTTCATTTAATAAGATGAGATATAACCTCATAAATTCATATTTCATTTAACTAAATAATCCCATTCACTTAATTAAAGTGAGCATTATTAAGTTAAATAAATTTAATTCCTTAGCACATTAGCCTTAGGAGATAATTTAATTTAATTAAAGTAGAAGCACTTTATATTAAATTAAATCTAATCAATAGGTTTAATGCAACTAATCTGAGTCAATACTTTAGGAGTTAAATAAGTAATGTGATTAATGAAAATTAGGGTTTTCTACATTTGACAATTAATTCAAGTAGTGAAAATCAGAATGAGAATTGCCTAATGAAATAGGACTTTAGGGTTGTTAAAAATAGACTAGAATTGGTTATCATGAAAATGAGCCAACTTTGGTGTATTACAGATATCAATGAGAAGAGAGCTGGATGGATTACTAGAGTCATGAAATATGATATTGATATTAAGATCACTAAATTGATAAGAGGTAAGGGAATGTGTGAATAGATGGCTTCATCTTTTCAGTTATATGAAGAAGCTACCCTCCTAATCCAAATGAGCAACTACTAGAAAGTGAATATTAGATTGATTGGTTGTAGGACATGAATACCTTCTTGACAAAAGGAAGATGCCCCCAAGGTCTAGATAGAGCCAAGAGGAGACAATTCATATTGTACGATATTCCTTATGTCTTGATGGATGGAGTATTATTCAGAAAGGATTCTAATGGAGTCCTACTTAGATGTATACAGATAGATCAGGTTAGTAGGTTGCTAAAGGAATTTCATTATGGTGTTGCTGGTGGTCATTTCTTAGCTAGATTCATTGCGATGAAGATAATGACAGATGGCTATTATTGAAATGCCCTATTTAATGACTGCCATAAGTGAGTAAGAAAGTGTGAGAAATGTGCTTTCTTCTCAAGAAAGAAAAGATTGGCTTCCCTTCCGCTCCATCCCATTCAGGTTGACTAACCTTTTCCTGATGGGGTTCAAATTTTATTGGTCCAATAAGTCCACCCTCTAGTGCTGGTCATAAATGGATCTTGGTAGCCATAGACTATTTCACAAGATGGATTGAGGTAGTGGCTTTGAAGGATGCAATAGAGGCCTCAGTAGTTGAATTCCTTGATGGAATTTTGACAAGATTTGGTGTTGCCTCAAGTATCATATCTGATAATGCCAAATCTTTCATTAGCTCTCACATATGTTCTTGGGCTCTAGAATATGGGATATGTTTGAGCACCTCCTCGAATTATTATCCCCAAGGCAACGGCTTGGTTGAATCCTCTAACAAGAATCTTATTAGGATCATGAGGAGAACAATTGAAGAAAATAAGAGTTGGCATGACAAGTTGAAGACATCCCTTTAGGATAACATAATTACACCTAAGAGAGTGGTTGGAAATTCACCTTTTATGCTACTTTATGGAAGGGAAGCTAGGCTTCCTATTTCACTAGAATTTCCCTCTCTTGAGCTAGCTCATTAATTGGAGCTAGAGGAAAATGACCCCATGACAATTAGGTTAGAAAAATTGATTGAATTGGAAGAAAAAAGGTAACATGCTATGCATACACTTGAGGCTCATCAACAATAGGTCAAAACAAGTTTTGACAAAAAGGCTACAATTAGGATTTTTAGGGAAGGCAATCTTGTTCTCAAGTGGGATGCCAATAGAGCCAAGCTAGGAAGGCATTTTAAGTTTGATACTATTTGGAGTGGGCCTTATGTTATCACTAATTGCAAGTAGGCTAATGCTTTCTAGCTATCTAGGCCCAATGGTGATGTTCTACCCATTCTAGTTAATGGGATTTACCTCAAACCCTACTTCTAGAAAGGATTAAAGTTTTTTGTATATATATAAGGTTAGTTTCCAAGTTTCCATGAAGTGCTAAGCACATGTTATCTCTTTGTAAGATAGCCAAATTTTAAAGTTTTGTAGTTACATGGAATTTAGAGGAAGAGTTATGGTTTCACAATGCATAAGATCTCAGTTTTTTACGATGGATACTTAAGGTCACTAGTCATATACTTAGCAAGTTAATATTCTCTCTAAATCACCAAAATTGTTGGCCATATTTTTATTCTCACCAAAATTTGAGTTTTCCTATCAAGCATGGCCAATGGTAATGTATATCAAATATTCAAATGATAAAATGTTATAAAAGATATTTTAAAACTTTGGCTTATCCCTTATTTTCCTAAGTTCAAGTTTTTTATGCTTTATTCCCTTGGAGATTCAAGTTGCAATCATGCAACTATCTTTCATCACCCATCGCTATAGTCTATGGCTTAACTGTCAGGGAAGGTGTGAATGTTTGACATGCTCTTTTTAGTGGTCAACATGGCTTTATGGTTTATAAGGCTAGCATCTAGTTATGAGTTGTGATTTAGTGATCTCTCTTTATCACTCGATCATAGGGTTATGATCTTGACTCAAGGTCCTTCCTTATTTGTATGATCACATAGAGTTTAGTGTTAACCATGGTCAGGATGGTGAAGTTTTGAATCACCTAGTATGCATGGTCATTGGGTTTAGTGATGGGTTAAGGATTCAAACTACAAAGGAATGATAACATAAAATGAGCAGACCAGATGGTTGTTGTATCTTCGCTGGAGTTATCGCTTGAATTGCAGTTAGTACTACAAACATGTATCTCTTCTTGTTTGCATAGTCACAATGAGTTAAAGATAATCCTAGGGCAAGGTCATGAAATTTTGGCATGGCACCATATAAATGATTCTAGTGATGTGGAACCACTAAATTTGTCAAAAGTTCTGACATGGATGGTAACTGCAGTTTTCCCTTAAGCGTCTGATCTCCCAAGATCAATGCTTATCACTATGTAATTAAGAAAATATGTATGATAAAAATACATAGTGAGATGGTGATAGTGCAACACGTGTCTCAGTGGGCCTAGGTGGAGAGAAAGAAATGGTGGTTAAGTCCATTTTTTCATGGTTGTAGACATTTCATGTCAAGTCAAGGATTAAGCGACAATGAAGTGAATGGTATGTTGGTAGTTTGGATCATAGTTTTTCATGGTTGTGAGCATCTAATGCTAGTTGGATATTAAGCGATGATGATGCAAGAAACTAGTCCCATGTTGTTGCCTAATCATGGTAGTTAGTGGAAGATGTTAAGGGTAAGCTGTGAAGTAGCAATACAGTCTGTTTGTGGTTTCAAAAGGAATAAAAAATATTGAAGAAAGGTTGTTGTGAAGCTGTAATCATAAGAAATCAAGGTCGAATATGAAAGATAAAAGAGTGATCAGGTGGTGAAATGATGGAATATGGCTAGTCCACATGGAGAAGCCTAAGAAATGACTCCAATTGACCAATGATCTAGCTTACTTAGCATGCTGATAACAAAGGAAGCAACTCTTTAATGGTGGATTTGATCTTTTTTAATCTTCTTCAAGCACATTCATCATTCCCCATGCTTGATAAATGTGAAGGGACACCCCATCACTGCCCCTTGATCCATCTAATCAGTCATAATGATAATGACCACCATTTCTATCTTCTCAAGGCTCTATTTGGTGAATAAGTGATTTTCTTGCATTTGGAGTTGTGCCATGATCAAATCTTTCCTAGATTTGTAGTGACTATTCTCTGCAATCTTGAATGTAGTTGTTGAATTTTTCCTTAGGGTAGAAGTTATTTGAGTTATGCTTGCACTATAAAAGTAGATTTTGTAACCGTTCTTATGGTCAATCTTTTCTTCTAATTTTTTGGCATTTTATGTCTCTGCTCTGCTACTATAATTTCCTTTTCCTTTGAGTTAATACATTCCTTTTTTGTATATTTTTCTTCCATTAATACACTATGCAATACCCTCTTACCTTGTGTTAATGTATTATTTTTATTTCTCAATTTTATGATTGTATCTACTTGGATTTTGAATGATATAAAGTAAAGCCTCTTCCTTATAACATTCTTTTGATTTCTAATCTACATATCATTGTTGGATTAAGAAAGGATTGAATTTGTATACTTTGAGGTTATATTGATGAATTATGCATTCTTGGGAAGAGATAAGGTTGAATATACTATTTGGTATATCAACTCCTCTTAGATTAGATTAGATAATTTTCTTTCATGCATTCCTTCTCCCTTTTCCTCTCAAGAAATAGTTAGGTGCATCCTGATATTAAGGAAGCTGACCTTCTTTGAAGATTCAATCTCAAGTTGCAAAGTCCCACACTTTTGAGATTGTTTCCATGTTACATGATGTTTCCTTTAGGTAAGACCTTAGGAAAGGGTGCAAGCTTTTGTGTCAATAGGTAGCATAAGTAGGGCATGAATCTGTTGGAATAATGATACATTTGTCATTAGTTACAACACTTATTTAATTATGAACGCTTACCGAGTTCATCACTCAGTTTACAGTTCATACCGAGCATTCGTTGGTTACCAAGTATGTTCAGCAGTGTTTACCAAGTCAGGAAGGTAAACAAAGGTTTTAGTGTTTACCGAGTCAGAAAGGTAAACAAAGGTTTTTGTGTTTACCGAGCCAGAAAGGTAAATGAAGGTTTTAATGTTTACTAATTCAGAAAGGTAAACAAGGTAAACAAAGGATTTAGTGTTTACCGAGTCAGGAAGGTAAACGAAGGATTTAGTATTTACCGAGTCAGGAAGGTAAATGAAGGTTTCAGTGATTACCAAGACAGAAAGGTAAAAGAAGTATTCAGTGCTTACCAAGTGAATCGAAGGAGTTAGTTTCTACCGAGTGACACAATGTTTACCGAGTCACCAGTGGTTACCAAGTTCCAAGGTACTCAGAGTGATTAGTATGGACCGAGCTCCTACCTCTACCGAGTGCATGACGATGCCGTGTAATGTAGTGGATGCCGAGTGTCAGAAGGTCACCGAGTGAGTTTGAGGAACCTGAGTTTTCTACTATCTGGCCGACTCAGTAATGTTTTGTCCACTTGTGTTTGGCCGACCTTGTTGTTGTAAATATTGGAATGGTATATATGTAATGTATTGTGCCATTTGCAATATAGAAATGATGAAGAGAAGTAACAGTGAAGTAAGAGCAAATTGAAAGAGAATCAGCAGCGGAGTATTCAACAAGGTTATCAAGGAGCAGCAAAGATATATCCATCACATCAAGTGATCAGTACATAAGATCTAATCAGCAAACCAGTTGCAAGCAGATCCACTGCTTCATCCTAACAGGTGAATCAGTTTTGTAAATCCTTTAACAGGGTAGACTTAACAGTCTTTTGTAAATCTCCTAATAGAGTGCATACTTCATTGTATGTTTGTAAATCCTCTAACAAGGTGGATCTAGCAGTCCTACTTACTCCTAATAGGACAGATCACCAGAAGTGATCATTGTAAGCCTTAACCAGTAAATTTATACTGCAGTATTGAAGTTTCGTGGGCATCATCCCCACCCCAGTTTTACTTTCAATTTGAAAGGTTTCTGGGTCACCAAATCAGTGTGTTAATCTTTTCATGCGTTCAGTAAAGTAGATGAATGAATGGTGAATTTGTTATTATGCTGAATTGGTTTAAATTTTAAAGTTTATTGATTCACCCCTCCCCTCTCAGTAACCTTGTTAGTCTTGAATATTTCCAACAATTGGTATCAGAGCTTTGTGGTTCTCAGGATAGAGCTTGACAGCTTGAGCAAAGATCAAGGACAATGGAGATATTCAAACTTGACAAAACTATTGAGAATGAGAAGCTAGATTTGGAGATGGCCATGGTTCAACTCAAAGAAGCAAAGGAACATCTTTCTCAATCCCTAAAAAGAAGAAAGGAACTTGCAAGAAAAATAAATGACCATTTTTATGTTGAAGAAAGGATTGAAGATTTGTTACCATCAAGTAATACAGAAGAAGCTGACAAAGTAATCAAAGAACTTCTAGAAAAGAATGGATCTCTGCAAGAAGAGGTAAGAAAGCTTAAAAGAGAGCAAGAAATACAGTCAATCAGGCTATGTGAAGTTTTGGAACAAAGAAACAAAGCACAAGAAGAATTGGAAGATAGAAGTCATGAAACTCAAAATCAATCCCTTGAACATGAAGATCTAGCAGATCAACTATCCAATGCAAATGAAGAAATCAGGATTCTCAGAGCGCAAAATGAAAGTCTACAGAATGACTTAAGAACTGAGAGACAAACCAATGAAAGCTTGGAAAATGATCTAAAAATTGAAAAACAAATCAATGAAAGGATGATGAAATCTCAAGAAGACATGAATCAATTGAATCAGCAAAATGAGCAGAATTTCTATAAGCAAAAAGGTAAAGCTGGTCTTGGATACAAGGAAGAAGGTGAATCTTCTGAACAAGGTACTCAAAGGAATCAAAGACCCACTTGTAATCATTGTGGTAAGATAGGTCATACATCTAACAAATGTTGGAGTAATGGTAAAGGTAAATTCAATGGCAAATGTTTCAATTGCAATCAGCATGGTCACAAAGCCAATGAATGCAAGGAGAAACCAAAGTTTGAAGGCAAGTGTCACAAATGCAAGAAACAAGGACATAAGGCATTTGAATGTAGATCAAAATCACTCAATCCAGGAGAACAAATTGTCAAAGCAATATTTGGTTGGGATTACAATACTTGGTGTAGATGTCACTATTGTGGAGAATATGGACACATAGGAACAAACTGTAGAAGGCATCACCTAAGAAAGAAAGATACAACCATAAGATGCTATACTTGTACTAAACTTTGTCATATAGCCAAGAATTGCATGAATATAGGAAAGGTTGAAGATGAAAAGAAAACTAGAGCTGATAATGTTCGAAAGCAAATGAAACAACAGTGGATTCCTAAGTCTACCGAGCAAGAAAATTCAAATGATGGAAATGTCACTCTAAGAATGGGCGACTCCACCATTCCTAATTAGACTTATCAAGAAGGATAAGGGATTGCATCTTCAAGCCATATCCTAAGCAGTTCCAGAAAGGAGTGGAAATGAAAAATCAGTATTGCAGATACAAGTCATAATTCACAGTGTTGCATCTACCGAGTAAGGTTGGTTTTCAGACTTTACTGAGCTTGATCGGGAAGATAAGAAAGGTTTTGTGTGCTCACCGAGCTGCAAGGTTTACCGAGTAAGTTGGTGACTATTTATAAAACCCTAATTCTCATCTACCTATGTACCCAAGCATTAATGACAAGATTTTGATCAAAAAGATAGAATTTGATCTCATTTTTCACCGCGAATTCAGAGTTCACAGAGCATATATATTTTCAAGTGCATCCAAGCGAGTTCAAGTAATTTGAGGCAATTTTTCAGCAAAGAATTTGTGTTATGAAATCATTCTCTAACTGAGTAGCAATGGCATCCGCAAGCACCAGTGGCAGCAAGGTGAAGAGAGGTTCTGAAATGCTTGTGAAGGGAGTCGAATGGGAGGCACCCAATTTCAAAATTGTTCCTGCCATCGCTGAATCACTCGACCCGCATGGAGCTCAATCGCAGATCCCTCCAAAGGTACTTCTTATCAATGATATTCATACTCATTTCAAGTGTACTATGCAAGAAATAGGGACACTAGATATGGATAGTACTCTAGCTGAGTTATGCGTGGATGGAACCCTAAAACCTGAGTTTAAACATTTGGAAACCAAAGGTTTAACCCATATCCCACATCTGCCAAGAAGTTTCCAAGTGAAATGGGTGAGGTATATCTTAAGCCATGTGCATAATGGACAATTGTGGTTAGAACAACCCATCCTCATAACAAAGAAGATGATCCATAAGATCACTGGCTTACCAATGTTGACCAAAGCCAAAACCACCAAAACCCTAGGTCGAGATGAACTTCAGAAATTAACCCAAGCCGAATGGGATGGCAGAGGATTAAAGCTCAACAATGTTTCAGATATAGAACTAAAATTTGGTATTTGTGTTATTGCATACAAACTGTATAGTTCTAGCAGGCTGAATAGTGTACCCTGTGAGGCTATAGATTTGGCATATAAGATTGTAAAGAAAAATATGGAGTTTGACCTAGCTGATGTGCTATTAAAAAAATTGAATAAAAACATGGATAGCATAAGGACTGCAAAGAAAAACCCTTGTAAATTTGGCTCTTTGCTAGTTTGTTTATTTTTCTATGTACAAAAATTCTTTCCATCTAAGGGTGCAGTTGTATGGAGGAAAGATACTCCAATTTTGTATCAAATAAACGAATTCATAGTAGAAATGGGTATGAATTTTGATAAGGTAATGGATAATTATTTTGAAGATTTCAAGGAAAGGATGAACAACAGGTTCAGGATACCTCCAAAACTTGTTGAAGAGTATAAGGATGATGTCTGTTTCATGGTTGACTGTGACAGAGTCTACATCCAAGAAGTCAAACCTCGAGTGGCATGGGTAAAACTATTGCCCTATGAACTAAATATTGATGATGCCAGAGATATCATTGAGGCACTGGTAAATGAACCAGTGGATCCCAAGTTGCCTGCATTTGGAACCTATGAAGAGGCAAATGTTAGAATAGAGCTTGAAATCAACCTTCCTCAAGAAATCTCTAAAGGTAGGAGAGAGATAGAAAAGCTAAAAGCTGATATTGGACCTCTCATAATAACAAAAGGGAGAGGAGAAGAGGAAAAGGAAGAAGAAGAAGAAGAGCCTCAACGAAAGAAATGTAAGGTGACTATCACCAAACCTACAAAGCAAACCACTGCAGTATTCTCCAGGAGAACAAGACAGGGAAAGAAGGAACCTGTATTTGTTAAGCCTCCACTCACCTTTGAAGCAAGACTAAAGCAATTAGATGAAGGAGGTAGCTTCACAAAATTCAAAGCATTAAAGTTTGAAACCAGAATAGAATAGGAGAAAATGCAGATTGAGGATCTGGTACTGAACAAAATGGGTAAATGGAAATACTCCTTGGACCAGATAGCCTCTCAGATCTCCAAAGAGCTATTGGAAAGATTGCAACCAAGATGGGAAGCTGCAACCAAGACTATCAAAGACATTTATGAGCAGACCCTGAGGAATCTCCTGCTAAGTCTCTCTAATGCTGAAGTGAAGAAATCACTGAAAGATCACGAAGGTAATATGATGATCAAATTCCACACTTGTTTGATACTTGTCAAAGACATTGAGCATGTAGTAAATGATGCAACAAACATGTGGAAAAATATCTATCATCTACACAAACCCAGTGAGGATACTGTTGAAATCACGGACAATGACAGCAGTGATGATAATGATGATGATGATATTGAAGATATTCCAAGGGATCTCCATTCAATAATATTAGAAGTTGAAGAAGAAGCTAGAAAAGAAATTGAGGAAGAAGAAGCTGAAAAAGAAATGGAGGAAGAAGAAGAAGATGAACAAGACAAAGAGGAAGAAGATCCAGTAAAAATTGCAGCTGATGTCATTGCCTCCCTTCCTCACTCTCCACCAAAGACTGTAAAATCTACTATGGAGATAGAATCTTCAAGCAAGATTGTGAGCACAACAGAGACATCCATTGCTCAAATTCCTCCAGTCTCCTCTCAGCTCTAGGTTTCTGCAATACAAGTGCCAAGCACTTCATCTACCGAGCTGGCAGTCACTTCTTCAGTTACCGAGCTTCCAAGAACATCATCAGCCACCAAGTCATCCACTGCACCAGCTACTTCACCGAGTATATCTCTTCCACCTGCAGCTTGTACAGTAAGTCTTCCAAGTTTCATATCAATTTTGTCTTCCTCAGCCACATTGACCCCAATTTTTGCTCCAGTCAGTTCTCCAACTGTAAATATACCAGTATGTACATCATTTTTGGGAAGTATATCAAGTTTTGATACAGCCAGCAGTTCTCTTAGTTTACCTTTAGTTGGTCCCATTCCAGTTTTGACAGCTAGTCCAGCATCTTCAACTATTGTTTCAATTTCAAAGGGCAAAGGTGCAGTCACTGCAGAAAAACCAAAGAGATACATGTTTTCCAATAAGGCAGTAGATGAAGAAATAGATTTGGATAAGGACATTGTCATTCCTAAGATAGATCTAGATACTGCATCAGTTGATGAAATGAGAATGATCAGTCAGCTATTAGAGCAAAAGGCACAACAAAAATAGCTCAGGCATGAAAGAGACCAGGAATATAGAATTATTGAAAGTGCTAAAAATATAATAACAGAGGCTATAGGTGTTGAAGTAGATTCTACTCAACACATTTTGATTCAGTTGGAAGAGGCTGTATATAAATTCAATGAGGATACCTCCGGCCAAGAAAAATTGATTGAAAAGGCAGAGAAGAAATTTGACAATAAGGTGCTTGAGCACATTGCTTAGCATATTGCATTAAAACAGGTAGAATTGTCTACAATTCTGAGTAATTTTGAGAATTCTTTTAATAATGTAACTTCACTTTTTGGCAAACTTTGTGATGTTACTGAGTATACCAAAGAAATCAAAGAAAAGTTGAATAAAATTGATGAGGACATAAAGGTCAGTGCCCAAATGCTGCAATCTGACCACAGTGCAAGTTCATCCCATCATCATAAAATAAGATTTTTGTCAGAGAAATAGGCAGAATTGCTGAGAGAGGAAGCAAGGATCAGGTCTACTCTGATTGACATCCAGAATATGATCCTTCCTGTCATGAACACAATGCAGAAGCACATTGCATATTCAAAAACATTGATCCATGACAATAATTTCTCTGTTGCAGACCATGTGATTGAACTTTCTGCAGAAGTTCAAGTAGCTCTCTCCACATGTAAAATCCTGCAAGACAATTGGGATAAACTCTACAACTAATTCTTCAAGTACATTATGAGTTTATCACACATTTTGGTGTCTCCATGTAAATACATTCTTTATTCTTTGGCATTATTGTCAAAAAGGGGGAGAAAGCAATATATAGAGGAAAATCAGAAAATCAGACACAAAAGGGGAGAAGGTAATAAAGTAATAAAGAATAAAGTCATATAACTCATGTAAAAACCTTGTGTATATTGTATGGGGGAGTTATATGTAAGGTAGCCCATGCATATTCAGCACACAACACAGCAGAATCAAATCAGTTTTTGTATATAAATTTTGGCTCATAAGTGTTTTTGTCACTAATGCCAAAGGGGGAGATTGTTGGAATAATGATACATTTTTCATTAGTTACAACACTTATTTGATTCTGAATGCTTACCGAGTTCATCACTCAGTTTACAGTTCATACCGAGCATTCGTTGGTTACCAAGTATGTTTAGCAGTGTTTAT
The DNA here is from genome assembly GCA_028749045.1 of Cupressus sempervirens. NCBI lineage: Eukaryota > Viridiplantae > Streptophyta > Pinopsida > Cupressales > Cupressaceae > Cupressus > Cupressus sempervirens. The sequence continues at coordinate 579,752,269 of CM053787.1, forward strand.
CGAGTCAGGAAGGTAAACAAAGGTTTTAGTGTTTACCGAGTCAGAAAGGTAAACAAAGGTTTTAGTGTTTACCGAGTCAGAAAGGTAAACGAAGGTTTTAATGTTTACCAAGTCAGAAAGGTAAACGAAGGATTTAGTGTTTACCGAGTCAGGAAGGTAAACGAAGGATTTAGTATTTACCGAGTCAGGAAGGTAAATGAAGGTTTTAGTGATTACCAAGACAGAAAGGTAAAAGAAGTATTTAGTGCTTACCAAGTGAATCAAAGGAGTTAGTTTCTACCAAGTGACACAATGTTTACCGAGTCACTAGTGATTACCAAGTTCCAAGCTACTCAGAGTGATTAGTATGGACCGAGCCCCTACCTCTACCGAGTGCATGACGATGCCATGTAATGTAGTGGATGCCGAGTGTCAGAAGGTCACCGAGTGAGTTTGAGGAACTTGAGTTTTCTACTATTTGGCCGGCTCAGTAATGTTTTGTCCACTTGTGTTTGGCCGACCTTGTTGCTGTAAATATTGGAATGGTATATATGTAATGTATTGTGCCATTTGCAATATAGAAATGATGAAGAGAAGTAACAATGAAGTAAGAGCGAATTGAAAGAGAATCAGCAGCGGAGTATTCAACAAGGTTATCAAGGAGCAGCAAAGATATATCCATCACATCAAGTGATCAGTACATAAGATCTAATCAGCAAACTAGTTGCAAGCAGATCCACTGCTTCATCCTAACAGGTGAATCAATTTTGTAAATCCTTTAACAGGGTAGACTTAACAGTCTTTTGTAAATCTCCTAACAGAGTGCATACTTCATTGTATGTTTGTAAATCCTCTAACAAGGTGGATCTAGCAGTCCTACTTGCTCCTAATAGGGCAGATCACCAGAAGTGATCATTGTAAGCCTTAACCGGCCAACTTTATACTGCAGTATTGAAGTTTCGTGGGCATCATCCCCACCCCAGTTTTACTTTCAATTTGAAAGGTTTTTGGGTCACCAAATCAGTGTGTTAATCTTTTCATGCGTTCAGTAAAGTAGATGAATGAATGGTGAATTTTTTATTATGCTGAATTGGTTTAAATTTTAAAGTTTACTGATTCACCCCTCCCCTCTCAGTAACCTTGTTAGTCCTGAATATTTCCAATAGAATCATGTTCCAATTGGATACAAACCTGAGGGAACTCTTAGAATACGATGAAGTAGTGCCTTGGTGCCTATAATTCCCACTAAGGAATCCTTGGAGATGATGGATTCCAATAAGTATCATACAATGAAACTTTATGTTTAGAGCAATAATCTAGAGCATTAAAACACCCATATGATGAAATGCTCTAAACTAACAAGATGAATCACTAGAAGTAGTATAATGAAATGCCTCATCATGCAATGAAAGCTCTAATTAAGTATGATTAAATCCCTCTATCATGTAATGAAATGATTTATCAAATGATAAGAGGAATAATAGGTCATGAGAAATAAGTAGAACACCCAAAGATAAAGGAAACCTCCACACTAGGGAGTGCCTGCTATGCACAAATCAAGGAGGTAAATATTCAATCACACCTTAATATAAAATATATGAAATACACATCTAAATAATCTAGCTAATAAGATAAACAATTAGTTTGATGGAAGAGAGAATCTACACAAAGATAACAAATACAATACAAGGTCAAGAGGAAAATAGAAAGAGACACGAGTCAATGCAATACTACATCTAGAAGATATCCATCCCTATTCTCTGATCCTCAAAAATGATTAAGGGAGGAACACCTTGCAACCCCATGGAACCTATAAGCTCATACCATTGTGCTCATGATAATAATGAAATGACCACAAATACATAAGGCTTAAACATGCAATTATTGCACACACACACACAACCACCAAATAGTGCATGACACAAGAAAATATATGATCATGAATGCAATGCAATACATTAGGTGACTGCTCTAGACTCTTGTGTAGTGCCATTACTTGTCTCATAGTAGTCTAAGTAGCATGTAGTCTTTGTTCCAACTCCCTTGGGAGGCCACTCTCAAAATGTACCTTCATTCTAGCTCCCTCTAGAGGCTAGACACCATAGCTTTGCTCCAACTCCCTCGAGAGTCCAAGTATTCCATATAATCTTATTGTTGGTGTAAATAAGTATTGACTTATTAAACTTTACTTAAGTTTACTTAGGTCAATGCATTATTTTATTATTTCTTAGGTGAGACACTTAGGAGTTTGTGTACTCTTATGAGTTGTCATGTTGACAAAACTAGAGTAAGCAACTCTAATTTAGCACATGGTGTCTACATAGTTATCATAATTAACTGAGTTGTCATGTAGACAACATAGTTATTCATACTCCTATTTTAGCACATGGTTTCTACAACATAATTTTACATGCTACACCTTTGTAGGCTTATCTTCTCATCATCACACTTATTTCTGTGATTAATGGAGGATAACTCATACTTGGTGGACATGTGCCTGGTTGTATGATTTATCATGTTGCTTATTTCTAGGCATTCTAGAGGCCTTTATATACAAGCATTCCTAGTATACTTTCACACATTGAATTGAATATCATATCATTGTTCTGACCATACTCTTTTGGTCTACTATTATGCTTGTGCTTGAGTTCCTTGATCTCGGGTAATTTTTCCCTGAGTCAAATTCTTACACTTATCTTTCATTAAATTTTATCATCACATATATTTATTTGGTTATCAATTATTTAAATGCCTTTATGTTACCTTGTTGGCTAATTTTGGGCTAAGATAACTATGAGAATCCACTCCACATGTCTACCTTACATTGCCTTCTAGTTATATAATGAGTACCACAAGGAAATGCAAATTCCCAACCTAACCCCTAAATGAACCATCACTGATTTGACCTAAACCTAGGAGTTTGGGTCTAAAAAAATCCCACAATAGGCACACACATACTCATGGGTGGGAAAAACCAACACCATGTGAAATAATGATATACAATATGCAAGAAATGGATTCAAGAAACACATAATCACAAGAAAAGCATAAACACATTCGGAAAAACAATTTAGTGGAAACCAAAGGGAGATATAAGAGCACATAGCTCAATCAAACACTTTTTTCAAGAGTATAGGTTCCCAAAAAATCCATATATTATATTATAGCATAAGAGGATGACATATGATTCCCCCAAAGGAACCAATACTCAAAATTTGGCAAAATCCAGTAAGGGGCAGAAATTCACATTCTATAATTAAAAGCACACACTCAGATTGAGATAGAAAATTCTTTGGAATGTCCTCTATCTATTATGCCTTTGCAATTCTACTCTATGTATCAATGGCTTCTAATACCAAATTTAATTTAAGCCACACAAGGTGACATACAATTACTAAGTGACACAAAATGAGGTAACACCCAAAACACCCAAATCTAAACATCTCATAATTCTATGAAATAAAAATCCAACTTCTAAAATTCATCCAGAAACCCAAACATCTAATAAAATTTCCATTATGGGTACACACAAAACATGATAGCATAACAATATTAAAACTTTCATTTAAATCCACAAAACCACATAACCATTAATATTCTACCAATCAAACTATGGAATTGCATAAAAACAAAGGGAACACTAGTTGTCAAGCTCCAATTATTTAGGAATTAAAGAAATGCAAAGGAAAAAAATATAAATAACTAAAAAGAGAGAGCCCTACCTCTCACCAAAAGCTTGAAACTAGGGATTACAAGAAAGAAATGGAGAGAACACTGAAAATGATGATAACCTTGACAAAGAAGGGGAATCCCGCTATAAATTCAATGAGCCTATCATCGTAACGATCTAATGAGTCACTCTCCCATTGTGAACAAATCAAGAAAACATCAAAGAAGATTTTGGAACAAGCAACCCAATTTCATAATTCATGAAATAAGAAGTAAGTGTAAAAACTTCCTTTTGTCCAATATAAACACGTTTAGTTAAAAGACACTTATAAATCAGAATATTACCCACTTGATAAACTAATTGGCCTTTTTACAATTTAAATAAATTCAACTACAAAAAAAATTGTTAAATAAAATAAATAATTAAAATCCCCCAACATTAATTTAAATCAATGTTATCCATGATAATTGAAAAACCCTAAATGCATAGACATGCTTATAGGTCTAATTACATAATGCATTATGAATCTAAATTTTCCAATATTTACTAGAGGGTTAATAATATCATAATTAGATATGTTGCCCATACACGGATGAGATTGGCTTAGTATGGAAGGTTAGAATCACCATCTCCTGGTGCCCACTTCCAGAGATATAGGTAATATTAGATCCTATAATTAGGGTAAATATACCTTCTACTTATTTAGTAAACAACAAAATGTCAAGTGAAAATGCTTAATATATAAATAGCTAAAGCACAAAGAGACATATAGTCATATTGAAGGAGAATGAGACACATGTAGATCTTACAATAATGTGATACTAATTTGTTCCCACTTTGTACTAGCACCAACGTGAAACATTACATACAATAATGCACTATAATATCATAATATTGCATTTAAATTAAAAATTTTCAATTATCATTTACAATAATTTTGAGCATGTATATCCACTAAAATTAAAAGAAATATATCCACAACATAAATACACAATAGCAATGAGTCTACATGAAAATTCTCAGAATATATAACCAATCATTGTAATCTAATATAATTCAACACTACTACATGAGCTAGAATCAAACTTACAATAGTCAATACATCACAAGTGCATGCACTATTTAGGTCTCAAGGGTAATCAAGAAATAAGTTTGTGATACCATAAAATCTAGGTAACTAGTGACATACACCTCAGTGAACCCATCAAATACATCAAACATCTCATAAGTTAGATATAAATCATAAATAGTTGGATGATATAGCACCGATAATCAAATCAACCCAAGGTGTAGACCACTCATGGGCCCCAACATGATTAATAAGAAGCAAGAACAAGTTCACATCCATCAATACGGTATAAAAAATCAAAATGGGAAATGCACTACATTATCCCCCAAAAGGTTAGGCTTACTCTTGAAACCTACAAGTCAACAAAAAATAGAGCACACCAAGTGCAAGAACAAAACCAATCAAATACAAGATTAGCTTGTCAAATTTTCTACAAGTCAAACTAAACCACTCCAATTCTCACCAACCATAGAAAAGGGTTCAATCACAAAAGAAAGATTATCAAACCCCTAGGATGTCCTTCAATAAGGAACATAATGTGTGTGAGGATAACTCATCTAGCCATGATCTCTATACTAATAGGCATAACACATGTCAGTCTACCTCATCATGAGGTATCTAGTTGCAATTAGTTCCTATTAATCAACCACTCTCCAAGGTTTACACTCTATATCTTCAAAGCCAATTTTGGAAACATGGGTAAGAATCATTCCAAAATACTAAATAACTCTACCATTCCCATCTAGAACAATCATAAATTCAACAACAAATCTCACTGGTTCACCCTCAAATCTCAAAGAATGAAGATTCTATGCTAAAATTTCACTCTTCCAAGGGATGCAACATCCAACTAAAGGTTTAAGGAAGTACAAGAATATCAGGTTGCATAATCAAAATGAAGTGAATTCACATCTAGGAGGCTCAATAGTGCACCTTTTCCTTACAAAGGGATACTTATGATATTTCTTACCGCCAAGCATAGGAGAAGCATGGTGTCAATGATACTTAGAACTCAACCATCAGTAGTCAGTCCTTATGATATTTCTTACCGCCAAGCATATGAGGAGCATGGTTTCAATGATACTTAGAACTCAACCATCAGTAGTTACTAGGACCACTTTCCCACTAGACATGAAATCCCCTTTAACAAGGTTGTAATGAATGCAATTCATGGAGGTCATCTACTCAACTTCATACTAACTCACATGATGGTAAGTTGTGCCTAATTGTACCATTCTCTTCTACTCAAATGCTAGGAATACTAGTATCAAAACAATCTCCCAAAACTTAATCTCTAAAAGAGGTAACCAATTAGAGAAGTGCACGATGACCAAGACCCATAACTTAGATTGAACTCATAGGTGGAATTATTCACATTGAATTATCTAGAGTTGATATAACATTTAGAAAGGAAACACTCACAATCTACAAATCATATCATAGAAGTAGACAAGAATCACAAGGATCAAGCACACAATGAATGGATCCAAATTAAAGCATAAGGTATATTTATGTAGAAATAATAATTTTTCCTTGAACCCTTTATGTACAAAAAATGAGCTTCTTCAATAACCATGGATTTAATAGGTGATGATTGAGTTAGTGTCTACTTGATAAAAGGTATCAACAATCATTAGGTTCCTTTGAAAATAGTTGAAAATGATCTTTGGTCCTCAAATGATACCAGAAGGTAGTTTTACAAAAAATTTGTAGTTCTAATACAACCAAATGCATTCTAAAGTGGTTGGTTGTGGAACAAATTGTTCGGTCATACAATAATACACCAATCAACAAATGCCCTTCTCTTTGGGATAACTTTCACATATAGACCTCGATTGAATTAGTTAAAAATTTATAGAAAGGTCTTGATGATCTCTACTACACGATGAACCTAAAATTATTTTAGTTTTTTTTTTTGACACCACACAAAAGAATCAAATATAGCTAAAAGAAGATAGTCCTAGTTGCTAAAGCACACAACTAACAAAATGTCCTCAACAAAAAAGTGAAGGTATACCAATACCAAAAGATGCCATGAAATGAAAACTAATTACACATACTTAACAATATAATCTCATTTAACATGAATTAATTAACTAAAACATATTACTAATAATTATGAACACACAAACTAAGAGACTTACATTCCAATGCATCTTAATCAAGACTTAACAATAACATATATTCTTGCCAACTTTCTTTTCTTGTAAATAGCAATACACAGTTTTATCTTAATTGAATAAAATACACTCTTATTAGTGTCTTTGAAACTACCTAACAAAAACACTATATTATGTTCACCATGATGTTCTCCCTTACGTATACTATTAGAGGTTTGAATTGAACATGATAGAGTCACAACACTAAATTGGGAAACTGTAGAAAATATTTAGAATAGTCACCATGAGATAAAATTAAAATCTCAAATATAGGAATTTTCAATTCCAACATTATATACAAAAATACAAAAATACAAAAATATCAACATTAAATCAAAGGTGACAATGGTTATAAGGAGAAGGATAGAGAATATTTAGTGACTAGTCCAAGTAAGGAAAATGCCAAAATTATTCTAGCCCACACATTTGAAAAAATACACCAAGCATAAAATAAAGCCCAATTAAAATTACATTCACACATTGTGACTAAGAATAGTCACAAAAGTGGGAATAGTCACCACATAGTATTGAGGAATAGGTCATCTCAAAAAATTTAGACAACATTCCCACACACATTCAATAGTATGCTATTAATGACCTTACGCATATGCATAACTATATTATTTTATGAATTCAAAAGTATTATTTCCTAATTTTAATTTTATTCATTCTTTTCCCTGCTCTAAAATAATTCATATTATGCAGGATCAAAAGGTACAAAATACAAGCTTCACATGATTCTATTGAATAATTTTTTTATGAATGTATTCCAACCATACAGTCATAGAGAAAAGAGTAGTCTCAAAGAAAAGAGAGCTGATTAGATCTGATAGGCTGGGAGTGCTACATCCAAATCATTCAATTTGTTGTTCTCTAATAGTTGTAGGAAGGGAAATCCCTTAATTGTGTGGACTTTAATAGGTTGTTTGGTGAAAATATTATAATAGGGTGGATCCTTAGAAAGAGTTCTAAAATCCTCTAACAAGGTATATCCGAATAGATCTCATTGTACTTCTAAAAGTGTGCTAGACACTCATAACAAGATGAACCCACAAAAGGGGTATTTGTAGACCCTAACAAGGAAAACCTTTTTATTGTAGTAAAGGGCTTGTGGGTATCATATCCACTATATTTTTCTCCCTCTAAGTGAGGGTTTAAATAAGAAAAATCATTGTGTTACATGTTATGCATGAGTGGATGTTTAATGTTGTTTTCTTCTATTTCATTCTTGTAGCTATATGTTTTGAAAGTTGTTGTTGAGGTTTTTTTTTTAGTGGTTGAATTGGTAGGCTACCTATTTGTGCTAATTCACCCCACTTTCAATGCTTCTCAATATTAACAATTTGTATCAAAGTTTTGATCCTTTAGGAGACAAGCTTAATCCCTTGAGAAAAATATCCCTAAAAAGAAACAAGGAGAGATATAGATATGAGAAGAAACTTGAGGAAACAATCGAAGTAATCAATTAGTTGAAGGAAAAGATAAGGAAATCACTTTAAAAAAGAAGAGAACGAAGTCAAGAATTGAGTGAAAGATAAGGCTACATAAAGAAACTATTAGAAGAAAGTGGATCTGATGCAAGAGCATCCTAGGCTTACTAGAAGTCCTGTAGGGTGGTGTGGCTTGACCTTGGAGTTGGAAGACTCAGTCAAAGAAAGAGGAGGTTCTCAGCCATTGAAGGCACTCAACATGCACTAGGAGCTCAGTGATGCTAGTTGTAGTGTTGACTAGGTAGCTAGGCCATTGAAGGGACTCAGTTTGTGAAGAAGGGATTTGACATATAATGGAGAGCTTAGTTGATACTGTAGGGTTTAGTTTCTATGTTGACCAAGTAGTTTGATCAATGAAGGAGCTTTGTTATGCTTGGTGGAGTTGCTGTTGCTCGTTGGTGGTTTTTGAAACTTGGTCTTGTCTTAGGTTGTGTTGCCCGAGTTGTCTGTGAACTGACCTTTTGACATTTGATTTGGGTTGTGGGTATTTAATGAGTGTTACAAATCACTTGTGGCTTATGCGTATATTTAATGTAAGGGTTATTTTAATTTATAATGGGATAGGATGACTTGTGGCTTAGTTGGGTATAAGTAGGGGGTTTTGTGGAGTCTTTAGTTATTATTATCATCCAACTTGGAGAAGAGGATGTGGTAGAAGAAATTTTTTTGAGAAGGGCTAGTAGTCAAGGCTTAGGAAATTAAGAGATTGCTTGGTGGGCTTGCAAGGAAAAGTTTAGGTCTTCCTTAGAGGTTTCTATTAAAGCATGGATCTGGACTAGTTAGTGTGAGCGATTGGATCTTATAGAACTATTTTCTTGTAATTGCTATTTTATTTGGCCCTAACCCAGAAGGCCTTACAATCATACAACTTGCATGTAAACAACTATTTTATGAATAAAGAGTTGTAATTGGTATCAGATTGTGTATCTTGTGTTGTGTTTCTACTATGTCTTTATTTGCAAGAATCTAGATTACCTCTAGTTGGGGCAACCTCAGATTCTCATTGCATTAGATGGTATTAAAGAACAATTGTTCTTGAGTGTGTAGACCAAGTACCAAAGTTGAGGTAGTTGTAAGGCCCCTTCTCTAGTACCTTATTTATCTAAATAACATGAATATGGTTAGGCCTAGGAGGAATAAAGGAGATAAGATATTATGTTCTGTCTCTTGTGAATAATATTAATAGTCATAAGATAAAACTGTTATCAAATTTTGGATAAAAGTCTACACAGAAGAACTTGATATGATGTTATGTGACGAGTCAATTAGGTGGATATCTTGGTATTTATAAGGAAAGAATTTATAAACCAATAAAATATAATCAATTTATTCTATGATTGGATCCTAGAACTATGTGACATGACTATGCAAACATCTTGTCTACCTAACATAATTAATACACTTTATAATTATCTCATAATGATAACAGGATATTGACAACAACCAAATGATATTAAACTAAATCAAAGGATATTAGTTGAGATGTTTTGATGATTTTGACCTAAAATATTGTGTTGTGGTGGTGTGGTTGTGCATTGTGTTTCATGAAATTTCTTGATTTTCTTTCTTCATGATGTTCTTGTTTTGATTTGAATGTCAAGTATTTTAATGAGTGTGAGGGCTTCACTCACCCTTTGGGAAGGGAAGAGAAATCTAGGGTGAAGGGCTTAGTTGGGCTTGAAATATAGTTGAGAACCTTAGAGTATGGGCTCCATTGTATGCCATATTTATTGATATCTTGCTTTGGGGGTGATAAGGGAAATGATGGTGTAGAAAGGAAGTTTATGGAGTATGGGTTTCAAGGATGCTTTAGTTGATGATAGTATGCTTGGAGGATGTTTGTGACATTTCTAAAAGGGCATGGAATTTTTTGAATTGTGAAAGCCTTGAAAGGACATGGTTTATTGCAGATATGGTATGATATGACAACTCTCCTAATTGAAAGCACACCTTCACCTTATGTTCAACGTTCCATTGGTGAACCATTATGAAATACCCTTTGGATGGGATAGTTCAAGTGTTGTAATGTGATGGTTTATGCATTTGTAAGATTGGAATGAGACATGATTTGAATCTTGTTTCCCCTACTCGATGGGTGGCTTAATGTAAGCGTAGGACGGGAGGTGAGCCTCCATGGTTCCTAGTTTGTGTGTGTTTACATATTTTGTAAAGATGGATTCTTTGAATATATTAGGGTTTCATCCTTGAAAATTTTGAAGAATCAAGTGTGTATAGAGACCAATCTTCCTATGTCATCACAAAATGTGTTGTGATGATTAAGTCTCCATTTTGTTTCAATGTGACGTAAAAATAAAAATTTCATATTACTGCATATTGTTGAAATTGTGAAGTTGAGAAAATTGAACAAAGTAGCCTTTGCAAGGAAGAATTCATTATGAGCTTCACAATATGCGATTTGATGTATTATGAAGAAGTTATGTAAAGAGATCCTTCTTCTTATGTTAATTGTAAATCATTTGGTAGAAATATTTCATAGTTTTTGTGTGGAAGATTATTATCGATACGGTTGATTCAATTCAAAACATAGATGATTACATTGTAAGTTTATATGTTATGCATTCAATGTAATGAAATAAAATTATTATATCTGATAGTTCATTGTACATGCATGTATATTAGTTCATTTGGATACCAAGTTCTAATAGATCCTTAGATGAGATAGATGCTATAATAATATACACTTGTAAGTTAAGAATTAATAAAGAAGTAAAAAATAAATCAATGTCAACTCAAAACATGGCCTCCTAAGATAAGAGTAAAAAAAAAAAATCATAAATGAAATATTGAAAAAACCCATAAGAGAAAAGTCCTGTAGGTGCATATTCTATTCTTTGGAATTTGTATAGGAAAGTTAAAATATGTTGAAACTTATTACAGATCAATATTTTATTCAAAAGGCATATACCTATAATATAGAAAATAAATATCCTAACTTAAAAAGGGCATAGAGGGATTTGAGAAAACTTGATGTGACTTGAATGTCACCATCCTATAATTAAAATATTTATTAAAAAAAAAAGGAAACATCAATCACATTCATCACTTGTACTTTCCCCCCCAGCCACTTACCTCTCTATCCACTCACCTAGCCCTCTATCCATGCATTGGAAAACATGGCTGCCCTAGGGTCACATGCCCTTCCCTTGGTGGATGGAAAAGCATAAAATTACGTTGACTTGGAAAAGAGGGGGAACAGGTGATATTTGCATAAAGATAAGGTTTTTATTTTTATCTTTTATAAAACATTTTCTTACCAACTCCTCCATTCTTCCTAGGCACTTCCAAAAGTCTCATTGGAAAACACAAGGTGAGGGGAAATGAGATTAGAGGTTGGAATAGTAATATTTTTGAGTTAGTTAGAAAAGTGGAATAGGTTAGTAATTTGGATAGAAACTAAGTTAGTTAGAAATGACAAAATTGTACATTAGATTTTAGGTAATATGCATTTAATTAGTAGTTAATAAATGGTTGATTAATTTTTTTATTTTTATAAGCAATTATTATTATATAATAAAATAAGAAAGGTTAGGTGGTTAGGGAAGAATGTTAAGAAAAGGGGTTAAGTATTATAGTATGTTTTTTTTGTAAAGTGTTTTTCATGGCAATGGTTAGTACTTTTAGATAATAGTAAATTTATAGCAGTATTTAGAATTAAATTAACTAGTATATATTTTCAATAACCTAGTTAGTTGTACATAGTTAGTAGGTTAATAATATGGTTAAAATGTAAGAGTTGATTTAAAATAAATAAATAAAATCTATTTGAAAAAAATGGAATTAGCATGGTAAAGTAATGAATTAAGTTTTCTATATAAATGATAAGAAATATATATTTTGAGATATATTGTAATATAAAGTTAGAACAAATATGCATATGTACACATTCTTAATTATTAAGTTCATGAACCTATACTTGATAAAGACTTGGTGCTTCACATTTTTATACACAACATTTACTTACAAAGTAAGGAAGTGGAATTAAAATTGATGTCTCATATCATTATCTATCCCTTATATTATAGCTTGTATCTTAACAAAAGTAAGCATTGTGGAATCTTATGAAAATAGATCTCCCTTTGTTTTTAGGATACTAGAGTTCCAAATGAAATGAATCCACTTCATTGTCACCAACTAGAATTATATAACCAATCAACTATTCTATAACCAATCAACTATTCATTGTGCACATGGAACAAAATTATTCTAACTATGATACCTAAGACCTAGTTGAAATTATTAACGCTACCTAGAAATTTGTTAACTATTTTACTCTATGTTAAATCAACCAACTTAAAGGATCACCTTCAATTTAATGATTGAAGTATCTATCACTCTAGTGCACATAATTGTTATTATAAAACCATGGGGAGATATATTCTAAGCACCTAATTGTTTGATAGATTATTCGTAACATGCATACGTCTATATGTGATTCCTTAAGTTTTTAAAGAAATAAATAATAAAATAATAATAATAGATAAATTAAAAAAAAAATTTAAAAAAAATTGTGGTTGTGTTTTTCCTTGTAAATTTTGGGCATGACAGTAGTCTACACCAGGACTTCGCTATAGGCTAGAAGAGAAGGTTGATCTTGTGGAGCTAATTGATCTTTTGGATTTGTGGATTTATTTCTTTGGGTTTGTGAAGATCTTGGAAGATTCCTCCAAGAATATTGGACCCTAGGGCAATTGATGATCTTTGTGATGTCATGGAAGTGAGGCTCTAAGAGAAGATCACATTGATGAAGATTGATATGATCATTAAGATCATAAGTACTTTAGGTTGTGTACCTTGGCATGTAGAAACTAAAGATGGTTATGAGGATGTTTTTGAAGACTTTGAAGTTGTTGGATCAAGTGGTGAGGACATAATTAATTGTGTGGAGATACCGATGGGAAATAGGAATTGTCAGTTTTCTAGACCTGGATCTCAGTGGAAGTTGAAGCATAAGATCAAGGTTTCTAATTTCTTAGGCCACACTTTGAATCCTAAAGACCTAATTGATTTTATTGGTGAATTTGAAGACTACTTTAAGTTAGAGGATATTAGAGATTTTCTCAGAGTAAGGTTGGCACAAACTAAGTTGAAAGGGCATGCTACTCTTTGGTGGAAATAACTACAAAGAGACAGAGAGGAGAAAGGTGAAATGAAGATCACTATATAGAGATTGATGGAAACTAAGTTGAAGGCTAAATTCATTCCTGGTGATTATAAACTCAAGTTGTTCAAGAGATTGCAAAATCTAAAATAGAAAGGTATGTCTGTGAAAGATTATACTGAAGAGTTCTTCACGTTGACTATTTAGCCTAGGCATAGAGAATTATCAAAGGAGAAGGTAGTTTAGTACATTAATGGTTCGAGATTCAATATCCAATATGAGGTTGGTATGTTGAAGATTGATTCAATTGAGGATTCTTATCAATATGCCTTTAAGGTAGAAGATAATTTGAAGAGGAAAAGTCAGGGTAATTGCAGAGTGAAGGAGAAGAAGGATACCTCAACAAAAGCTAAACTAAGTTTAGAGGATGAGCCAAAACCTATTGATCAGAAGAGAATGATAGGTAGAGGTGAGTTTAAGGGTACTTGTTTCATATTTCATGAAGAGGGACATAGAGCTTATCAGTTTCTGTAGAAGGATGGTGACATAAGAACTACTATTGTGAATGATGATGAAAACCATGATAGTAAACCTGAGAAAGGAGAGAATTTATTGGGTTGACGAGTACTAGTTGGTTAGAGGACATTGGAATCTTGTCAGATGAGTATTTTTTTCATGACTCATTGTAAGTTTGGTGGTAAAGTCTTCAAGGTGATTGTGGATGGTGGTAGTATAGATAACCTTGTTGCTGAGGAGATGGTTTAGAAACTTAGTTTGAAAAGAGTGAGACATCCTTGTCCTAATAGAATTGGCTGGTTGCAAGGTGAACATGCTTTGGAATTGAGGGAGTAGTGCCTTGTTGATTTCTAGATTGGGTAGTATAAGGTATTGGATACAATTGTCTAATTGTGTGTTGTACTTGATGTTACAAAAATGTCATATCAGTTGGAAAATAGTGCTTACTGAGCTCAGTTGGTTTGCAAGGCAATTTTTTGTGTCTATCGAGCATTCTTGAAAATGACTCTACATAGATAGTGTCTATTGAGCTCACTTGGGCGTCAAAGAAAAATGTGGTAGAAAGTAGTGTTAGTCAAGCTCTCATGGTTAACGAAGGAAAAGATGGTCAGAGTTAGTGTCTACCGAATTCACTCGGTTGATAAAGGATTTTGCAAGTTTGTAGTGTTAACCAAGCATCTATTGGTTAACATAGGAAATCATTTTAGGATCAGTGTTTTTCAAGCTGGGTCGACCAATGAAGGATTTTGTTGTTTTGGGTTATGAAGTTTAATTAATTCAAGTATTCTTCCTAGCTGACCAAGGTAATGATTATTTGTAATTGCAAGTTGTAATTGGGCCAACTTGATAATCTGAATGGTATAAATATAAAGTCAAGTTGATTTTCTAAAGTATGAGCAAGTATGCAAGTGTATTGATTGTTTGAAGAAGGAATGTGTGAGAAAACTTTGAAGGATAGTTAGATATCCTTGAGGAGCAGCAAAGTTATATTTGATCAGAAAGGATCTAGTGTGAAGCAGAACAAACATCTATATCAGTAATTCAATTGCATCTCATTCAGGTCATTTCATTGTTACTTTCTTACCATTGTAGCGGTGATTCCAAAATCTCTTAGCAGAGTTGGTTTAGCAACTAGTTATAAATCCTCTAACAAGGTGATAGTTCCATTAAATTGTTTTAAGACCTCTTGCAAGGCCACTCCTAACAAGTTGATTGAATCCTCTAACAAGGTCACACCTAACAGTGTGTATTGTAACCTTTAACTAGGTTGGCTCCTAATAGGGCTCACTTCAAAAGAGTGAAAATCAGTAGCTAGTTACTTGGTGGTTTTTCCCATATTGGGTTTCCATGTTAAATATGGTGTCTCATGTGTTCATGTTATTTCTTTTATGCTTGAAATTTAATCATTGTTAATGTTTGAGATAAATAATAAGTAACATACATTGCATTTATCGAGTTATAGAATTTTAAGTATGTTTACCGAGTGACAACAGTAAATAGTTTTATCAGACATCTAAGGGATCTGTCACTTTAATTTTGTGGTAATTGATTCACCCACCCACCCCCTACCCCCCTCAGTTACTCCATCTATATTTCCAACATAAGGGTCAAGTGTTGTGTGATATTGTGGACATGAACAGTTGTCATTTGTTTCTTGTTAGACATTGGTAGTATGATTATAGAGCTATGCATGATTGCTTCAAGAATATGTTTACAATCGTGACAAGTGGCAAGAAGCATTCCCTGATTCCTTTGTAGGATGAAGAACTTGGTAGGAAGAACTTGAGTATTGGTAGCTAAGTTGAACTGAAGGATTTTGTAAGGGTTAGAGATCAAGATGGAAAGTAGACTTGTGGAACACCAAGGATGGATGTGAAGAAGCATAAGTGGAACAAGGGAAATAACATAGAAGTTGAGGACTTGGAGAATGTGTATGTGAAGAACCATTTTGGGATTTGTGTGTTGAATCCTAGAAGATGTTCTTCTAGCTATTAAGAACATCTTTTCAAACTTGGGGTGACTAATGTAGGAGCATCCTAGGCTTGTTGGCAATCCTACAGTGTGGTGTGGCTTGAACTTGGAGTTGGAAGACTCAATGAAAGAAGGAGGTGCTTGGTTATGGAAGGCACTTGACATGCACTGGGAGCTCAGTGATGCTTGTTGCAATGTTAACCAAGTAGCTCAATCATTGAAGGGACACAATCTATGAAGAAGGAACTTGACATACATTGGAGATCTTGGTTGATTCTATAGGGTTTAGTTACTATGTTGACCAAGTATCTTAGTCAATAAAGGAGCTTAGTTATGCTTGGTGGATTTGCCATCACACAGTGGTGGTTTGTGACACTTGGTTGTGTCTTAGTTTCTATGTTACCCAAGTTATCTGTGAGATGACCTTTTGGAATTTAATTTGGGTTGTGGGTATTTAATGAGTGTTGCAATCAACTTGTGGCTTATGTATATATTTAATGTAAGGGTTATTTTGACTTTTAATGGGCTAGGTTGACTTTCAGCTTAGTTGGGTATATGTAGGGGGTTTTTTGGAGTCTTTAGTGATTAGTATCATCTAGCATAGAGAAGGGCTAGTATTCGAGGCTTGGGAAACAAGGAAATTGATTGGTGGGCTTGCAAGCACAAGTTTAGAATTTCCTTAGAGGTGTCTACCAGAGTATAAATATGGACTAGCTAGTATGTGGGATTGGATCAAGAGGGATCTTATAGAACCATTTTCTTGTAATTGCTATTCTATTTGGCCCTAATCCAGAAGGCCCTATAGCTAGACACATTGCATGCAAATAATTATTATATGAATAAGGAGTTTCATTTTGTATTAGATTATGTATCTTGTTTTGTGCTTCCATTATGTGGTTATTTGTAGGAATCCAGATTACCTCTAGTTGGGGTAGCCTCAGATTCTTGCTACATTAAGATTTGAAGAGTGTGAGGAGACAATTACCAATCTGATGAATGAAAATGATTTTTTTTTTAAAGACATTGAAAATTTGAAGAAGGAACTTAAAAGTCAGCCAGTTAATATGTTTTAAGGTCTTTAAGGAAAAAGAGTTGTTGAGGATGCAAATAAGTATGCTAAAAATGACAATAAAGTTGTAGAAGATACCCTAAAATCAAGAGAAGAAATCAATACATCAAGATAGGAAAATGCATTATGCTAGTGACAAAAATATGCTAGTTATAAGTGAGAATGAGATACTGAGAGAAGAGAATGTGAAATTTTAAAAATAACTCAAAACTAAGAAAGAATCTAATGATAAATTGAAGAAGTACAATGATAGTTCACAAAAACTTGTTGAACAACTAAATAGCCAAAGGAAAAACAAGGATACAACTACTATAGGACACACCAACAAAAACACATTTGAAGTTGGAGAGTCATCCAGATTCAAGGAGCCACAACAAGGTTTGAAGTTACATTCAATAAATAATAGTAAGAAACCTAATAAACCTATATGATTCAACTATGGAAATGCTAATCATACAAAAAATATTTGTAGGAGTCTACCGATCATCACTAGGGCTTAGAATATTGATTTATATTGTTACAATTGTTACAAGTATGGTCATAGTTCATATGAGTGTAGATCCAATATTAGTAGTAGATCTAGCTGTGATAGATTTGATGGATATTTTTATGCATGTACCAAATATGGTCATAAAGATAAGGATCATAGTTCTAAAGGGCTTATTCTTAGATCTCCAGTCAAATTGGTAAAAATTTATAAAAGGGAGATATAGTTCAAAGTCACATTATTAGTCTGTCATAGTTATAGTCATCTAGTTGTGAATTGTAAAATGAGAACACAAAGAGGAAATGTTAGACCATGGAAGTTAGCTAGTATGACATGTTTTAACTATCATAAGACCGGTCATCTTACAAGAAACTATAGGTTCAATAACTAAACACCCAATGATTTAGGTGACAATAAATGTAAGAATATTGTTGATATTAAGGAAGTAAGAAATAATATTAAGAAGACATGGATGAAGAAAGAAGTAAACAAGGAAGAAATCAAGTCATTTAATAGAAAAACATCATCCTCTAGTGCATGGGATTTATCATCAAACTAAGTCTATTATTGGGATTAGGGAAGCACACAGAAAAAATATTTCACCAATACCCTAGAGCTGAGAGTAGTAAAATATCTTTACATATCAAGATGCATATTAATATTTTGGGAAATCTATTTGAAGTTTGAAAGTTATATATGCGTATGAAGTAATAGCATTAATTTTTCTAACTAGTTAAATAAAGTATAACATTTAAACAATGTCATCCATTAGAAAGTAGTGTTTACCATTAAGAAGTGTAATGAATATTTTCCCAGGATAGATATGGGTGAAATGAGTTCATTTATCACTTTACTTTCTTATGAGCACTTGTGAAGTTTTTGAAGGTGATTGAAAACAACCATTACTAAGAAAATAATAATTTATGAACTAAAATTAAGTCTGAAAGTGTAAAAAAATGCTAATTGGTGAAACATGGAGTATTAATTTTGTTGTGATAGTATTTTAGTGGTATTTATGTATTGGATCATGACACAAGTTGTCGATACCCACATTATGGTTTATGTTATGAACCTTGACCTATATTCAAATTACATCCAATGAAAGTGAGGGAGAATGAAATGATGGGTTCCCTCTCCTCCATACCTTATGAAGTTATATTGGTTAAGGATATACATTCATATATTCACTAAAAAATTGATGAACTTGGAGTAGGTTCCACTAATAATGAGCATGAGAAGTAGTGTGAAAATAATGTGTTAAAGAACAAGCACAATAATTTAAAGACAAAGGATTTTAGCATATGTATTTGATATAACCAATAATTTTTATTGAGAATGGATTCTTTATGTGTTGAGTCATGTTCACAATCAATTTTTTTTAGTTAGATAGACCAAAAGATTACCAAGGAGATAATTCACATAATTACAAGATTCTGTGCTACTGGTGACATACCAACCCTAAGGATGATAGAAAAATATTTAGTTACATGGTTAAATACATATAAATTTGATTATAGAACCATAATCATCAATGACATATTTAAAATTTATCAACTGAGTTGTATAAATAGTGTGTTTGATGGAGAAATTTATGTAGCCTATTGAAAGGTGAAGGATGATGCAACATATGAAAAATGGAATGACTAAGTGGAAAAAGGGAGAAATATGGATCATTAATTATGATCTAGAACCTTTTATAGCTTAAGGTTCTAGATTTTTATTTAAGAAGGGTTTAAACCCTAAATTTGTGTGTGTGCAAGAAAGATTAGGAAAGAGCAAAGAGTCAAGTGTACAAGAAAATGAAGGCTATGGTTGATGATTTGAAGTAGAGATCAAACATAAAAAACTAGAAGTGGAAGATGTAATAGAGAATATCAAATAAGGAGATCAAATTAGAATTGAAAAGAGAAGATCCATAATCAAGCATAAGAGTGCTAATCAAAGGATAAGGTCCTAATACATTCTAGCAAGTGAATCAGGGTAAATCTCTTAACTGAGTGGTCCTAATAGGCCTATTCAAATGTCATTACAGAGTCCTTACTTAGTTGTAAGGTTAAGTCCTTTAATCAAGGTAGACTAAATAAGTCTTGTAAGCTCTTAGTAGGGAAGACCCCTCATCGGGTAGATCACCAGAAGTGATCAAACTTTGTAGCCTTAACATACACACTTTATTGCTGCAATAATGAAGATTTGTGGGTGTCCTTTCCACCCCAATTTTACCTTCACCTTGGAGGGTTTTTGGGTAACCAAATTTTTGTGCTATGTGTTTATATTTAATTTCATGTTAATGCATGTGATGGTTAGATGGATCTATATATGGTTATATGATTCATGATGCTGATATGAGATGAGTTAATGGTGAATACATTTGATTTGTTCCAAATAATTAAAAGTTTTATAGATCTCGATTCACTCTCCCTCCTCAGTATCTTACTTTCCTAATAAGACTTCCAACAATTGGTATCAAAGATTTATTGTCTTAGAAGAAGTCTAGCAACTTGAGAGTTAAGATCTTGGAGATGGAGACTTATAAGTTGGGAAAGATTATTGAGAATCAAAATGAAACTCTATATGAAGAAGACACTAAAGGACTACTTGACAATGACAATTCTAGTGAATGTGATGTAGCAATAGAATATCTATTAGAAAGGAACAACACGCTAAATCAAAAGATAGAAACATTAAAGTGAGAACATGAGATCTAGTCAGTAAGATTGTGTGAAGTGACTGAGCAAAAGAAGAAAGCTGAAGAAGATAAAGATCATGTGTCTACAAGACTTGATGACAAGAAAAGTGAAGTGCAAAGGCTTACTCAAAATTAGTTTGATATGGAAAACAAACCACTCCTTACAAATCAAGAGTTTAGTAGAAAGGATGTGTAGATTTCAAATTTGAAATATGAGAATGAGCATCTAAAAATTAAACTAAAACATGAAAAGGAATTCATTGAATAGTTGAACAAACCTAAAGAAGCTCTGAGATGTTATGAAGAGATGATGAGATCACAAATAAGACCTAATGACACATTTGGCCTATGATATATCAAGGACTTATCTAAGGAATGGTAATCATCAAAGAGTGGAGACAAAAGAAATGCAAAGTCAAATAAAACTCCTACATGCTATCATTGTGATAAGCTAGGACACACAACAAACATTTGTAGAAGCATGATTGGTAAGAAAAACCCTAAGCCTAAATTCAATGGATTCTATTTTAATTGCAAGAAGCAAGGGCACAAAGTACATGAATGCAAGTCAAAGTCTAGTAATACACTTGTTGCACCTACATTTGAAGGTCATTGCTACAACTATCAAAAGTTTGGAAAAAGAGCTCAAGAGTGAAGATCCAAGGAAAAATCTAACTAGACATCCAAGAAGCAAGGATAGACAACTAAGAAAGGTAATTCACATAACTAGGATTACAACACATGACATAACTATCATTATTGTGGTAAATATGAACATATTGTAGAAAATTGCATAAAGACACATTTTAGAGGTGAATCTAAGAGTTGAATTAATGGAAGTTTAGTTTTCCATACTCATCACAAGTTTGGACATGTGAGCAAGAACTGCATGACCCAAGCATGAAAACCTAGCAATGGAAAAAATAAGGGAAAAGGAAAAGTTGATGCAAAACAAACAAGGAATGGGATAAATTAGACCTGAAGAAAGAAGGAAGTAGAAAGCAATAGTAGGACCAATGAAGTTGAGGTCACCCAATCCAATGGATTAGGTGATCACACCACTTCTAACTAAGAAAATAAGGCATGTAAAGAACTATACTTTTGAATGCTACATTATATACTAGTTCCTAACATAAGATATGATAAAAGTCCATATTTATATAAAACAAGATGCACTAGGATAGATTTGAGGTAAGAACCGTGCAAAGAGATCATATGTATAGTAGTAACCAAGTATTGCTATGTGAACCAGGCTCCCAGATGGAAGGATTTAATATATTGACCAAGCCAAACATGGAAATGGTAATTAAGGCTGAGTGGTGGTCTTGACCGAGTGATGGAAGGAAGTTATTGAGAAATGAGTCTTATGTTGAGGCTAAGACAATTGTATTGCACCCACCATAGTAAAAGTCATTTATTGAAGACCTAATTTGACTGTTTGAATCTATATATCAAAATCTAAAGATCATGTTTTACATACCAAGAAATTAGAGAACATACTAAGTGATTTAGAGTGGTTGAAAGAGCAATTTTTGTGAAAGTTTGTGAGTAAAAGCACAGATCTGTGTCACCATTTACAATACAAAAACTTGTTTTGGTAAAATCTCATTTCTCTATCAAAACTCATTTAAAAAAAAAACTAAAAATACCCTTTTATAGATCTCAGATTCAATATCATCATTATATAAATTTTTGAGTTTTTTAATTAGTTATAATATGTTATAATCTCAAAATATTATAAGTTGATATTTCAACATTTCAAAAGATGCTCCCTCAAAAAAGGAAGAAAAATAGTAAATCATATCAAACAAATAAAAAAATTATATATATCACTAGAGGAGAGAATCCTCTTCATGAATATGTAATTTGTTTTCAAGAAGGTATAGATTTGGTAGGGAAGTTTTGACGGGAGGAAAAAACTATTGGATTCTGACAAGGTTGAACTTGAGTACTTATAACAAAGAAAATATACATCAAAAATAATTATTTTTTTGTTCACTAGCTATACATGTCATCTATAAAATATTTTCAAATCAGAACAAAAAAAGATGATTTTCACATACTTGTATGACGGGAACTACATCCTATACTTTTTACAGTTTAAAAAGGGACTTCAAAATAAAATAAAATGAATAAATTCTTAGTCAAAAAAATTATAAAAATTATAGGCATAGAATTCATACAATTCTACACATTTCATCAGTTTACATCATCTTCATATTTTAAACACAAATACCAATTTTTTTTGTCATTAATGTTGAGCAGTCACATTCTGATATCATGTTTCTTTATAAAAGGTGGCACAAGTTTGTGCTTTTGCCCTTGTGTGAATCTACAGTGTGCTGTTGGAAAATTTAAAAAGAAGTAAGTAAAGTTTATAAAATGAGTTCAGTTATTTTTGTAAAGTTGTTAAATTGTTTTCAAAACCCTAGTTCAAAATGGTGTCATTTGCATTAGGTAGTGGAAAGGAAGTTTTAAAAGACAACAATGCATATATTGTAAGGAATGATCAATTCCCCCCACCAAAATTTAAGGCATATCCAAAATTTGCGATGACTTGAGATGCATCAAATGCTTTTTCGTTGATTCCTCCTAGAGCTATCATGGTACATGATGCATGGTCATGCTATATGTGCAAGATAGGGGAGATTGGAGATTTTGAACTTATAAGTGCCTGTTGTATTTGTTAAATATGGGCCTCTAATTCAACCACACACTTCAACATAGTCTTTACTTCTTAGGTTCATCCAGGAATGAGAAATAGGTTCTTCATCTTGAATTTCTACACAATGCAACCTGTTACCTTCTATTTAGACAAGGTTTTACTATATGCTCCCAGAATCAAGAGTTCAGTAACCAGACCAACTAAGAATGAAGGATTTAATGGATGCAAATGCAATTTTAAGCCAAGAAAGAAATTATAATTTAAGATATATTTTTAAGATTTTCTATGCAAAGTAGATGAAATAATCTAGATGATTATAAAAATTAATCTAAGAATAACCTAAATGTATGCATTGTAATCTATATGAAGAAGAAAATGAGCTACAATGAAGATCTTTGAATGCACAAGTATTTGAGTAATCAATATGACAAAGTTTCATTACTCAACAAATGCATCCTCTTGAAATGTGCAACAAAAGGTTCCTTTTATAGAATCTCATCATCGATCAATGATTGAGATCAAACTAGATGAATGCTAGAGATTTGAATAATATCTAGCTAGAATGACAAGTTTCCTTGATTATAGGAGTTAACTGATTTCTTTTGATATGAATGAGGAGTTAACTAGTTTTATTTCTTTCTCTAATTTGGGTTAACTCAATGTTTTCAATTTTGAACTAAAGAGATGATTTGGAAAGAAGATATAATTTAATAAATTAAATATGAAATCATAATTGAATATTCTAATTAATTGAATAATTAAATTCAACAATTAGGATGAGGGTATTTAATTAAATCAAATACATTTAATTCCTTTTGTCATGTGTCTTAGCTAAAGGGGGTGAATTTATTTAATTAAAGTGGTAGTACTTATAATTAAATCAATTCAATTAGAAGGTGTATTTAGCCAATTTAAGTTGATATTTAGGAATTAAATACAAGTGTATGATTGATGTAGATTAAGAATTTTTTGTATTTGACACTTGGGTTGAGTAAAGACAACCAAAATTAGAAATACCTAGTATGCTTGGACTTAAGTAATCAAGAGACTTGATGTTGGAAGATTGATGCATTGAAATTGGTTCAAAATGCCAATGTGCCAATTTTGGGGTATGAAAACATGCATGAAAATGGAGTACTAAAAAAAGAGAATGAGATTGTTGCCAAGAAAGGGATTGCCTATGCCCTAGGTTTTGTTAAAGTTTTTAAAGTTGAGTGGATAAATGTTGTGTTAAGAAGGGTAAACGACATGAAAATTTGGTTGGATAATGGGCTAGTAAAGATAAAAAAGGAAATAATTCATCAACTGATAGGGTATCCTACTTGAGAATGAGTAAAACCATGCATTTCTTAGCCATGAATGTTATTGAAGAATAGACAAGGGAAAAATAGAGTGACCAAGGACTATCTATAGATGGTATTGATCATTTTATTGAATTTGTAGTCCATGTGATTGCACATAAATTCTATTAGTTGAGATGACTAAATATTGTGCCATGCATTGCAGTAGACTTGAGATATAAGATTGTGAAGAAGGACCACAATTATGACCTTGCCGAGTTACTACTGATATAGCTAGTTGAGAATCTTGGAGCTATAAGGAAGGATAAAAATACTTCATGTAAGTTTGGATCACTCCTAATGTGTATATTTCTCAATGTGCAAAATTAATTTCCTACTATTAGAGACGTTGTGTGGGATAGGACCAAACTAGTAACTGAGCAAATGCATGATTTCATTGAGTGATTCAAAGAATATTTTGAAACTATTCTGGATTGATACTTTGATAAGTGGACACTGACTATACTTATGCACAAGATATGTTACCAAGGGTTGCATGGCTAAGGCCTATGCAATATGTGGTGAACATAGATGAGATATTTGTAGAAGTGACAACCTTTCTATATAAATAAATTGACAAGAATACTGAACCATTCAATACCTATAAAATTGCTAAGATCAAGATGTTGATGCACTAAAGTGCGCAAGATGGATAGAAAAAGGCAGAAGATAATTGTAGATCTTGAAGGAAAACTAGGAGAAGGATCCCTACAAATTACTAAAGGAAAAGGGGAAGATGAGGAGACTGATGATGATGAAGAAGAAGAATCAAAATGAAAAGAGTTAGTGGTTGCCAAGCCTAAGGAAACAAAATAATAATTGTAGGTCCTAAGGTAAAGATGAATCTAAAGAAAAATGTTACAATTCCTACTTCTACACCTCAAATAAGAGTCAGATGACTAGGATCTAAGGAAACATCTCCTATAGCTGCTAAGCCAAATAAAGGGGTAGCAAAGATAGATAAGCTAGTTAAGGAAAAGACCCCATCAAAGAGAAAACAAGTTACCAAAGGGACCGAGCAGGGTGTAAAGAAGAAGTTGAGGAGGAAACTCATTGTTATGCTTGATGATGAAGAAGATGAAGGAAAAAAAATGAAGTCAGAAGACACGAGCTAGTTTCAAATTGTTACTAGAAAACCTCCTTAAGATATTGATAAGGTATGTGACAATATAAAAAATTCAGCAAGAATTTCAGAATTTAAGCAAGTTAAATATGATTCTTTAGAGAAGATAGATAAAGAAAATATAGAGAAAGAAGGGTTAGATATGATGATAAATTTTAAACATACACCTATGAATTTAGGAAAGGAAATCCCTGAAGAAATATACAATAAGATGGACACAAAATGGAAATGGGCATTGTCCAGTGAAAGGTAAATCAGAGAAGCTACATTAGCTTAAACAATGCTAGATTTAGGGAAGACACACATGCCTATAGCTTTAAGGGATTTTTCAAAGAAGTTTGTTCCCAAGATAAGGGCGTATAAAATTTTGAAAAATAAAATAGAACATGCAGTGCAAGAAAGCATATTAGTTTGGAGGAAGACATTTGGGTTGTTAGTTACAATAGAAAAAGAAAAAAAGGAGGTAGAAACAATTGAATTGGTCAATCAAGAAAATTATGATGAGCTAGATAATTTTGAGGAACAATAAGAAGAAAGGTAGAGGAGAGTTAACAATAATATGTTGTCACTATAGAAGACATCCTTGATGAAACAAAGACAAATATTAATGTCTTGAATGAGGAAGAAATCAAGAATGAAGAATTCATTAATGCTATCTTAGTCACTCCTCTTCCATGCATCAATCCAATGCTAATACAAATTTAGGATTATCCAAGGATTGAAAGTGTACCAACTATGGATTCAACATCAAATTAATTAACAATCATAGTTGAAGACAAGGGTCAACATGATGTAAGTGCTAAGGAATTACATTAATACATCTGATGCCCATGACCAACCTTTTAATTGACAAAGAAGAAGGAGAAGAGAAAGGGACAATATACAACTTTGTAAATGATGCCTTAGGAGCTCACATTGAGGGATAAAAGGAGGCCAAACCACAAAAGATCAAGGAGTCTTAGGAAGCTAAAGAGCAAGTGGAAGTACAAGTGTTAGTTCTATTAGCAATATGACCAATCAATCAAATAAGGTGAGATATGTGGTTGTCATTTATGGAAATATATGTTTTACAATTTAGTTATGATTATTTGTGAAGGAAAATTGTCTAAGTATTGGACAATATTACAAAAACATGATGAGATTTATTGATAGAAAAATATTCCCTTGGAATATTCTCTTGAGCAGTTAACCATAGATGTATGATGTCACTCTAATGATGCATACCAGTGCACATGCCTGTATGAGCAACCGAAGTCAAGTTATTAGGAAAATACTTATGCAGTTACTTCACAATGTAGAATAGAGCATGTCAGCAAATTTAGTTGTACGACTTACTTAATTGTTGATTACTAAATCTTGATGAGCTAACTCTAAGGATGATATGTGAGCTGACTAAGGAAGAATTTATTAATATGATTGATATAAGTAAAGAACTTCAATTGCGAAGTTAGCATAAATTTTTTTGATGCTATGATATGTGATGCAAAGTAATGTTATGTGACATGATAATGCAAGATATGATACAAATTGATATATGCACAATCACTTCTTGTATGAAGAACTAACAATTAGAAGAACTGTAAAGTACAACAAGTGATCCAATTTTGTATGTATATCTATTCTCTTGAAGAACTTATTGTATTATTGTGTGCTAGGGAAGTGGAATCTTCTTGTACACATTTGTATATGATCCACCAACTCCTAATAGGGTTGAAGCAACTCCTAACATGGTTGAGGCTTCTAACAAGGCCATGTTTCCTAACAGGGACTTGAGACACTATACATTCTTCATAAACTCCTAATAGGGTCAATATCCTTAACTGGATTCTTATATATAGTGAATAATCTTATGGGTTTCATCCCCATCGGGGTTTTCCCTTGGCTAGGGTTTCCCTAATTAACAAAATATGGTGTTATGAGCTCTCTTTATGTATGGTTGCATATACTATTAATCATTATTGGTTTACTTCTTTATGCATGTATTATTTAGTAATTAATAATATCCAGTTGTGGACAAAAAGATTGAAAATACTGATTCACCCCCCCTCTCAGTATTATCTATTTCTAACAATTGGTATCAGTGCTTACTTATTCAAAAGAGGCTTAACAAATTGAATAAGATCACTATGGATATGGAACAATTGAAGAATAATCTCAAAGAAGCTCTTGAACAAATTGATCTCCTTATTGATGAAAGAGATGGCCTAAAAGATAGATATAAAGATGCAAAAGCTTACATTGGTGAAATAAAGGACAAGATAGATGACTTGAAGCAAAAGGACCTAGTGAGAAAATGAGTGATGATGATATTAAAGATCTAAAGAAAGAAAATGAGATCTTAAAACATGACTTAAAAATAGTTGAGCTCAAGCTAAGTCTTAAGAAAAATGGAGGAAAGAATGACTCTAAAATAAAAGCAAAAAATGCAAATCTAAGATCCCAGTTAAGAAAAGTAACATCTAAATTAGAATCTATCAAGTTGGAGCATGCATAGTTAGAAAAATACAACACTATTATGAAAGGTGAATTGGTGCAAACCAAACAACAACTTGAGAAATTATATACCAGTAGTGAAAAAATTGAAGAACAAATATCTGTACAAAGACCTAGTTATGATAAGACTGAAATTGGATTCTTCCCTGGAAAATCTACCAAGAAATCTATTGAGAGAAAAGAACTTATTAATCCTGAAGATAAAAGGGATCCAAACATAAGCAAAACAAATGATACATCTAAAGACAAAGAGAATATTACTCACTCTAAGAAATCTAAAGAACTTGATCAAGATGAGGATAATAGAAGAAGGGAATCTTATTCCAGGTGTAATGAACTTGAACATACTGGAGAGGATTGCAAAGGTAAGTCTTTTAAACCTATTTCAATTTTTTATTGTCATAATTTTCATGGATATGGACATCATGCATTAGATTTTAAGAAACCTAAATTTGATAATGATAATGCAAATAGTAGAATGTTTAGGAACACTAACCATGTAGGCAATAGAAGATCTCACAAAAATGAAAGTGAAGAAAGAAGACAAATTATTTGTTATAGATGTAACAATCTTGGACACATCACAAGGAATTATAGAGCACCTGACAACCAAAATAATGAACAAAGAAGGAATGTATCTATATGTCAATTATGTAATAACTTTGGACACACAACAAAGTTTTGTAGAATGGATAGAAGAAACCTTAATAGGAATCAAAAGTACAAAAGGAACAATAGAAGAAATGATGACAGTATGAAGGAAGAAATGAAGGAATTGATAGAAGAATTTAAGGAAAAATTTGTAAAGGTAAAAGAAACTAGAAGTTCTCATACAGTTCTGGAAGAAGCACATCCTAATGTACTTGATAAGACAGTAAAGTCACTTATTGTCTGTGACCCATCTTACCTACATTAAGCATTCTCATTAAAACAATGTGTCAGTTAATAATAAATAATGTTAGGAAGAATATCACACGTTGTATAGTTAACAGTATATACTAGACATTGAGAGTAGTCTATAGTGAAGTGCACATTGCTCAATATGATCAGTATAAAGTTATGTAAGAAAAATAACCTCTTTATTATACAGAGATAGAATTTTAAATTGGTGGTAGATACACATTAAATGCAAAGTACATATTGCAAAAGATTTAAAGGATGCAAATTGATTTACAAATATCATTTTCTTGTGTGAAATCTTAAGTGCAAGATTGAAGAGAGATTTGAAGTCCTAAAGAAGTTTGCAAATATGCATGATTGCTAGAAACCCTAAAATGAAAAATTGAGGTATTTTTTGAATTCGTTGAGCGTATTTTCAGTAATGACAACACAAGGAGTGTTTAATATTAGTGATAGACCTAGATATAACTTCAAAAAATACCCATTTGTTTCCTTACTTAATGACCCCATTGGAGCATTTTTGCAAATACCAAAAAATGTTCTTCATGTTGAAGACATAAGAAGTTACATTCACTATAAAATAGAAATCTTAGGAGATAATGAGATTCATAAGGAATTAGAGAGAATGTGCAACAATGATTTGTCACTGAAACCAAAATATGCATACCTAGAATAACTTAACCTAGTTAAGAATATGTTCTGTATGGACTTTGATAACCATGAATGGACACAAATCATTCTAAGTAGAGTACATGATGATATTTTATGGTTGGGAGATTCTATTATATGCATCGATAATGACCAAATTCACAAGGTTACAAGTTTGAGTAATGAAGGATGCAATCCCATGAACATAAAGAATGTGCGCAAGTTAGTTGAAACAAATCTCAACACAAGTTGTGATGGCTGAAACATGAAGATCAACACCATTCAAGATGATGGAGTGAGACTTATCAATAAAATTTTGGGATATAAGTTCAACCATGGATCTAGGATAATTTAGTCTCTACCAAATTTCTTCATACAACTTATGTGATGGCAGTAAAGGGTGAAAAGGTCAATCCATGTGGTATTATCTGAACTCAATTGTTGGATAACATATCAAAAATTAAGAAGTCTAGGAGCATAGTTTTTAGGTTTGAATCCCTACTGATTCATATATTCTTCTATGCAATAAAGAGGTTTCTTGGTATTTCAAATTGGGATAGAAGTGAGTGTGCAATGCAAACTATCACTCGTACTTACAGATCTAAATAAAAAATAGTCAGGGATCATGATATTGATAGAATGATGAAATAATTCCAAGCTAAAATGAAGCAAAAGTATAGGATACCTCTTGTGCTGATAGAAAAATATAAGGATGAACTATGTTTCATGGTAGAAACAAATTTCACATGCATGGAGGCAGTAGTTCCTCAAGTGAAGTTCATTGAACCTATGGGTTATGAAATGAGTGCTGAACTAATTGAAGGATATGTGTAGATAATTCTAGACTCTAAAGTTGATTTTGAATGCCCTAGATGAGGTACATATGCTGAAAAGATGAAAGAAGTCAAAACAAATCTAATGGACAAGGATATCAAGAAGAAAGTAGACAAAGTGATTGATTCCATCTTAAAAGATTTAGGGATGTCTAGCAAGTAATTTGAAGAGGTAAAGGGGATAGCCTTAGAAATGAAGGCTAGTGGTCAAACTGACTATTAACCCCTACACCTATTTCAATGGTTGGACCTACTGAAGAGGTCACAATTGCACAGACAAGTGTGCAAGCACCTATAGTGCCATATGCAACAATTGCACAACAACAACCTTTGAGGAAACCAAAGAAAATAGAGGAAGCATTAGTACCAAGAAAGTCCACAAGGTTTGAGAAAATTAAACCACATCTTGAGAAGAGAATCAAGCAAAAAACAAGGGGAACAAGTAAGAGAAGAAGAACCTTGCAAATCTATTCCTTAGAATCTAAAGAAAAAGCTAGTGACAGACCAGTAGAGCTAGCAGATCAGGAAGCAAAGACTTCAGTAGGAAGAAAAGCATGGAAGCCCAAGGTAAAAAATCTCAATATGCAAATTATTAATGACAAAAAGTTTGTGCAATTAAATAAGTATTATGATTTGTACAATAATATGGATAGGAGATAGCTAGAAAATGTTGTAGTTAGAAATATGATTTTGAAAGATAAAAGGTTTGATAGTATAAAAGGTCAAATACTTGAAGATTTGTATAAGAGATTAAGAAATAGAAAAAGTAGAGTAATTGAGGAGGATAAAAAAATAAGATGAATATGGTGAAAAATCTATGTATAGTAAATAATGAGGATGAGATAAAAGAAATTCTAAAAGGAATAGCACCATTGTTGAGAAATAAGAAGATATCTATTCTTCTTATGGAAGGAAATTATGAATAAGTGAATGTGAAAATTCAAAAGGCAATAGTCACATACATGTCTAATTGATGCAGGAGCATCCAGAGGTATAAGGGCAATCCTGTGTCACCCAAAAAAATGTACTTAGACTTAGTTTCTATTTTATGTCTTTACATTTTTGGATACCCATTTGGCTCAAATAAAGGTTCCAACTCTCATAGTTCAACTATCAGTGCATTTAAAAATCCCGAAAAAATAGGAGCATGCAATTTGACCATCATTTTGGTGACCTAGAAGGTGTGACTTGGCCAGATGAATGTAATCGAGATTTAGAGCATTCCAGAAAAAGAATCAGGTCAAAAGGCCCCACGGTTTGAAAGTTATTGCAGTTTTTTGAGTTTTGGAGACCCCCTAAGAATGCTTCAAAGTCAGGTTTGGGGCATTAAATGACCTTGAAAAGGGTCAAAAAATGGGGGACAAGCGAAGCTGGTCCATAGGGCTATAGAGCGCTTCGAGAGCTTTTCGAAAATGTAAACGGTTCGTCAATCGAAGTTACGGTTCAAAAGTTATGCCTCCCGGAAGTTCGGCTACCGTTTCTGGATTCTTCTAGAATTGCACCGACTTCTAACGCAGCTTCCGAAACCTTCTATTTTGTCGGTGGATGCCTACTAGCACTTTCTAGAATGTAATCCTAGTCCTTAACCCTCCGGGGTCTATTTAAGGAGATTTTTGGCATTGTAAAAGGCAGTTCGGATTGGAGCTTGAGAGGAGGTGCTAAAAGGAGAAATATTCTCCAGATTTATGCTATTGTAAGCCCGCAGGGCATGTTTTGAGTTTATTTTCTCTGCACTGTTTGTACCAGCTTATTTTCTCAGTTAATATAATTTTCCCCTTTCTATTGTGTCTATTCTGGTTGTTGGGTTGTGTCCCCATCAAGTGGTATCAGAGCGGGTTTTCCTGAGTGTGTAGACAGAGCGCCGACTGTGAGGCAGTTTGCAGCAGGATTGTGTGGTTGTGGGTTCGAGTTAGAAGATGCCTCCACGAAGAGAGCATGGTGGAAGGGCCAGAGCTGTTGATCTTGAGGAGGTTAGAGCCCTCCAGAGACAGGTACAAGCATTGCAAGAGGAGCTTCGTAGAGGAGCAAATATTGCTGCAGATGACAATAGTGAGGATGACAATGAAGAGGAAGTAATGGAAGTTGACGGGGAAATTCTGAATCCTGTAGAGGAAAGGCTTTTTAGGGCCATTTCTAGGTTTGGGAAAAGACCTACAATTGAAGTGGGTATATTTTCGGGAAATTTGAAACCAGATGAGTTGATCGATTGGATCAATGAACTGGATGAATACTTTGAGTATGAGGATATAAGGGACCCAGATAGGGTTAAGTTTGCAAAGGCCAAACTAAAAGGCCATGCCAAAATCTGGTGGCAAGAGATTCAACTGGAAAGACTTAGAAGAGGAAAGGAGAAGATCACAAGATGGGATCGCATGGTGGACAAATTGAAGAAGCAGTTCATTCCTGTGGACTACGAGCTTGATCTGTTTAAGAAGATGCATGGGTTAAAGCAAGCAGAAAGATCAGTCCAAGAATATACAGAGGAGTTTTACCGACTCCTGATTAGAGCGGGGCATGCAGAAGCAAATAAGGAGAAGGTTGCTCGTTATATCAGTGGGTTACGACCTAGCATCCAGGAGGAATTAAGTCTGGTAAGAATGACCAGCGTTGAAGAAGCATACCAGTTTGCCCTATGAGTTGAAGAGAAGCTGAGTAAAAGGTTTGAAGGAAGACAAAGAGGGCGCGGTCAAGGAGGAAGGGGAAGCGGTAGATCATCTGGAGGCCGCAATGAAACTCAAAAGAAAAATGAAGATGAGGGTACTAGTAGGAACCAGAGGAATGAGGGTTTCAATCGCTCCCGTGATCAAGATTTTGGAAATCAAAGAGGAAGAGGTAGAGGACGTGGGCAAGGAAGAGGAGGCTTCCATGGTACCTGTTTCCATTGCAATGAAGAAGATCATCGTGCCTTTGAATGCCCTCAACAACAAGGAAGGACAGATAGGAGAGCTGAGGGCCAAGCTAGGGTTGCTCATGTGGATGAGGATGCACAATCATCACATTCAGAGGATGCAGAAAGAGGAGAGACCTTGGTAAATGAAAGAGTCCTACTAAGTGGTGAAAATGAACCAGGACAACGGAGGAGTTTGTTCCGTACCAGATGCAAGTGTGAGGATAAATGTTGTGATGTGATCATTGATGGTGGTAGCACTGATAACTTGGTATCCGAAGAGATGGTCTCTAAGCTGAAGCTCAAGAGGGAGAAACATCCCTAGCCCTATCGGATTTCTTGGGTAAAAGATGATCATAAGGTCTTGGTAAGTGAACAATGTTTAGTAAAATTCAAAATTGGAAGTTACCATGATGAAGTTCTCTGTGATGTTATTTCGATGGATGTTTGCCATCTATTGCTGGGTAGACCATGGCAGTTTGATAGACATGCAATGCATGATGGACATGCAAACACATACTCTCTGACAAAGGATGGAGTTTGCCACAAATTGAAGCCCATGAAAAAGGAAGGTGAAAAGGTATGTAGCAGTGCTAGGATTTTTCTTGTTGATGGAAGGAAGTTTTTAGATGGCATGAAACATCAGTGTATGTGCTATGCTTTGATTCCTAGGAAAGATAAAGAAGGTAGTAGTGAAATACCACTTGAAGTTTCAGATTTACTAGGAGAATTTGGAGATATTATCTCTGATAATGTTCCAAATGGATTGCCACCAGTAAGGCAAATCAGTCATCAAATAGATCTGATTCCAGGAGCTAGTTTGCCTAACAAGGCTGCTCACAGGATGACTCCTACTGAAATAGAGGAGCTAAATAGACAGGTTCAAGAGCTGTTGAGGAAGGGCTTGATTCGAGAGAGCCTGAGTCCATGTGCAGTACCTACAGTACTCGCACCAAAAAAGGATGGAGAGTGGAGGATGTGTACAGATTCTCGAGCTATAAATAGGATAACCATCAAGTACCGATTTCCTTTGCCAAGGATGGATGATCTTATGGACTGCTTGAGTGGAGCTGAGTACTTCACAAAGATAGATCTAAAGAGTGGCTATCATCAGATACGGATTTGAGAAGGAGATGAGTGGAAAACAGCCTTCAAGACCAAGGAGGGTCTTTATGAGTGGTTAGTCATGCCCTTTGGATTGACGAACGCCCCAAGCACCTTCATGCGGCTCATGAATGAGGTACTTAAGAAGTTCTTGGGAAAATTTGTTATTGTCTATTTGGATGATATTTTAATTTTCAGCAAGACTTTGGAAGAACATTTACTGCATATTCGTAGTGTCCTTGAAAGGCTAAGGGAAGAGAAACTGTTAATTAATCTAAAGAATTGTGTCTTTGCAAAAAGGGAGTTAGTCTATTTGGGATTTGTTATATCACCTGAAGGTCTCAAAATGGATCCAGAGAAGGTAAAAGCCATCTTGGAATGGCCTACTCCAAGGTCTGCTACTGAGGTAAGATCATTTCATGGTCTAGTTAGTTTTTATAGGAAGTTTATTAAGAATTTCAGTGGCATATGTGCACCTCTAACTGATACAATAAGAGGGGATAGAAAAGAGTTCAAATGGACTGCAGCAGCTGCGAGAAGTTTTGAATTGCTGAAGAAGAAGGTGACTGAACAACCTGTGTTGGCACTTCCAGATTTTAGAAAAGTATTCCAGGTGGATTGTGATGCTAGTGGTAGCGCTATTGGGGCTGTATTAAGCCAAGAAGGTAAGCCTATTGCATATTTTAGTGAAAAATTGAATGATGCAAAGAAGAAGTATTCTGTTTATGATCAAGAATTCTATGCAATAGTTCAGGCCTTAAAGAAATGGAGGCATTATTTATTGCCAAAGGAATTTGTTTTGTATACTGATCATCAGGCATTACAGTACCTAAATAGCCAAGGTAAATTGAATCAGAGGCATATGAAGTGGGTAGAATTCTTGCAGAGTTATACATTTGTGTTAAAGCATAGAAGTGGAAAATCTAACAGGGTTGCAGATGCATTAAGTAGGAGACAATTGTTGCTTACAACAATGCAGGTTGAAGTAGTTGGGTTTGATGAACTCAAGAATTTGTACCCTGAGGATCCTGATTTTGCTAAAGCATGGAAAGCTTGTAAAGAACCTGTTGCTGTAGATAGAACCAAGTGGTTAGACTATTTGATTCAGGATGGCATGTTGTTCAAAGGTAGTCAATTGTGCATTCCAAGGAGTTTCATGAGGGAAAATCTGATTAAGGAGAAACACAGTGGAGGGATGGCAGGACATTTTGGTCGGGATAAGACCATTGCCATTCTTAGAGAACATTATTTTTGGCCTCAAATTACACAGGATGTGAAGAAGTTTGTACAGAGTTGCCAGGTTTGTCAAGTGGCCAAGGGGTTTAGTCAAAATACTGGCCTATATCAGCCATTGCCTGTTCCATCAAGGCCATGGGAGGACATAAGTATGGATTTTGTTCTTGGATTGCCAAGGATACAAAGGGGTAATGACTCAGTATTCGTGGTGGTTGATAGGTTCTCCAAAATGGCACATTTCATTCCATGCCACAAAACTCATGATGCTGTCCATATTGCAGACTTGTTTTTCAAAGAGGTGGTAAGACTACATGGCCTTCCAAGGAGTATAGTTTCTGATCGAGATACTAAATTTGTGGGGTATTTCTGGAGGACATTATGGAAGAAGTTGAGAACAGACTTGAAATTCAGTTCCACGCATCACCCACAGACTGATGGCCAAACAGAAGTGGTAAATAGAAGTCTGGGCAATTTGCTGAGATGTTTAGTTGGGGATAAGCCCAAGGGATGGGATTTGATTCTACCACAGGCAGAGTTTGCTTATAATAACTCTGTAAATAGGAGTACTGGAAAATCACCATTTCAAATTGTATATGGAAATAGCCCAAGGACTGCACCAGAATTGAGGAAGATAGAACAAGGGGAGAGAACAAGTGCTGAAGCTGAGGATTTTGCTGAACACATCAAGCGTCTACATGAAGAGGTCCAAGCACACATTATCAAGATGAATCAAGAGTATAAAGCTAGGGCTGATCAAAGGAGAAGACATAAGGAATTCCAAGTAGGGGATCTTGTCATGGTGCACTTACGAAAAGAAAGATTTCCAGTTGGTACTTACAACAAGCTGAAAATGAAAAAATTTGGCCCCTGCAAAATTTTGAAGAAACATAACTCAGGAAATGCATATGAGGTGGAGCTGCCAGATGGTGTTCACATTTCTCCCATTTTCAACATTGCAGATTTGACAGAGTATCATGATGATGGTGCTGATGAGGAGCTGGTTTTAGAGCCATGTCCAATTCCTGCTTCTAAGAAGGAGAAGATAGAAGACATTCTAGATCATCGTGTGGGTAGGAGTACCAGAAACAGGCAGTATGAAGAGTATTTGGTCAAATGGAAAGGACGACCGATCGAAGACTCAACTTGGATTTCAGCAGCTGAGGTTTCCCATTTGGGATTTCCTCTACCATCCATAAAGTGACAGGGTCACTTTTCAATCTACCCTGGGTGTCTGATGCAGGAGCATCCAGAGGTATAAGGGCAATCCTGTGTCACCCAAAAAAATGTACTTAGACTTAGTTTCTATTTTATGTCTTTACATTTTTGGATACCCATTTGGCTCAAATAAAGGTTCCAACTCTCATAGTTCAACTATCAGTGCATTTAAAAATCCTGAAAAAATAGGAGCATGCAATTTGACCATCATTTTGGTGACCTAGAAGGTGTGACTTGGCCAGATGAATGTAATCGAGATTTAGAGCATTCCAGAAAAAGAATCAGGTCAAAAGGCCCCACGGTTTGAAAGTTATTGCAATTTTTCGGGTTTTGGAGACCCCCTAAGAATGCTTCAAAGTCAGGTTTGGGGCATTAAATGACCTCGAAAAGGGTCGAAAAATGGGGGATGAGTGAAGCTTGTCCATAGGGCTATAGAGCGCTTCGAGAGCTTTTCGAAAATGTAAACGGTTCGTCAATCGGAGTTACGGTTCAAAAGTTATGCCTCTCGGAAGTTCGGCTACCGTTTCTAGATTCTTCTAGAATTGCACCGACTTCTAACGCAGCTTTCGGAACCTTCTATTTTGTCGGTGGATGCCTACTAGCACTTTATAGAATGTACTCCTAGTCCTTAACCCTCCGGGGTCTATTTAAGGAGATTTCTGGCATTGTAAAAGGCAGTTCGGATTGGAGCTTGAGAGGAGGTGCTAAAAGGAGAAATATTCTCCAGATTTATGCTATTGTAAGCCCGCAGGGCATGTTTTGAGTTTATTTTCTCTGCACTGTTTGTACCAGCTTATTTTCTCAGTTAATATAATTTTCCCCTTTCTATTGTGTCTATTCTGGTTGTTGGGTTGTGTCCCCATCACTAATATGCCTAAGGAGTCTAAGGAGAGTACATAGTTAGAGAAGGCAAGCCCTACTGAGGTAGTAGCCAGTCCACCTCACAGTTCTAAGCAACCAGTTGAAACTTCAATTCCAAGTGATTCACCAAACATTACCATTGACAATGAATCTATGCATGTAGATAACACTAATGTAATAGTGGATAGAACTGAAGACCCATTTAAATATTTTGGCTCTAGCATTATTGGCAATATTGTTGATTACAACAACTCTTTTGATGAGGAAGAAGAGTAAGAGCAAAAGAAAGATGTATTTTTCGAAAAGAAATTTGAAACTATGACCAAGGCAGCTACTACAAGTGCACCCTTAGCAATAGCTATAATGAAACCCTCTACACCACCTACACAAGTGGTAGTAGTCACCTTGGCAATACAATTAGATGATGAAGATGAAGCACAAAATCTTATATCTTCTTTAAGTAAATTCCTTGAAAAGAACAAAGTAGTTAAGTCAATTGAGAAAACTTTAACTTCAGTGTTGGATAGATTGGAGAAGGAAATAAGCTCTGTTGATACATCTATAGACATTCAATAGAGAGCAAAAATTGTGTACAAAACCTTTCATAATGAGTTTACAATACTTACCAATGTTGCTACAATTCAAGCATAGATTGAGCATGATGGTAAACTTCTTAATATTATGTGTACAAATATAAGAAATGATGTAGAAGCATTAAATGCATGCATTAAGGTATTGATGTAGAGCATGGAAGAAGGGAAACATATATATGCTAAGTGCAACATGGCATACCTTCACCTTCATAGTTTTGATGAGCAAATTAAAGAGAAAATAATTGAGCTTCAGACGCTCACTAATAACTTTTTGAAACAAAATCAGAAGTTAGAAACCTTTGAGCATGCAATGCAAATACTTCATGATAGCATATGAGATATTCAAGCAGAAAAGGAGAAATCTCTAAAATGATTTACTGTTTTGAGGAACCATTATCCCCACAGATTACATTATTACAAAATTAGTTGGAGGAATGCTTGGCAACTAAGACCTCATATGACAAGTTTGTGGCTACAGACTTGAATGCAGTAGAGTTAGCCACATATGCTTTATGTGTGATAATAAGTGTGTTAGATGCATTAAAATAAAGTTAGAAGAAACATCTTGTATAGTTAAAGACTAACTTCACTAATTGTTTTTCTAGGTTTTAATGTAGCTTTTAGATTTTGACAAAATTTTCTTTTTTGTTGACATCTTTGTCATTAATGTCAAAGGGGTAGAAATAAGAAAAAATTTAATTGTAAGTTATATAGTTGTAATTTGACATATAGTAGTAAGCTTTTCTTTAAGAAAGCTTTGTAATCAGAGTTATAAGGGATGTAATCTTTGTCAAAATATGAATATAATGTTTTTACCATGTTATGTATCATATTTCCCTTGATAGGTATCACAACATTTTTGGGACTTAGCCAATTTTCTCAAAATGTTGCCATCAATGCCAAAGGGGGAGATTGTTGGCAATCTGGCCAATCAATCAAATAAGGTGAGATATGTGGTTTTCATTTATGGAAACATATGCTTTTCAATTTAGTTATGATTATTTGTGATGAAAAATTATCTAAGTATTGGACAATGTTACAACAACATGATGAGATTTATTGATAGCAAAATATTTCCTTGGAATATTCTCTTGCGTAGTTAACCATAGATGCATGACATCACTCTAATGATGCATACCAATATGCATGTCAGTACAAGCAACCAAAGTCAAGTTATGAAGGAAATACCTATGCAGTTACTTCACAGTGCAGAACGAAGCATGTTAGCAAATTGAGTTGTACGATGTACAAAATTATTTTGATTACTAAGTCTTGATGAGATGACTCTAAGGATGATATATGAGTTGACTAAGGAAGAATTTATTAATATGATTGATATAAGTAAAGAACTTCAATTGCAAAGTTAGCATAAAAAATGTGATGCTATAATATGTGATGCAATGTAATATAATGCGACATGATAAATATGTGAGATATGATGCAAATTGATATATGCATAGTCACTCCTTGTATGAAGAACTGACAATTAGAAGAATTGTAAAGTACAACAAGTGATCTAGTTTTGTATGTATATCTATTCTCTTGAAGAACATATTGTATAATTGCATGTTAGGGTAGTGGGCTCTTCTTGCACACATTTGTATATGATCCACCAACTCCTAATATGGTTGAAGCAACTCCTAACAGGGTTGACCGTTCTAACAAGGCCTAGTCTCCTAATAGGGACTCAAGACACTAAACATTTTTCATAGACTCCTAACAGGGTCAATATCCTTAATCAAATTCTTATATATAGTGAATCATCTTGTGGGTTTCATCCATGTATTAAAGTAATTAATAATATCTAGTTGTGGGAAAAATGATTGAAAATACTAATTCACCCCCCTCTCAGTATTATCTATTTCTAACAAGTTCAACTACTAAATGCATTGCCCTCTACACTAACTAAAACATCAACTATGAAACTTGAACAATAGGTTGTACCTACTTAGAAGGAGATTGCATATACAAGCCAATAGATGAAATGGTTGAGTGTTGAAGTGACACAATTGTAGATCACATTTCTGAGTGCAAGAACCCCTAGGTCAAAGAAAATGGAGAAGGTTAAGTCACCTAGAAAGCTAGTGACATTGAAAAAAGTCGTTTTAAATCCAAAGTATGACCCTCAGACAATAAATTTTGATGAAATGCAAATATTTCAAGAATTATTAAAGAGGAAGACAAAGCAAGATGAGATAAGAAGAGAAAATCAACAAAGGTAGGTATTGGATGAAATAAAATACATTTTTGTTAATGCATTTAAGATTCATAATGTTAATGAGAAGACACCTATCATAGATAAATTAGTTCATATTGTGAGAAGGTCAAAAATGATGATATTGAAGCAAATGAAAAGCTCACGAGGTGGTTTGAGAAGAATTTGAAGGCTAAAGTTTTGGATAAAGTTTCAATAGAAATTGCTATTAAATAGGTTGAACTTTCCACCCTTGTACATACTTTAGAAGAAGTTATACAAAATATTCATTCTTCGTATAAGAAGCTTTGTGATGTTGAGTTCTTCACCTCAGAGATTCAATAGTCTATTGATAAAATTATGTCAGATTTGAAGTGAACCAATCATTCTTTAAGCATGGATGCAAGTTCAAGCTCCATTCATTTCAATAGATAAACTTTTGCACAAGGGATATTAGCTGAGTTAATGGGTAAAGATTAGAACATAAGAGCAAAATTGACCTCTATTCAATCTATGTTGATACATCATTTGAAGGTGATGAAGAAAGAACTTTTAGTAGTTAAGGATTTAGTTTAGAGAGATCCTCATCTCTCTACAATAGATTGTTTAGTAGATCTAGCTACTTAGCTAGAGATCAAGATACAATTTTTGGAATCTGTGAGATCTAGTTGCGATCATGCATTGGCTATGATTTTATAGATTCATAAAATATTTTGGATAAGTATAATTTGACCCCAACAAACCCTAAGCCATAAGTGCCAAAAATAAGAGGGAAAATACAAGAAAGACATATATACTAAGGGGAATAGTAATTGTGATATTCAAGGGGGAAACTAGAAGAAGATTAGAAATAGACACATATGAAAGATCAAAGGTATAACAAGGTAATATTACTCATTCTTTTAGACATGTACATATGATGTATATTTTGAAGTCTTTATGAAGAGCAAGTCACAGTCTAAGGGGGAGTGTTATTTTTGTAATTCTAAATGTAATGATAAGTCATGTCAAAGTGTTTATTCCACTAATGTCAAAGGGGGAGATTTTTGATCTCCAAGTCATGTTTCCTATTAGTATCAAACACTTAGTCATTTCTTAGGAAGAGTTGGTCAGTCATCACTATGACTAAGCCACCCAATGAAGGCCAAATGATTATGGACTTGGTTATATTCCAGCGTGAGCCAAGAAAGTCTTAGGTTGCTGAGCACCCCAGTATGGACCGAGTGCTAGTATATGTTGAGAAAAGAAAAGTTAGTTCATGCTAAGTCATATAGTTATTTACAAGCATACATAAGCTAAGGGACATCAAGAATATTAGTTGTGACTGAGCATCAGGCTATTCAAGTGCCGAGTAAACTAGTTTTGGCATATGTATTTGTGATGACACAAAAACTTATGTCAACCATTTTGGCCAACTTCTACATGTGATTTTAAGGTTGTAGAGACAACTAGGGAGTTATTTACATTTTTTTCTCAGAGATCATTGATCCCTATGCAAGGTGATCAACCAATCATAAAAATGGAAGGACTAAGAGGCAAAAGAGATAAATTTGGATTGTTGATTATGATCTAGAACCTTTTCTATATTTTTATTTAAGAAGGGTCCAAACCCTAAATCTATGTTGTGCAAGAAAGATTAGGAAAGAGTGAAGAGTCAAAGTATATGAGCGAATGAAGGCTATGTTTGATGATTAGAAGTAGAGATTAGACAAAGAAACCTAGTAGTGAAAGCCATAAAAGAGCATATCAAATAAGGAGATCAAATCAAAATTGAAAAGAGAAGATCCATAATCTAGCATTAGAGTGCTAACTAAAGGATTGAGTCTTGTTACATTCTAGCAAGTGAATCAATGAAAATATCTTAATAGAGTGGTCCTATAAGGCCTATTGAAATCTCCTACTAGATTTCTTCCTTATTTGCAATTTTAAATACTTTAATAATTGTAGAATGAATAAGTCTTGTAAGCTATTAGTAGAGAAGAACCCACATGGGATAGATCACTAGAAGTGATCAAACTTTGTAGCCTTAACATGCATAGTTTATTGCTACAGTAGTGAAGATTTGTGGATGTTAGCTCCACCCCATTTTTACCTTCACCTTAGTGGGTTTTTGGGTAACCAAATTTTTGTGTTATGTGTTTACATCTACTTTCATGTTAATGCATGTAATGGATATATATATATGTGTGTGTGTGTGTGTGTGTGTGTGTGTGTGTGTGTGTGGTTATATGATTCATGATGCTGATATGGGATGGATTAATGGTGAATGCATTTGAGTTGTTTCAAAGAGTTAAATGTTTTATAGATCTCGATTCACCACCATCTTAGTATCTTAATTTCCTAATAAGGATTTCAAAAAATAGAAGTGCAGAGTAGGAATACTCATAAGAAATACTAACCTTTAAAAAGATTAAAATTAAAGAGTATTATTTGAAAATTCACTTGTGATGCACAAAAAGGGATACCAAGGGACAAACAATAATTATTTATGACAACTTGTGAGGAGGCTTAGAGGATTATTCTAGAAGTATTATTGGTAGTATTAGATCAGATTGTAGCCATTAGAAGAGTATGCATTATAAGTAAAAGAATCAAACTACACATTACATCAAGGCATCAATTGAATTAGAAGCAGATCAAGCATGCACACTTACAGATAAGGAATCAGGAAAAATAATAATAATATAATAATATTCATTGCAAACCAATTAGAAATTTAATTCATACAAGAACTATTTCATAACATATTGGATTGTTCATAACATTTCCATATCCAAACCTTCAAGGATAGACTCAAAATTAAAAATTTCACACTTAGTGTGTATCATTCACCATTGATTAATTCGAGGAAAACATAATTGTGGACATTTTTGATGACAAAATAGCTCAAGTAGAAGGTCATTGATTGGAATAAGAGTGACAAAATTAGATTTCAAAATAATCTAGTTAAAGTGGAAAATTACATCTTCAAAAGAAGTGAATAAGTGCAATGAATTACATCAGGGCAACCACATATTATTTTTTGTGGGTATAATCACAATCATAGGGCTTTCAATGAAAGATGACCCAACGATTAGGGACATTAACTCTAATTGCAATGAGGATATAAATAGGTTCTACATAAAATCCACCACATTCCATAGCATTCAAGATGATGTTCTTGAATTGCCAAAAAATATAAAAGTTGATCAGAGTCCAAAAGTGTGCCAATATTAATAGGAAGCATTGTGAGCTCAATTTTATTTGTGACATTGTGTGTTTTTGTGCTTTGTAGATACTGCCAATGCTAGCATAGGTTTAAGGGCTCCAACCTACTATTCACTAAAGTAGGGGGAAAAATATTAGGATTGGATAAATAAGTTTCAATGGAAAGAGATAAGGAGTAGAACAATAGAAGATTTATGGTTATCAACAGAAATAACATCCTCTATCTTCTATTATTCTGGAGCAATGGGCAATTATGTATTTACCAAAAAACCTAGGCATGAAAAGAAAATCTCACAT
This sequence comes from Cupressus sempervirens, assembly GCA_028749045.1. Lineage (NCBI taxonomy): Eukaryota > Viridiplantae > Streptophyta > Pinopsida > Cupressales > Cupressaceae > Cupressus > Cupressus sempervirens. The sequence continues at coordinate 579,796,080 of CM053787.1, forward strand.
TTTGTGAACACAAATAATGGAAAATCAATATATCATAAGGCTAAAGTGATGATTACCAATCTTTCTTGAAAAAATAATTTTGATACCCTAGCTAGGGCATTCAATGATAAGAAAGTTAAATATAATGATTCTTTAACAAAATACCTTCCTTTGGACCAGAAAAAAGTGAGAGAAAATAAGATGCAATAAAGGATGATTTGTATTTGGTAGGATGGACCAAAGTTGGAAGAGAGGTAGGTAATAAATTTTATGAAAAATAAATAAATAATGGTATTGGAAAATTGATGAACACTAAAAAACTAGTAGCCAAGGACAGATCGAGAAAAAGGAAACCATTACAAAGATTCATACCAAAAGGAAAACCCATGGAGGTCATCAAACCAAAATCTAAAACATATGGGGAAGTAAAGGAAATAGGATGGACAAAAAAATCTTTGATACAAAGATTAGGATGAAGAGACAAAACTAAAATTGATAATGAAGAAGACAAGCATGCAAAAAGGCAGGAGAAAATAACTTCCCAAAATAAAAATTATAAAGAGAAATTAGATCCTCAATTTATCGGCAATAAAGAATGAAAGGAAATAAATTCCAATACCTGTAAGACATAAAAAAACAAAATGAAGAACATGTAATAATCATTAGTGACCATTCTTCAAAAAGTTGATGGTTTGAATGTGAAGCCCTAGGAATATATGGTGTATAGAATAATGCAAGACCAACATAATTATCTCTGATAGAATGGTTAAAATTAGAATGTAGGGTATGTAAGTATAACTTCTCTTTCATATTCCTTAACATATATTCATTGTAATAACAGACAAATTACAGATGTTCTTTTACAAGAATTTCATTTTTTTGTTAATGGGTATAGTGTAATATTTTGCAAATGGATTCCTAATTTTGATATCATGAATGTTAGTAAAATCATTAAACCAACATGAATAGGAATAAAAAACCTCCCAGTAGAACTTAATCACATTTAGATTCTCAAAAGAAAATGCAATTCCATAGGAGAGTTCTTAGGTCTAGAATCTAGTTTCATATTTTCCAATGAAACAATATTTTTAGTTAGTCTAAAGCCTAAAGATCAAAACCTAACTCTAATTAAAATTATCACTAAAAAATTACTTTATAAAATAGAACTTAGTTTCTAGCATGAGCATATCCAAGAAATTAAGTTGTTTGATTCATACTCAAGACATAATGATTATGTTTTTTATATAAGAGTTCATCATACATCAAATTTGAGAAAGTTGTTTTCAATTGATATTGAGAAAATAAAATAAGAAGTAACATATAAAAATAATAAGGAAGAAGGGTATCAAAGTTTAGAGGAGCATGAAAGTGCAAGGAAGAATTTAGTCAATATGATCAAAACACTAGATCAAGAAGTAGAGGAAGGATAGATAGTGGAGGTAGATGTAAGTATTAATTTGGAAATAAACCAACAAAGCTTAGATATTAGTGGAAAAGTTTATGAGAATATAAAAGAGGCAAATGAAAATATTATAATGGAAGGTGATGAAACATTTGAATCAAGAAAGGAGGAAGATATGCATGTACATTGAAAATATTATTTAGCAAAATTAGGAATAGAAAATAAAATTAATATGCTGGAATAATACAAAAAATGTAAACAATAAAACTTATTCATAAAAGATATACAAGAAAACATTAGACTACATAATAGGTTGATGACGGATGTAATGTTGATACACAATGATATTTATGACCAACTTATATTATGGGAAGAGGCTCATAATTTGCACATTAAAACACAAGAACAACTCTTGAAAAATGATTTGAAGATAAACTTGGAAATATCACCTAAATGACATAAGATTCATGAAAATCAAAATATAAACAGGGGATAAGATATAGTAGAACCAAATACAACTTGGAGTAAGGATAATACTACCCATAATACAAACCAAGAGATAATTAAAAATATATTTTTAGATTCATGAGAAGATAACAAAGATGTATCTAATATAGAATTAGGAAAAGAAAAAAGTATATCACTATTACAACCAATTAATAAGAGAGATTTAGTAGATCAAGAGGGAACGAAAAATCTAGACATAAGGAAAAAGGAGAAGGAAAAAAATAGAGTAATTAATAGAGGGAAAAATAGAGAAAATAATCTTTGATAATATAACAGTTGGTAAGCCCAACGAATGCTAAAGGAAACAATGAATCACTATCAGATATTCTAGTAGGAATTGGGGAAAATAAATGTTCAGATATATTAACAACTAAAGAAAAGATCAAAGATTTAGAACACCTCAAGATGACTCCAATCTTAGAAAAGTAATCATAAGATATCATTCTTAATGGCATGAGAAAGAAAATAACTATTATTTACAGTAAGGAATGTTCCAGCTTCCCTTATTACAGTTCGGCGGTTCCCTCACCTTCATTTGGTCAACTCTTATACAATAGGCCAAAAAAGAGAAAAAAATTAGGGTGTTAGAATAGGATATCATTATAGAGGATATCAATCAAATGTTATAAAATATAGAAGTAGAGAAGGCAAAAAAGAAACTCGAAACAAAAAGGCAACAAGATAATGAGGCTACTAATTTGTAAGAAAAAAAAAGAAAAAAAGAAAAAGAAGTTATATAATTTCTAGATAAAACCAATAGGAGGTAGATACTTCCTTGAAGAAGAAAATATGATTGGTAACTAGCAAAGGAAAGAAGGAAATAATGAGAATTTTTTTATGTCTAATCTTGAAAAGAGTGAAATTTTAAAACAAGATATTCAAAATTAATTAATAGAAGCTAAGGAAAAAACATTGAATATAGTAAGAAAAAGGAGAAGGAAAAGGATAGGAGCTCTAAAAGACAAGAAGTGAAATAGAAGCTCCCATCTGGGGATGACATACAACTAACTTTGATGGTGCAGAAAAAGGCAATCTTGGTCCCTTAGGATGTGGAGGTATTATAAGAAATAACTATGGTGAAGGGATTGCTACTTTATATTACCCATTGGGCCATCAGACAAACCATTATGCTGAAGCCAATACAACTCTACACATGGTGAAAGTAACTTTGAATAAGGGAGTTCAAAATCTATGGTTGGAGGGGGACCCAAATAACATCATTAGATGTATTAAAGGGGGAAACCCAACCATAATGGACAATAGCTAACATAATTGAATAAATCTATTTAACATTTGGTAAATTTGATAGCATCCATTTTAGTCATGAATATTGGGAGGCAAACTCAGTGACTGATTAGTTAGCTAATGAAGTAGTAAAGAATGACATGGTGATGACCTAGAATACTGGTGGGAATATTTTGGTAGATGCCAAAAGCCTAATTGAATTGGAAAAAATTCAAGGACATACAGGGGAATTTCAAAGATAATTATGGATATTAATGTGAATATGGGTATAAGGAAGAGTAATAATGGTATATATGAATGGAGTAGGTGGATGATGTTATTAGTGTCAAATTGACACGTTTTATGGGTCAATTTTTGTATATACCATTTTAGTGGTATTGAAAGACACCTACAAAAATTAGAATGGTTTCCACCAGAGCATTCAAAGGGTTTCAAAGGAAGGAGCTTATGAGAATAGTTAGTGCTAAGACTATAGAGATGGTGGGGGGAAAGAAGCATGAAAGAACCAGTAGCCAAGGTTGAAAAATGGAAGCAAAGAACTAAAGTGTGGGAGAAGTTAGAAAAGGGAGGAATTGCAAATTATATAGCCAACCTCCATGGTTATGACCCGATGATTATGGAACTTATGGTAAATTCATGGAAAGATGGGAGGGTCAAAGTCAATGGGGTCTCATATCAGGTGACCATGGACATCATTGCTCATATAACTAAGATTCCAAATGAAGGACTGAAGTTTTACAGAGACAAGAAGGTGTCTATGAATGCTATGAAAGATTTCACAAATAATATAGAAGAAAAGAAGGAATTGGTCAAGAGTGAAACATATTATGAGATGGATTTGATAAATAAACTATGGAGGTATGTTTTGAGGGCTATTATTGAATATATATCCTTAGATACAAGATTTGATAGAGTTAGGAAACACCATTTTGTTCTGCTCAATCATTTTCATTATGGGATTAAGGTCTCTTTTCCTTTCTATTTATATACTTCTATGCATAAGAATATTTCAATGCAAGAGAAAAAGCTGACTTCAAATCCAACCCTGCATGAAGGTTTGCTACTTTTGATATATGATCATTTTAAGGTTCAATCTCAAAGCAAAACCCCCACCCAAGTTGTTGCAGCATCCGAGGAGATAGGGACTTCAAACTTCTCATTTGACATGGATGATGTTAGAGCATAAGTTTGGAGGATGAAGATGTAAACCCCTCATCTAGAAAGAAGGATAAGGCTTTTGAGAAGAAATCACCTTCATCAACTAAAATCTTGTAGAGGAAAAGTCTTAGGGGGTTAGGGTTTAAAATTGCTGGACAAGGAGATAAGGAGTATAATGAAGAAGGGTATGGGATGGATACTGAAGAAGAGAATAAAGAAAAGGAGGATGTTAAGAGGGAGGATCCAGTAGCTAAAAAATAGTGGAGGTTTAAGGAGGAGGATGTGCCCCCAGTGGGGAAAATAGATCATGGGCTAGAGATCACAGCCATTCCTCTTTCCCCAATTTACCCTCCTCAGGAACATGATAAGGAGAAGATAGAGGATGAGAGTGGAGAGATAGTTATAAAGGACAAGCTCATTATCTGGAAAAAATTTAATGTTAGAACATCAAAAATGGGAATAGTGAGAGAAACCATGAACCCTCAAATCCTTGAAGGCAAAGAGAGAAAGCTTCAGATGGAGGAACTCATCGATCTAACCCTATTGGCTATTACTAATAATGCAAGGGAAATTGGCATGAATTTGATAAATAATGCTAGAAATAGTACGATAGACAATTTTAGGTAAATTAAATGGCTCTACCATGAACTAGAGGAGGTGAAAGAAAGATTGGGTCAACTGGAAAACCAAGGGAACAAGTTAGAACATGGCATTTTGATAGATCAGGGGGGTGGCCTCAGATTGGTGGAAAAAAGAATTTAGAATCTGGAAAATTACAATCATAATTTGGCAAACTAGATGATTTCAATACTGACTTCTATTAATGAAATTATATCTTCTTTTGCTAGAAAGCTGAAAGCTACGAGATTCCTAGAGGATAACGAGGAAAAGGACAGAGCTAGAGATAGGATGGATGAGGACATGACTACAGACATTACCATCAACAACTTGTATGAAATGGGTTAGAAGAAGCATGAGCATATGGCTGAGGAGATCTTGAAGGCCTATGAAGCAGTGGAAATGATGCAAGATATGTAAAGAAAGACAGAGGAGTAACATACGTTTTTCATTTCCTATCCTTTGGTCTGATTGGTTTCTATAGTTTTTGGTTTTTGTATTTTTGCTTGTTCATTGTTCTGGCCTTTTGGTTGGCCATAGTACTATGGCTAGGCTTTTGTGCTTATTATCAACCTTTTGATATGTATGGACTATGGTTGGGCTTTTATTAGTTATAATCAACCTCTTGATATATTTTAGCTTTTGGGTTTTAGGATCCCTGTAAAACCTATTTTTCTAATAAAAAACATTGAATATAGTAAATATAAAGGATCAACTAAAACCCCCCACTCCTTTGGATGTAGTTGACTTAGATAAAGATTTTTTCCCCGAGGATCACGATGCTAAAGAAGAAGATGAAGAAAGTGAAGAAGTGATGAAGGAAAAAATATGGTTAGTTGAGACAATTACAAAAATCGATAAGGAAGAATTTGAAGATGAGGATTTATAGGATAATTTAGCAAAACACAATTTAACAGATACCAAGGGAAGTAGTGAATCAATAAAAGATAAAAACATAGTCTTAGGCACTTTTGTAGGAATAGGAGAAGATAAAAAATTAGATATAATAATAAAAAAAGCATATAATAATGTAACAAAAAGGAAATAAAATCTAACTCAACCTCCCAAGAAAAAGTAGAGAAAAGAGAAGGAGCTTGCAGATATATTCCTATTTAGGTAGATACATTTTAAAGAAATTTTGAATTGATAAATCAAGAAGAGTTTCCTAATAATTAGATTTGGAAAATCTAGATATGAATAAAGTAGGAAAAATCCAAAATTGGGAGGAGTTTAGGATCCAAAAAACATAATTATTTCAACAAGATATGGATAAACTAAATGGAGAAAAAAAATAAATTAAGAAAACAATAGGTAAAGATACAATCAAGGATGATAAAGGAATTAGTTACAAAATTATGAAAGAATTATAAAAAGAATATTGATATAAAGGAGAATGTGAATCTATTGCTACAAGTGTACAAAACACTAGTAAAAATCTAGATAACTTTGGTATCATAGAAAATTTGCAAGGTTTAGAACATACAAGATGTGGAAAAAAGAAGAAGAAAAAGAGGACGGAAATCCTTAGTTGAACGTAGAGAAGCTACAGGTTTGGCTAGTAACTAGAAAAATCTTTACGATCTTTAGAATGCAAGGAAGGGGAAGTTCCTTCCCATAAAACTATGAAACTAATAACATGGAATGTTAGGGGCCTAAATGCCCCTAATAAAAAATTATTACTTAAGAAAAACTTAATATTATTTGAATCAGATATAGTATTAATACAAGAAACAAAACCTAACAAAGAAGGAGAAAAAATTAGAAGAAAACTAGTTTCTTGGAAAACAAAACTAGTTGATTCAATAGGTGTCTCAAGTGGATTAGTATTATATGGCATCCAAGGAGGGTATATTTTACTCCACTTGTATCCAATAATAATTGGATGGTGGGGAGAGTAAAAATATTTAAAAGAAAAATTCAATTCCTACTTATTAATGTGTACAATCCAACTCCAATAGTGAATAAGAAAGAAATTTGGAATAAGATTAACAATTATTTAGAGCTAAATCCACAAGAATATGTTTTTATTGGGGGAGATTTTTTCCTATTCTAGATTCAAGAGAAAAATTAGGTAGATCCATGACCGTTAACTAGGTTATGTTAGATTTTAAAGTATGGTTTGCAAAAGATAACCTTATCGATATTCCAACACCTAACAGGGTCTACAAATGTATTAATAGATGAGTTGGATTTTGTAACATCGAAGAAATATTTTACATATTTATATTTCAAAGAAAATTAATAAATTTTTATCATCCTTTCAATATAGCCATTCTCCCAAATGTAGAATCTGATCACTATTCAGTTAGAATAAAAATAGGTGAATCACAAAAACAATCAATAAATCCTTTTAACTGTTAAAAAATATAGTTTCTAGATAAAGAATTTCTTAATAACATATATGAATGGTGACATGAAGAGTGTCAACCCTATGGAAATACATATTCTAAATTAGTGCCAAAACACATAAGACATCTTGGGAAGTCAGTATGGCCTGAGCTATCAAACATAAGAATGTTAACCGAGCTCATTTGTAAACTGAGCTAACAATGGCAACCGAGCTCTAGTGTAAATTGAGTTAGTTTAGCATTCTAGTTTCAAAATAAGAAATGCATAGGTAGAGTAGTGTGAAGCAAGCCAATTGAGTTTTCCAATTGATCAATGTAAACTGAGCATCCAGAGTCAACTGAGTGCCAGAGTCAACCAAGTGCCAGAGTCACCCGACTCGAGTAAGCTATTGGACCCATGTATCAACATTGAGCCAACTTGGTAATTTTTTTTGAAACTACTAAATTTATATTATAGCTAACCTAATGAAGAGTTACTATTTGAATATATATATAAGGAAGATGCCTTGTTTCATCCAAAATACATATCAGAGAGTTACATTTTATTATCATAAGCGAATATGGATAATGGAAGATAAGATTGATTAGGAGGCTATCAAGTAGTATAGAGGAAAAGTAGAGACTCATCAATCAAAGTTAGGTGATCAATACATTATTCAAAGGATCTTCATCAACAAACAAAGTTGTATAATAGGGATCAACCTACTGATTTATTCTAATAGGTGTATTCGTCTCAAATCATCTACCTAGGTGGACCTAACAGTCCTTGTAGATTCTCTTAACTGAGTGCATAATTTATTATATTAGTATAAATCCTTTCACAACATAGAACTAGTAGTCCTACTTCCTCTTAACCAAGTAGATCACTAGAAGTGATCAATTCTAAACCTTAACAGACCAACTTTATTATTGCAGTAGTGAAGCATTGTGGGTGTCATCCCCACCCCAATTTTACCTTCTCCTTGTAGGGTTTCTAGGTTACCAAATATTGTGTCAAAGTGTTATGATATTGTTACCTTTATTGTTTTATGTTCCATGCATGCAAGTAGATTAGATAATCTGATAAAGTGGGGTTAAGTAAAAGAAGTTTTAAGTGATTCCTAATTCACCCTCTCTTAGTCACTTGGTCATCATTACAATTCCAAAAATTGGTCTCAGAGAAAGGTTCTCTTATCAGAAGTTTAACATCTTGAGAACAAAGATCAGAAGAAATAGAAGTGTACAAGCTAGAGAAATCCATTGAGAATGAAAAGATGGATCTACTTGTGGCCATGAAACAAATCAAGAAATTGAAAAATCAACTCTCTCAATCCATGAAGAGAAGAAAAGAGTTAGCTATATAGATGAATGAAAATCTATACATAGAGGAAAAAATTGAAGATATTTGTAGAGAAAGGAATTCAAATGAAGCAAATACAACTATAGAAGATATACTTGGAAGGAACCTCATTCTGCAAGAGGATGTCAGAAAATTGAAAAAGAGAATATGAGATTCATTTAGTTACGATATGTGAAATTATGGAACAAAAGAATAAAGATAAAAAATGAAAAAGAGATGATAGATGCAGACAAATGATTACTCAACACTAAACTAGGAGAAAAGGACAATGAAATCCATCAACTATCATTACATCAAGTAGATATGGTAAATCATCTTAATAATGAAAATCAAGAAGTCATTAATTTAAGGACAGAAAATGATAGACTCAAGAATGATCTTAGAGTAGAAAAAGAAACTAATGAAAAAATGATGAGATCAAAAAAAAGAATGAATAAGCTAACTAAACTATCCTAGAAAAGACACAAAGAGAAAACAAGCTTGGGTTACAGTGAACAAGGAGAATCATCATAGCAAGGACCTCAAAAGAACAAAAGGTCCACATGAAATCATTGTGGAAAGATAGGACACTCATCAAAAAAATGTTTGAGTAATGGAGAGTGAAAATTAAATGGAAATTACTATAGTTACAATAAGCTTGGTTATAGAGCAAGTGTATTTAAAGACAAACCAAAGTTTGAAGGAAAGTGCTTTACATGCAACAAGCAAGGTCATAAATCCTCAGAGTGTAGGAAAAATTAATGTAACATTTGACCAAGAATAGGAGCATTTATCAATTGGGATTACAACACATGGTACAAATGTTATCTAAGTGGAGAACATGGATACATTGAAGAAAACTGTATGAGGACTCACTTCAAAAAAAGGAATCCTACCAAAAGATGCTATGTTTGCAAAGAACTTGGTCATTTAGTGAAGAACTGGATGAACCGAGCTAATATAAATACTCATGAAGAAAATAAAGGCAAGACTAAGATTGATGAGATCAAGACTCAAAGGAATTGACAATGGGTAAGGAAATCTCTTGATAGCTCAAGTCAAAACTCAGAAGTTATTAATACCCAAGACAATGAGCTGGGTGATTCAATCACCTCTAAATAAGCTTACAAGGAGACTCCTAGAGCTGTGAGAAAAATATGATCCTACATCAATTCTAGTCAAGAAAGAAAGAAATTTTAAATGAACATATCAGATTCACTAGGACTAAATGGAAAAATCATGTTTTAATTGAGTCAAGTCTCAGTTATAATTGAGTTGTTAGACCTTATTGAGTTACTCAAACATAACCCAACAAGGTCAGGTTTTATGACTCAATTGAGTCATATGACTTAACTGAGCTTCGTAATGTATTTGAGTTAAAAGACTTAACCAATATTATTTCACCTACCATTGTATGAAGCATTAATGAGGCCCTAAAAATTGAAATTATGATAAAAGGAGAAATTGAAGGTTTATTCTTTCATTGCAAATATAGAGATCAAACTGTGTAGAGCATTCTTTGAGCCTTTGAGAAATCTTGAGTGAATTTGTTGACAAGATAAGTTTTCAAGAAAGTTTACCATCTACAGTTCTTCATCAAACTGAGTGTTATGGAAGCTTCATCAAGCATAAAGGTTAGGAAGGGTTTTGAAATGTTGGTCAAGAATGAAGAATGCAAGGTACCTGTATGCCTAAAATGTGAGCACACTTCTATGAATCATTATATTCAAGATTACTCAAGAATGAGGTCTCAAATGGCGACTCATAGCTCTCTACTCATGGAGTGCAAGGGTTTTGCAATGGAGGCCCTCAGTTTGACCTAGTTCATGCCCATGCAAGTACACCATGAAATGAGAAATTCAAAGATCCAAAATGCATGCAAATGGAGATGAAAACTAATCTATATGATAACAATGCAAAATCTAATCTATGAAAGCAAGATCTAATCTTATGAAAGAAAATATGACTCTAAACTAACATGCAAATGCAATGATAAAAGCTCATGATGAAAGCCATGGGTGCAAGAGAGAATGAGACAAGAAGATAGAAGTTCTCCACAAAAAGCTTTAGCATTCAAAAACTCCTCCTTCAAAAATTGCTCTCCAAACCTGCAGCATAACAATAACATCATCCGTGTCTAAAATGAGGAGAGGGCTCTCCCTTATAAAGGAAATTATGGAGGTGAGAGGCTTCTCACAACCAATATGGGATAATAGAGTTTGATCCATGTGAGACAAGATTCCACCAATGAGAAAAGAGGAGTGGTTGAGAAGAAAGTGAAAAGATAAGTCCCACTTAGAAATATGTGCATTTAAGTGTAGAAATTAAATAAAAGAATTTATTTTATTTCCCTTTCATCAACAAGAGATATTTAAGTAAGATTTTTATTTAATTAAAAGGGAGAAAGTTCTTTTAATTAAATAGGAGATATTTAATTAAATTAAAAGAGGGTTTTTTTTTCTTAATTAATTAAATGCGGATGAATTATTTAATTAAAAGAGAGGTTTCCTTTTAATTAAATGGGTACTTATTTTATTTAATTAAAAGAGGAGATTTTCTTTTAATTAAATAAGACTTAGGATAAAATGATCAACCTTAGAAATAAAATAATTGAATTTGATCAAGGAAATTGATTAGAATTGATTTAATAAAATATTGCAAACCATTGATTCAAGAAATTTGATAAATTGATAAATTGAATAATGGGGGCCCATAGTCTAGGCGACCATTTTAGGGTGTATACAATACCTAGTTTAAAACTATAATTTGCAATTGTTGAAGAAAAGGATCCGAAGGGAGCACATTCAATGATCCCTTTGAAGGTACTCCCAATTCATGATGTAAGGATGTTTTACTAATTTTTGATTCAAGAATTGGTTAATTTTGAGCTAGATTAGGAATACACTGTGTTGTGTGAGAATGAAGTGTTGAAACTCAAACACAAGCATCCAAAAATAATTCATGGAAGTTTGGCTCTCTTTTGATGTGTCTATTTTTGTACGTTCACAAATGTTGACATTAAAATCAATTTGTCTATTAGTGACTTAACACTTAGTTAGTTGGTTTCATTGTTATCGAGCTCTATAGTGTCTACCAAGCTTATCATTCATCTAACAGTGTTAACTGAGTGTTTTAGTTGCTACCAAGCTAAATAGTCAGAATGCAATTCATGCCAAGATTCACTGTGTATATCGAGCATCTGAGATAGTTTACTATATCACCCGAGCATAACCAAGTGTACCAAGCTATCCAATGGAAGTGATGAAGATCTTAGTGTTAACCAAGTTCTACAATATCTAGCAAGCTCCCAATGTTAACAATGTGAATCCAATGTTAATTAAGTCATGTAGTGTTAACCACATGATTCAATATCTACCAAGTTTCTCAGAGTTCACCGAGTCATACAGAGCTGACTAAGTTCTAACTACTCAAAGTGATTAGTATGGACTGAGCTTTAACTTAAACCGATTGCTAGAGTTTTCCAACTGCTGATAGTGTTTGTCAAGTCTCAGAACATCACCAAGTTGTCTTTAGAACTCGAGTTACAAAAATGGGCTGACTTTATGAATTATGATGAATTTGGTATTGTAGCTAACTCGAGAAGGTAATTAGTTAGATTGATATATATGCAATGCATTGTATCATATCCAAGATGAAATCAAGTATGAGTATGTGAAGAAGTAAGAAGTAGATGAGTGCGAATTAAAGAAGGCTACAAGTAGTATATGGTATAGCAAAGACTTATCTATCATAGTTAGGTGATCATTACAATTCAAAGAGTCTCACACAACAAATCATAGTTGTAGATTAGGGATCAACAAATGATTCATTGTAATAGGTGTATTAGTCAAATCCTTTAATCAAGTGGACTTAACAATCTTTTGCTAAATCTTCTAATAGAGTGCATACTTCATTGTATGTTTGTAAATCCTTTAACAAGATGGACCTAATAGTCCTTATTGCTCCTAATAGGGAAGATCACCATAAGTGGTCAATTGTAAGCCTTAATAGGAAAAAACTATTCTATAGTACTAAAGCTTTTGGGTATCATCCTCACCCTAGTTTTACTTTCTATTTGGAAGGTTCTTGGGTCACCATATCATGTGTCAAAGTGTTATGAATGTTTTACTGCTTTCATTCTTTCATACATGAAATTAGATTAGAATAATATATGAAGGATTCATTGGTGAAGTAAGTTAATATTTTATTGGTTCTTGATTCACCCATCCCCTCTTAGTAACCTAGCCTACCTTATTTTTACAACAATTGGTATCAAAGTATTTGGTTCTCACATCAGAAGTTTAACAACTTGAGAAAAGATCAGAGGCAATGGAGGTACACATGCAAGAAAATGCTATTGACAATGAAAAGTTAGATCTAGAATTAGCTATTAGAAAACTCAAGAAAGAAAAGGAGTAGCTCTCTCAATCCTTGCAAAAAAGGAAAGATCTTGTAGTACAAAAGGATGAAAATCTCTATATTGAAAAAAATATTTGAAGACTTATGCTCAAAAAGAAATTCAGATGGAGCTGATGTAGAAATCAAAGATCTACTTGAGAATAATTCTAATCTTCAAGAAGAAGTTAGAAAGATAAAAAGAGAGAAAAAATTCAACCAGTCAGATTATGTGAAGTGATGCAAGAAAAGGACAAAGCCAAAGAAGAGATAGAAGAAAAGTAAAATGAAATTCAACAACTATCCCTTCAACAAATAGACTTTATTGATCAAATTAATGATGCAAATCAAGAGCTTAACAATCTAAGGATAGGGAATGAAAGACTAAAAAATGATCTTAGCATGAAAAAGTTGGATTAGGATATACAGATGAAGGTGAATCATCTTAGTAAGGAGCTCAAAAGAATAAAAGACCTACTTACAATCATTGTAGTAAGATATATCATACATCAAATAAGTGTTGGAACAATGGTAAAGACAAATTCAATGGAAAGTGTTACAACTATAACACACATGGTCATAGAGAAAATGAATGCACAAAGAAACCTAAGTTTGAGGGAAAGTGTCACAATTACAACAAACAAGGACACAAATCTTTAGAGTGCAAAACAAAGAAGTTGAACCTAGTAGAGAAAATTGTGAAACCAATATTTGGTTGGGATTACAACATATGGTGTAGATGTCACTACTATTGTGAGTTTGGGAATATTGGAGCAAATTGTGTAAAACATCACATGAGGAAAAGAGACACTAATAAGAGATGTTTTATTTGTACATAACTTACACATCTTGCCAAGAAATATATGAACAAAGGAAGAGTTGAAGATGAAAAGAGAGTTGACATTATCAAAAAATAAATGAGGCAACAATGGGTGCAAAAATCTCTAGAGAATGTAAGACAAACTCCTAAAGTTGTTGACACCCAAGTTAATGAGTTGGGTGACACAATAACCTCTACTTAGTTCCCTATGGAGATCACTAGAAATGTGATTCAAAAGAAGTCATCTAACATCAGTACCAGCTAGTAAGTAGAAATAGAAATATCAACATTTGAGATGCATGAGGATCATTGAGTGATGATCGAAATTCAAGACCTTACCAAGCAAGGTTAGATAGAAAGCCCTTACCAAGTAATGTTAGATTACATGTATCTCTTTTAGGATATAAATACCAAGTTGGTTACTCTACTGAGTACCAAGTTTATCTCGAGTGGTGATAACCTTATCGAGTTGAAGGTGTCTTCCAAGCATTAAAGACCAAACTAAGTGGATGATAGCTTGTCACCAAGAAAGTATGCATAATAAGCATTAATGACAATAAAAAAGATGGAATTCATTAAAAGGAGGAAATCAAATGTATTGTTTCACTACAAATTTTTAGAGCATTGAGCATAGAGAAAATTTAGAGCCTCTAAGTGATTTAAGTAGTTACCATTGAAGATTTCTCCTGTGTTCAAAACCCAACCGAACGATGGCATCTTCTAGCAGCAAGATTAAGAAAGGTTCTAAGATGTTGGTTCATGGAATTGATTGCAAGGCTTCCACATTCAAATTGTCACTAGCAATTGTAGAGGCTCTTGACCCTGCTGGAGCACAATCCCAATTCCACCTAAGGTACTCTTTGTTCATGATATTCAATCATTTTATCACTGTTCTATTTAGGAGCTTGGAACCCTAGAGATGAATGAGGCATTCAATGAACTTTGTGTGGATGGTGTTTTGAAACAAGAGCATAAACATTTGGAGAAAAAGGGTTTGACTTATATTCTACATATGCTGAGGGATTTTCAAGTGAAGTGGATTAGATTCATCTTGAGCCATATTCATAACATGTAGTTATGGTTGGATGATCCTATTTTGATAACCAAGAAGATGATACACAGGGTTACTAGATTGCCCATGTTGAACAATGCAAAGACCACAAAAACCTTAGGTTGGGTTTAATTGGAAAAATGGACTATTGCAAAATGGGATGGAAGAGGCATGAAACTAAGTGGTGTAACTAACATAAAATTGAATTTTGGCATCCATGTGATAGCTCACAAAATCTACAGCTCAAGCTGGTTGAACAACATATCATGTGAAGTAGTTTACCTAGCATACAAGGTGGTAAAGAATAATTTATCCTTTGAACTTGCCAAGATGCTACTAAATAAATTGAAAAATAATATGGAGAGTATATGTAAGTTTGATTCTCTTTTTACATGTTTATTCTTCTATGTTAAGATTTTTTTCCCTTCTAAAGGAATTGTAGTGTGGAAGAAAGATACTCCAGTATTATACCAAATCAATGAATTTATAGAAGAGATGGGAGAAAAATTTGACAATATTATGGATAATTACTTTGAGACATTAAAAGAGAAAATGCAAAGAAAAAATAAGATACTTAGGATAGTAGTAGAAGATTATGAGTAGGATATCTATTTTATGGTTGACTATGATAAGGTTTACATTTAAGAAGTCAAGCCTAGTGTGGCATGGGTTAAACCACTGGAATATGAATTTAACATAGATGATACCAAATGTATTGTTTAAGCTCTATTAAATGAACCTATGGATCCCAAGACAACATATTTTGGAACATATGATGAGGCTAAGGCTATAATTGAGCTTGAGATCAAGTTACCCCAAGCAATGAGCAGAGGAAGGAAAAAGATAGAGAAAATAATGAAGAACACTAAGCAATAAAGATCTCCTCTCATGCTAACAAAGGGAAAATGAGATGATATAGTAGAAGAAGATTAAGAGGAGGATGTAGAAGAAGTAGAACCTAAGGAAGAGGAACCTCCCAAGAAGAAAGGGAAGGTGATAATAACCAAACTTGCTAAGTCTTCCCCTGCTGTGTTTACAATAAGGTCCACCAAATACAAGAGGAAGCTAAAGTTGGGTGAAGAGGATGAAGCTAAATATATTATATTTCAAAGGTTTTCCCCTACCCTTTAAGAAAATTTGAAGAAAATGGAACAAGGAATATGTATGACATGTTTCAAGTCTCTCAAATATGAGACCAAGAGCCAAGAGGAGAAAAAGAAAATTGAGGATACCCTTGTGATGAAATTGGGTAAGTGGAAGTACTCACTTGATGAGTTAAAACAAAAAGTTTCTTATGTACTTTTGAAATAAGTCAAATCCCAATGGGATAATGCAATGAAAGTTGCTAGAGAAATTAGTGAACAAACCTTGAGAAAGCTTATGCCAAGTCTTAGTGAAAAAGAGGTGAAGGAATCATTGAAAATGAATGAGAAGAAGCTTACACAAAAATTCAATACATGTCTAATATTGTTAAAGGACATTGAATCTATGGTGAAGTCCACTAATACCACATGGAATAATATTAATGGGCTGGACAAGTCTAGTGACTTTGTTGTACATGTAGATGACAAAGATGCTAATGAAGATGATGTGGAAGAAGAAGTAAAAATTAGAGAAGATGAAATAGATAATGTTGATCTTGATGATGAGGAAGGAGAACAAGAAGCCACTAGAGGAATTCTTCTAGATAATGTTGATCTTTGGAATCACTCTATTGAGTGTTTCAATGACTGAAGTGCTTAGCACTTCATTTGCTGAGCAACATGTCTTCCTAGCATTAGGTTTGACCAATAGACATCAAGCTATTCTTTTTATTAATGTTATTTCTAGTGTTAGTACATTTGGTGATTTTTTTCACAAAATCTTGTACCCTTTTCCAAAGTTTTTACCTAAGGACAACCTTGTGAAACATGGAAACAACCTCCAAGCTGTGGGACTTGAACCATGAGGTTGAGTCTCTGGAGAAGGTCAACTTCCTCTACTATTAGGATGCATTAAACTATTCTTGAAGAGAAAAGGGGAAAGGAATACATGAAAGTAACTACCTAATCTATTCTAAAGAGGTGATGCACCAAAATAGGGTGTTTAGACCAATCTCTACCCATACTTGCATAATACCATTATCATGATAGTCCAAAGATATATAGATTCATACTTGCTTTAATCTATTAAATATGTAGAGATTAGACAACCACATGAGTGACACAAGGAAAAAATGCTTCACTTCTTATCATTTATAGGCCAATAGAGATATAGAAATGTAGATTATAGATATCCACAGTACATCAACAAAAGGCAGACAAAGCTTGCACAATACAATGATGGCTGAAGGAGATACGAAAAGATGTCATATAATTTAGAGGCAAAGAGGGAATTTATAGTAGCATGCCAAGGAAATGCTAGAGAAATAGATAAGATTCAACCCTAATAAAGAGTAAAACATCTACTTTTATAGTGTAAGCATAACTTAGATAACTTCCATCCTAAGAAATCAAGCACTACAATCAAATTTATAGAGAATAATTACTACAAAACTGGAAAAGATCTAATTATAGCACAAATCTAGACATTAGAAGATCATTTATCCACCGAACAATCACTGAGAGGATAAGAATGGCAAACATTAACCATCTAATTGAGTAAATGGATGCACCAATGATGATGGAGTGTTCTATTGCATTTACTAGGATTGGGAAATGATAAAAGTGGTAGGAGATTTGAAAGATTGAATCTATCATCAAAGAGCTATTTCCTATGTTATCAACTTTCCAAATCAAGTGGAAAGAAAAGGTCAACCTATTCAATTGTCACTCTGTACCTTTCCTGCTACTTGATTGGTTGGGAGTTTTTCTTCGTCCAACTTGGTGGGGAAAATTCTTTATATATTTTGGTTAACACTGAGCTCATGATCCTACAAGCATTACCTATGGTCAAAACCCTTTATATCACCTTTTTTTGATAACCCTAATTTCTACAATCTTATGATCGCCAATACTTTGTAGCATCAAGCCCATCCTTCATTCTCTTTAAGATCCTTCAATATCAACAAGATCACATGATCTTGTGATAGAATGACATCGCTTAACATCCCTAGTGGAGGATTATGTTACCATTATCTTTTCCTTGTGATGTCACAACATAGTTAATTTGAACTTTATGATCTTACAATCATAGTCCATTGTGATATCAACAGTTGTGGCAATAGCCCTTGCAATCCTATGATGGTGGTTTGACTATCCTCTATTGCAACCTTAGGGAATTTTTTTACCTATTTTTGTGACCTTACAACTTTACGATCATATGACTAATTTTCTCTTTCATAGTACAGGCAACCTAGGAAGTCAACTTCGTGATCCTATGATCGTTGATCTTGGTGGTATTGGAATATATCCTCATGATGCTCATAATCTTACGATCATTTACTATTGTAGCATCAGGCAAGAACCTGCTTTGCCATACAATCTCTCAACGATCTACAATCTTATGAAAACCTAACCACTTGACCAATAGGAGCCTCATATCATCTTATCACTGCTTTATTTGCCTAATGATGCTCTGATACACAAGCTATCATAAGATTGTGAGCATACTATCTTCTCAAGGCTCTGTGATTTAACATAGAAAATTGAACCTTATAATTGTTGGGTGTGTTCAAATATTTGAAATTAATCCTTAGCTGGAAGGTATTTTTGGCCAAAATTTTTGGTGACTCGAGGGGGATGCAAGCCTACTTGGCATATGATTGATGGTCACAAAAGGATCTATTGGATTATGGAGTCTTTGGAACCACAAAAATCATCACATTTATCACTTCTACGACATTTTGAGCTATAAAACATGCCTTTCTACTTTTACAACTTCGTAAAAAAGAAGAAGAAAATAAAACTCTCTATCACAAAAAAGAAAACATGTACCCGTGTACTTCTTGAAAAATAGGAAAGAACATGATCAAGGGTGGTCCCATTAATACCATAAAATCACAATAGAAATAAAGTAACAACATCAAGTGCTAGAACAAAATATTGACTTCATATTTGCACCGAAAATGTAGAATTATAGAATTCATAAGTACAATATGCTAACCCACATGGGTTCCTTCATTACAATAAATCACAAGACAAATTGCAAACTATCACCTCGAGCTATCCTAAACAATGTTCAAGCCTTCCTTAAATAGGCAATTTTATGTTGCTTGGGAAGGTTCTAGATATTGAAACTTAATACCTAGGGCCAAAAAACCCTAACAAAACATATAGAGCCAACTAGATACATTTTTGATAATTATTTTAGATATTTCAGGTAGCCCAACTTTGGAAGGCCATAACTCTTGAAGTGTTATTTTGATTGGCTATTATAACCACTTTTTAGAAATGCCAGCTCCTGATCTACAGGCTCAAAATAGTGCAAGTGCCCTTCCATCGAGTTTTTGGACCTCATCTAGGCACTCTAAGGCCTCTAACAATGAGCCTGAAGATTTTTCTACAAAATTTTCCATCCAAAATCCATAATAACCTCTTTCATACTTGAAGCAATGAGATTTTTATGGTAGCCTTATAAATCTAAAATGAACCTTCCTATAGAAAATGAGGTCATTCCAAGCTCGTATGACAAACTTACTAAAAATAGCAAGTTCCCATAAATAGTAACCACCCTGTCTACTAGTCCTTATTAAAATAGAAAAAACTAAAACGAAAATATTTTTGGATGATGCAAGATTGCTCTTACACCCAGGATGCTCCTGCATCATACACCTGGGGTAATTTGAGAAGTGACTCTATCATGTCTCAACTGTTTAGAGGAAAACCAAGATGGTTAACCTCCTCATTTGCTAGCCATGATGAATCCTCTACTGGCCTCCCTTTCCATTTGACTTGATATTCCTCATAAGTTCTATTCCTGGTACTTTTTCCAATGTGACTGTTCGGTATCTCCTAAATCTTTTTTGTAGCCAAACTAGCTGCTAGAATATTCCACTACACCTTTGCAACTTCATCTCCATCACCTCCTTCATAATACTCTATCAAATCAAAAATATTAAATATTGGTAAAATATTCAATTCAACAGGAAACTCCACTTCATAAGCATTTCTAGAATCATGCCTTTTCACTATTTAGCACAGTGTAAACTTTTTCATCTTTAGCTTATTATATTTACCCACTAGAAAATGCTCCTTCCTCAAATGAACCATGACTTCATCTCCAATCTAAAATTCCTTATACCTCCTTTTCACATCTGCCTTAGCCTTATAATTTATATTCATCTTTATGATGTGCTTCCTTACCTCCTCATGAATATTCTTCAAATAGTCAACAAATTCTTCTACTTCAGCACTGCTTATCTCTCCTTTATCCAACTTCCTTAGTTCAGAAGCATTTTTGGGACTACTTCCATATACAATCTAGAATGGTGATTTATCAATACTTCTATTGACAAAATTATTATATGCAAATTCTGCCTATGGTAAAATCATATCCCATCCTTTTGGTTTATCTCCAACCAAACATCTCAGCAAGTTTCCCAAATTGTGATTCACAGCTTCTGTCTATCCATTAGTCTATGGATGATGCGATGAACTAAACTTCAAATCTCTCTTTAACTTCTTCCACAATGTATGCCAAAATTATCCAACAAATTTAGTATCTCGATCTGAAACTACTCATTGGAATTCCATATAGTCTCACCACTTCTCTAAAAAATAACTCTGCCACATGAACAACATCACTAAGCTTCTTACAAGGAATAAAATGTGCTATCTTTGAAAACTTGTCAACCATCACAAAAATAGAATCATGCTCGCACTATGTCCTTAATAATCCAAGAACAAAATCCATACTAACATCCTCCCATAGCTTCTTTGGTATAGGTAATGGCTGATATGATCCTATATTCTACTTCACTCCTTTTGCCATCTGACATACTCTGCAACTCTATACAAACTTCTTCACATCTTGCTATAATTGTGACTAGTAATAATTCTTAGCAACCAAAGCAATGGTCTTATCTCTACCAAAATGTCCAGCCAATCCTCCACTATGCTTCTCTTTGATGAGATTCTCTCTCATTTAACTTCTAGGAATGCATAACTGGCTTCCTTTAAACAACATACTATCTTAGATCATTGATTCCAACCACTTTGTTCTATCAAGTGTAACAAGTTTTGTACAAGCCTTCCACACTTCACCAAAATTTAGGATCATCTGGATACAAAGTATTGAGTTCCTTTAATGTAACCACCTCTATCTGCATTTCTATCAACAAAAGTTGACTTCTACTAAGAGCATCTACAACTCTGTTAGACTTCCCTCTCCTTTGTTTCAAAATAGACATACAACTCTACAAAAACTCAATCCACTTCAAATGCCTTTGGTTTAATTTTCCTTGACTATTCAAATATTGCAAAGCTTGATGGTCAATATACAAAACAAACTCCTTAGGAAGAAGATAGTGTCTCCACTTCTTCAATGCTTGAACTAAATCATAAAATTCTTGATCATAAAAATAATATTTTCTTTTGGAATCATTCAATTTCTCACTAAAGTAAGCAACACATCTACCTTTTTGGCTCTTAAAAAATCCTATTGCAGTACCACTTGCATCACAATCTACTTGAAACACCTTCTTAAAATTAGGAAGTGGTAAAATAGGCTGCTTAGTAACTTTTTGTTACAATAGATTAAAACTCTTATGTACTTCTATAGTCCACTTAAACTCTTTTCTATCCCCTCTCATTATTTCTCGGAAGGGTCCACAAATGCTGCTAAGACCTCTTATGAACTTTCTATAAAAACTAGCTAGTCCATGAAAATATTCTACCTTTATCACACTTCTTGGATTAGGCCATTCAAGGATAGCCTTCACTTTCTCTGGGTCCATTTTTAGACCTTCTATTGAGACTACAAATCCCAGGTACACCAACTCCTTTAGAAAAATGCACTTCTTCAGGTTTATTAGCAACTTTTCTTTCCTCAACTTGTCAAACACTTTGTGAACATGGATCAAATGCTCCTCCAATGTCTTACTAAAGATCAAAATATTATCTAGGTAAAAAATGAAAAAATTACCTAGAAACTCCTTCAGTACCTCATTCATGAGCCTCATAAAAGTGCATGGTGCATTGGTTAGCCCAAAAGGCATGATTAGCCACTCGTATAGTTCTTCTTTTGTCTTGAAAGTAGTCTTCCATTAATCTCCTTCTATGATATGAATCTGATGGTACCCACTCTTTAGATCTATCTTTGTGAAATACTCAGCTCCACTCAAATAGTCCATAATATCATCCATCCTTGGTAATGGAAATTTGTACTTGATTGTGATCTTGTTGATAGGAAGAGAATTTGTGCACATCCTCCATTCCCCATTTGTCTTTGGTGCTAATACTACTGGTACAACACATGAAATTAGACACTCTCAAATCAACTTCTTTTGTAACAAGTCATGAACTTGTTTGTTCAACTCTTCACTTTCTCTAGTGTTATTTTGTGCACTACCTTGTTTGGAAAATTGGCTCCTAGAACCAAATCCATTTGGTGACTAATCTTCCTCATTGTGAGAAATCTATTGTGTACATTATCTAATACAATATCAAAAAATTATCCCAACATATCTTCAACTTTTGTAGGTACCTCCTCCATTTCTTCTTTACTATCTTTTGGAATTATAGAAAAACACACATGCTCATGCTTCATACCTTTGAGAAACTCTTTTCCATCAAAAAAACATATTCTACCAGCAATACATACCTTTTCTTCTTTCTCCTTAAATGACTTCAACTTATGTTTCACTTCACCCTTGGTCAGAGTGTAGGTATTTTCTTTCCCATCATGTATAACATGCCTACCAAATTTCCATGTCCTAGCTAACAACATATGACATATGTCCATAGCGATGATATCACATAGTAGCTTATCTTCGTAACTTCCAATCTTGAACTTTATGGAGCACTACTCATTGACCATGACCTTGTGATCATCTTGCACCCAAGCAATATGGTATGGATGTAGGTATTTTTGTCTCTTCAATTTCAACTTGTTGACCATTTTTTTTGACATTAGATTGTCAGTGCTTCCACCATCAATGATCACATCACAAAACTTATCTTCACATCTACACCTTGTGCAAAACAAGCTCCTTTGATCAAGTTCATTCTCAACACTCAACATGAATCTTTAGTTAACTAGGACTTCTCCTCTTTCAGCATCTTTAGAATGTGAGGATCTGGCAACTTCATCAATATGTGCAACTCTACCCTAGCCTTGTGTTCTTTGATCTATCCTACTTCTCCATAGTGAAAATATTTTCCATGGAAGCCTCCTCTTTCAGATCCTTGTCCTCTACCTCCTCCTCTTTGATCTCTATTGTTTTGATAATGGAAATGATTGGAATTTTTTCCCCTCTGGTTCTAACTACTACTTCCAACCTCATACTTGTTCTTCTAATCATCATTATGATCTCCATAAGACCTTCTGTCAGATCTTTTCCCGCAACCTCTTCCACTATTCTTGTTGTCAAAATTTTTGCTTAGTTTCTCCTCAACTCTTAGGGAAAATTGGTATGCCTCCTTAATACTATTCATTTGAACCAAATTCAACTTGTCCTAAATACTTAGCCTTAACCCATGAAGATAATGGGCCACTTTCTCCTTATTATCTTCTGCATGGCCGGTTCTAATGTGACCTCGATAGAACTCTTCGGTATACTCTTGAATAGATTTATCCACTTGCTTCAACCCTTGCATTTTCTTCAACATATCAAGCTCATAATCCATAGGAATGAATTTTCACTTTAGTTTAGCTATCATCTAAGCCCATATGGTAATTTGTTTATTTCTCTTTCTATTTCTCTCAAACTAAACCTCTTACCACTAGATCTTTGCATGTCCCTTCAGTTTTGCCTTTGCAAACTTGACCCTATCAGGATCATCAATATCTTCATACTCAAAGTAATCCTCTAGTTCATTCATCCAATTGATTAGCTCCTTTGGGTTAAGATTTCTCAAAAATGTGGAAACTTTAAACTTAGGTCATTTTCCAATCTTGGAGATGGCCCTAAAAATCCTCTTTTCCTTTGGGTTTAGAACTGCCTCTACTCTGACATTTTCTTCTACTTTGTCCTCATCCTTGCTTTCATCTCTTATATGAAGATTTATTCCTTTTTGCATTTTTTCTTCTAATGCTTTCATTTTTCTTTGGAGGGTTCAAAAACCCTTAGGTGTAACACCTATATCTCTTCTACTATGCTCTCTTTGTGGAGGCATTTTTTACTTCTATTGAAACCCTAATGCAAACTACCTCCCAATCTGTGATCTGTCTACACACTCATCGCAAACCACATTCTTGGTTCAAACTACCTCATAGTTGGCGATCTATCCACACACTCAAGAACTCTATCTCTGATAGCACGTGATGAAATCTACTTCCCTTAATACCATAAACTCACAATAGAAACAAAGTAACAATATCAAGTGCGAGAAAAAAAATGGACTTCTTATTTTCTCTGCAAATACAAAATTATAGAATTCATAAGTACAAAATGCTAACCCACATGGGTGCCTTCATTACAATAAATTGCAAGACAAGCTGCAAACTATCACCTTGAGCTATCCTAGACAATGTTTAGGCCTTTCTTAAATAGGAAATTTTATGATACCTAGAAAGGTTCTAGACATTGAAACTTAATACCTAGGCCAACAGACCCTAACAAAACATATAGAGTTGGACAATAAATCTTTGACAATTATTTTAGATATTTCGAGTAGCCCAACTTTGGAAGGCCATAACTCTTGAACCTTTGCTCTAATTGGCTATTATAGCCACTTTTCAAAAATGTCAGCTCCTGATCTATAGACTCAAAATGGTACAAGTACCTTTCTTTCGAGTTTTTGGACCTCATTTGGGCACTGTAAGGCCTCCAACAGTGAGCCTGGAGATTTTTTTGCAAATTTTTCCACTAAAAGTATACAATAAATTCTTCGATACTTAAGTTGGAGCAATGCAATTTTTATGGCAGCCTTATAATTCTAAAATGAACCTTCTTGTAGAAAATGAGGACATTTTGAGCTCATATGAAAAACTTACAAAAATTAGCAAGTTCCCACAAATAGTAACCACCCTGTCTACTAGTCATTATTAAAATAGAAGACTGAAAATAAATTATTTTTGGGGAATGCAAGATTACTCTTACACCCAAGATGCTCCTACATCACAATAGGAAGCAAACTAATCTAGAATATACATGAACATTTATTTCCATCATAAATAAGGCTCAATATACATTCTATTGACTACAATAGGCAATGTTTCACCATTAGGCCTGCTTAATTGAAAAGCATTGGCCTGCTTACAATTGATAATTACATAGGGACCACTCCATAAGGTATCAAATTTTGTGTGTCTCCCTACTTTTTCTCTATCTACATCCCACTTTAGCACAAGATCACCCTCCCTAAAATTTCTAATGTTAGCCTTCTTATCAAACCTCCTCTTCATCTGTTGCTGATGTATCTCTAAGGTCTATATTTCTCAACTTCTTTTCTCCTCTAGCTCCATCAAATCTACAATTCTTATAGACATAACATCATTTCCAATTAGTTTCAACTAATGAGCCATCTTAAGAGCTAGAAACTACAACGAGATAGGAATTCTACCTTCCCTACCATTTACTAACATGAAGAGAGAATTTCCAATAGCTCTTTTAGGTGTTATTCTATCATCCCAAAGGGCATTCTTCAATTTTTGGTGCCAACGCCTTTGATTTTCTCCAATAGTCCTCTTGATGATTTTGATCAAATTCTTATTTGATGACTCAACCAAACCATTACCTTGAGGGTAGTAATTGGAAGATATGCTCAAGTAAATACCATGATCAATTGCCCATGCACAAATCTAAACTCCTATAGATGATTTTTCATTGTCTAATATTATAGTGGAAGGAGCACCAAATCTAGTAACAATTCCATTAAGGACTTCTACAATTGAAGCCTCTATAAAATCCTTCAAGGCTACTACCTCTATCTACATTGTAAAGTAATCTATTGCAACCAAAATTGATGTATGGCCAGAACTAGAAGGTGGATTGATTGGACCAATAAAATCTAATCTCCACTAAGAAAAATGTTAATTGACTTGGATGGGGTAAAGTGGAAGGGCTGCAAGTCTCTATTTACCTGAGAAGAAAACACACTTTTCACACTTCCTTACATGTCTATGGAAGTCATGGAACAAGGATGGCTAGTAGTAACTGGGTCTCATGATATTCTTTTCATTCATTCTTGCTGAAAAGTGGCCACCATCAGGACCATCATGAAGCTCCTTAACCATTCTCTCTACTTGATCTATCTCAATACATCTTAGCAAGGTTCCATTAAAGTCCCTCCTAAAAAGAACATCATTAAATATAGCATAGGGAATTGACTGTAGGCTAAACTATCTTCTTTTAGCTTTATCCAACCCTTGAGGATATCCATTCATAGCTAAAAAGGTCTTCATATCATCTATCCAACTCCTTGGATTATCATTTCTTGCCTCCTGCTATTTTGTCAACACTAATACAACTTCCTCATTAGGCTTGTGAGATGAGATCATTTGTTTGCACAACCCTTTCCCTCTTACTAGATTTTGACAATTGGCTAATGAAGATATGTAATTTTTTTTCATTTATGGCAATTAATTATGTACATGCTTACAGGAAACCTTAGAAATAAAGATACTTAGCTTTTGGTACTTCAAAAATTGTCTAAGTATTAATTTGGTTTACAATAGTGTATTGTTTTGTATGTAGCTTGTTATTGACATCATATTATGACTGGAAAAGTTAGATGGAGATAGTATACATGTTGATGATGACATGTATAACCTCAAACATTAGTATAGATTGTATGGAAAAGAGATATTCATGTTTTACCCGTGAAATAGGACAAAAAAATTTAAGGAAAAGAATTATTTTGTTTACAAAATATTTACTTGACCTATTAGGGCCAACATCCTAGATGTTTACTCTAAGTTGGAAAAGTATATTATCATCTTAGCCAACTTAGGAATAATTTGTGAAATGGTAATGGCATTTATGCAAATGAAATCTCGCGAATTAAAATGAGTTGTGATGTGCAAGCAAGTGATATATTGTGATATGTAAACTTTCTCTAAAGTGATACATGTGAAGTTTTGAGAAGCAATTTTGTGATCTGAGATCAAACTGATGAAGAACCTATATTCTTGAAGTTTGATTACTTGTTTTGGTAGTGAGCTCTTCTTGTAATTGGAAGTGCATTTTTGGGAAGTGGGCTCATCTTGCATCTACTATACTACAAATCCTGATAGGGATTCAAAGTCTCCTAACAGGGAGTCTCTATACTAAATTTTCTCATTGACTCCTAATAGGGTCCATCCTCTAACAAGGAACATATATATCAATATATTATCTAGTGGGTATCATCCCCAGTGGAGTTTTCTCTTGGTCAGGGTTTCCCTAGTTAACAAAATATGATGTTATGAGTTATCTTTGTGCATGGTTTCTATTACTGTTCAACATTACTTTATTACTTTCTTATGTATGGTTCAAAGTAATAAATAATATTTAGCTAGTGACTAAAGCTTGTAAATTACTAATTCACCCCCTCTTAGTAATTATTATTTCTAACAATTAGTATCAGAGCACAGTTAATCAGAATAGGCTTAATAGCTTTAGTAAGATCCCTATGGATATGGAATAGTTGATGAAGAACCATGAAGAGGCACTTGAACAAATTGATATCCTTATTGAAGAAAGAGATAAGATGAAGGATAGATATGAGGACTCCAAAGTATATATCGGAAAACTAAAGGATAAGTTTGAACATCTCAAATTCAAGCCTAAATCTATTGCATTTGAAACTAGTGATGATGACTATTCAAAGTTGAAGAAAATATCTTGAAGCATGAATTGAAGATTACCAATCTAAAGTTGAATTTGAGGAGTGATTCTAGAAAATTTGGATCTAAATTGAAGACTAAGAATACAAATCTTACAGCAAGTCTACCAAAGAAGACATCTAAATTTGAAATATTGAAAGAAGATCATGAAGAACTTCATAAATAAAACACTATTGTAAAAGGTGAACTAACTCAATACAAGAAACAACCTGAGAAACTTTACTCTAGAAGAGAAACACTTGATGATTCTATGTCAATATAGAGACCTACCTATGATAAGACTAGTCTTGGTTATCTATTTAATATATCTATAAAGAAACCTTAGATTAGATCAGATCCAAAAGAAAAAGCTAAATATGATGATAAGATTGAATGTAGTCAATCTTCCAATAAACCTAAAGAAGTTGGAAATGACAAGGATATTGATATTTTGGATGAACCAAAGCAAGTGGAATCTCCTAAAGAAACCAAGTATGAATTTAGAGGTAAGTGTTTTTCATGTAATGAAATAGGTCATATGAAAATAGATTGTACAAATAAGTCATTTAATCATGTTAAGGATTTTTATTATTGTAATTAACATGGTATGGGTCATAAAGAAAATGATTGTAGGAAACTTAAATATGATAATAATAGAAGGAATAGTAGAATGTCTGGAGAAACTAACCCTACAAATAGAAGAAGATCAAATGAAAGAACATCGAGAGAAGGAAGAGCTTATGAAGAAAGAAGAGAGATAATGTGTTATAAGTGTAGTAACTTTGGACACATATCTCAGAATTTTCATGCACTTGATGATCAATAGAATCCTAGAAGTAGAACTCTAGTATGTTAGTTATGCAACAAATTTGAACATACAATAAAGTATTGTAGAATGGATAGAAACTTTGGAGATAGAAGGAATAATGGAAGAAAATTTAGAAACATAAGGAATGGTAGAAGAAACACTAGAAATGATAGAAGGAACCATGAAAGGAACTTTGAGACTAAGAAAGACAACGAGGAACAAAGAAATTTAGTTAGTGAACTTCGAGAAGAACTCAATGAGGAATTCATAAAAGGATTATACATTTGAAAAGAAAACTTAGAAGATGGTGAGACAGGATGATTGAAGTTAGTAATCGAGTTTGATTCAACTAAGTTGAATTGAGCTTGTTCACATCATCAAAATTTTTAACTTCACTTAGAGATCAAATTACGAGTAGAAAAGTTGGGAAAAGGTGTATCAGGACAAGTTTAGACTGTATCTAAGCTCACTTGAATTTTGGAGCTTATCTAAACTATTACCGAGAAAGTTAATTCTATAGTAAAAGATGAAAACTATGTTCTTACTAAGAATTTCATGGAGTGAAGTTTTGTGGAGCATTGTCATGATGGAAGGAGGCTATGGTAAACCTTGAGTAGCATTTGAAGATCAAATAGAATATCTTGAAAAGGTATTTGATTTCAAAATGTAATTGATAGCTTTTTTGTGTTTACAAAGTATGCAATTGATGTAAGTTCAAATTGATGAATAAAATGGAGTATAAACTCAATAACCACTTCATTGTGACAACATCCAAAGCATAGAGCACTCAGAAGCAACTTGATAAGGAGATTTTGAAGTAAACCCCATTTTTGGAAAAAGGTATTTTATCATTTATTCATAGAATTTCTTCGATAAAGTTTATATTTGATAAAACCATGGATATGTCTATAATTCATAATGGTTAGAATGAGGAGAGACTGAAATTGAAGGTTGTTTCAACAAAAATCATAGAAGGAAATCCTAATTCAACATTATCCATTACACCAAACAAAGTAGTTTATTTGGAATATGTAGGAAGTTATCTTAATAGAAAGTGTGAATCTATTGGAAGTGAGTATATGAATAAAGATATGGAATTAATATTTAACCATGATATGGCTGTGAAGCTTGGATTTGAAAATTTGAAAGAACTAGACCTATTCAAATATCATTTCTACCAAGAATTGGATACCAATGAATGGACATAGATTATATTAAGTAGAATTCATGATGGAAAACTATGGATGAAAGATAATGTAGTTGATATTTTGGCAAACTTTATTCATGAGGTAAGTGGTCTTAGCAAACAAAGCAATGTACCTAAAGGTGAAAAACTTGTTAAGATGAAGGTTGAGAGCTACACAAGAGCAGTTTATAATGGAAAGGTCATGGTGATCAACACCATTAAACAAGATGATGCAAGATTCCTAAGCAAAATTATTGCCTACTCTATATGTGCAAGTTATAAGATCGATGAACTGTCAGCCAAATTCATCTATGTAGCCTACAAGATATGTATTGAGAAGGAACAAATTAATCTTACTGAAATTATAAGAATGTAACTTCTTCAGAACCTAAAGAAAATCAAAAGGACTAATAATGGCATGCTTAGATTTTAGTCACTGATCAATCTTTTATTTTTTCATGTACTTAAAAGATTTCCATATTTGTTAGTCACAGAGATTATGATTAGTGAGAGGTGTACAATGGAGAAAATCATAGATGTATGTAGAAGACATCCAATAGATAAAATCTTGGATAGTGGGAATTTGGTAATGAAAACATTTTAGAATGAGATGAGACAAAGATTCAGAATTGCACTTGCAATTGTAGAAAGATTTAAAGAAGATATGTGTATTATGGTTGATACAGATTTTACTTATATTCAAGTAGTATAACCTCAGGAAACATTTCTTTATCCCTTAGGCTATGAGATAAGTAATGATATAAAAATTGGATACATTAATTTATTGTTGAACTTTGAGAAGGACCAAGCTAAGTATAGATTTGGAACCTATGATGTCAAGATTACCCAATCAACTCATCAGACATCTTTAGAGAAATCATCTCACAAGAAGATAGAAACAATAATGAAGAACACTTTATTAGAGGCTCGTATGATTGAAAGTGAGTCAAATGAAGTTAAGTAGACTATGAAGCAAGGTATAACATTTGTACAACCTTTATCAATATCTATTATAGAGACATCTTCAGAATAGAGCATTCCTTATGTAGTAGTGTTAGATGTACAAACAAGTGAGCCAAAGAGGAAATTAGAGAGATTAGTGGAAGCTATGAACACCAAGACAAAAAGGGTCAAGAAACAAGCCATAGGACTAGGAAAGAGACAAAAGACATTGTTGAAAATTGTTGAATCTAGTGAAGAACAAGAAGAACAAGAAGCTAAACAAGTAGAGAAGGTAACTACTTCCAAACAATCAGCAAGTAAATCTTAGCAACCCTGGAAGTCGAAGATAGAGAAAATTAATTCAACTATTGCGAATAAAGGGAACTTTATTTAGATGAACAAATTTTATGACTTGTATAATGATTTTGACAAAGATTAGATTGATATCTCTACTGTGAGATATATAATAGTTAATAATCTAAAACTCAAGAATATTGAAGGCATGGTAAATCAAAAGGTCTATGTTAGACTTATTGACAAGAACACACCAGCTTGAGAAGAGGACATAGAACTTTGGTATTCTATGATAAGAACTATACACAAGACTAATGATGAAGAAGAAGTCAAGAATTTTTTGAGTAGTCTGGCACCTTATTTAAGAAAAAAAGTAAGACAATTTCTCTTTATGGTGGGTGAGAAGGACAAAATAAGAAGTGAAACAATGAAAACCATAAGTTAGATGATGACAGAATCCAAGGAAGCACCTTCACCAACACCTAAAACCTCGAAAGTATCAGTAAGTGGTGACACAATCCAAATAGATTAGACCAATGTTACCATTAACATTGATGATACTAACCCTTTTGAGAATTTAGAATAGACTAAATCTCATACCAAGGATATTGAAAAAAAATTAAAATAAATTGAAGAGGAGAAAACGATTTTAGAGGAAGAAAAGAGGAAAATAGAAGAATCCAAGCATAAATTGCTTGAAGAAGAAATGAAGAAAAGAGTTGAGGAAGAAAAGAAGATGAAAGTAGAGGAAGATAAGAAAAAGAGAATAGAGGAGGAAGAAAAGAGAGAAAAAGAAAGAAAAGAAAAAGAAGAGAAAGAGAAAGAAGAGAAAGAGAAAGAAGAGAGGAGATTCAAAAAGGTAGTTGAAAAGAAGCAAAGGGAAGATGAATCAATAACCTTCTAGTTCATTTATTCCACTTTTTCTTGCTAGCCTAACAACTAGTGATGATAATCAAACTGACTTGATCTCATCTTTGTAAAAACTTATTGAGAAGAACAAGAAAATGTAGAGCCTATAGAGAACCTTGATGGAGGTTATTGATAGATTACATAGTACTCTGGTAGTCTAGCATATAGAGGCAAATCCTGAACAAAGGACACAAGCAGTGTTAAAATAGTTTGATGAGGAATTTACAAATTTGCTAAATGTTGTAGAATCTAAGGCATAGATTTCACATGATGCTAACTTGTTTAGCACCATTTGTTAGAATATCAAGAACAATTTGATAATTTTTGATACTTATATCAAGGAACTTTGGAAATGTCAATAGGATAAAAAGGTATTGTACATCAAGTGTACCTTATCTCACAAGTTGACCAAGGATCTTGATAATCAGATTGAAGGTAAGATGGGTGAGCTAGAGGCTCTATCTAGCTAGATACAACATCCTTCTAGAAAAGTTAATGACTTTGAAGGAAAAGTGGCCAATATTCATTGCGATATCAGGAAACTAAAACTTTGGAAGGAAATTTTTTTTAAAAGATTTTTGAATTTTAGAGAGTCTATTGCTCTAAAAATATCTATTGTAGAGAAATAGTTGGAGGAATGTGTCAAAGCCAAGGGCAATTATTCAAACTTTTTATATTCTGATCTTAATGTAGTTGAGATTGCATCATATTCCCTATGTGCAATTTTCAGCTCTACCGAATTAGCCAAGGATACATGGATAAAAGGTTTAAACAATCTTAAGGAAAGTTTTGATGATTGCATGAAGAAACTATCAAATTAATGCAAAAGAACATAGTTTTTGATAGCTTTTTGACATTCCAACCTTTGTCATTGATGTCAAAGGGGAAGAAGATGCATAAGAAAATTGTAAATAAGGTAAAAGGGAGAAGATAAAATTGTAAGGTATGAAATCATATTGTAAGGGGGAATATATGTAATATGGACATGTTGTAATAGATGATTATTGTATTGTTACAATGTTGTTTTTGACAAGTTTTTGATACTTAGTCAATTTTTCCTATTTTGCTACAATCATCACCAAAGGGGGAGATTGTTGAAAATTAGCTAATGAAGATATGTAATTTTTTTCATTTATGGAAACTCATGATGTACATGCTTACAAAAATCCTCAAAAATAAAGATACTTAGTTTTTTGTACTCATAAAATTGTCTAAGTATGAATTTGGTTTACAATAGTGTATTGTTTTGTATGCAACTTGTTACCAATGTCATATTATGACTAGAAAAGTTAGATGGAGATAGTATACATGTTGATAATGATGTGTATAACCTTGGACATTAGTGAAAATTGTACAAAAAAAGAGATATTCATGTTTTACTAGTGAAACATGATAGAAGAATTATAGAAAAAGAATTATTTTGTTTACAAAATAATTACTTGACCAATTATGGTCAACATCCTAGATGTTTACTCTAAGTTGGAATAGTATATTATGGCCTTAATTGATCTAGAAACAATTTGTGAAAGGCATGGTATTTATGAAAAAGATATTTTGCAAATTAAATGAGTTGTGATGTGCAAGCAAGTGATATATTGTGATACACAAACTTTCTATAAAGTGATATATGCGAAGCTTTGAGAAGCTATTTTGTGATCTGAGATCAAATCAAGGAAGAACCTATATTCTTGAAGTTTGATTACTTGTTTGGGTAGTGAGCTCTTCTTGTAATTGGAGGTGCATGTTTGGGCAATGGGATTATCTTGCATCTACTGTACTACAACTCCTAACAGGGTTGGAATCTCCTAACAGGACTCTCTATACAAAATTTTCACATTAACTCCTAACAGGGTCCATCCTCTAACAAGGAACATATATTAGTATATTATCTAGTGGGTATCATCCCCACTCAGGTTCTCCCTTGGCTAGGGTTTCCTTAGTTAACAAAATATGGTGTGATGAGTTATCTTTGTGCATGGTTACTGTTACTATTCAACATTACTTTATTACTTTCTTATGTAAGATTCAAAGTAATAAATAATATTCAGTTGGCGATGTAAATTATTGATTCACCCCTCCCTCTCATTAATTTTTATTTCTAACACTAGTTTAGTAATCTAGATGTCCACATCATACTCCATCACCTTGGTGATCCAACTGGCCCTTTTCTCACTAATATCTCTACTCAACAAGAAATTCTTAACACTTACATGAGGAACCAAAATTTTGTTATGAGATAGAAAGTGTTTGAATTTCTTCAAGGCTCTAATTACTACAAGGGCTTGCTTTTCCACATAGCTGTACTTGTTTTGATACTCTTTGAGTCCACTAAAGAAAGAAATAGGTTGTTCTTGATTTTTTTCATTTGATTGAGTCAAAATAATAGAAATACTTGACTCACCTCGTAAGGTATAAAGAATGAAATCCTTATCAAAGTTTGGATTAATGAGAGTAGGAGCTAAAGGTATGGCCACTTTGATCCTTTCAAAACTTTTTTTCCCTTCCTTGGTCTATGAGAAGACCATATTCTTTTTAAGCATTGTTGTAAGCGGTTTCACCATGGTAGCTAGATGAGGAATAAATCTTCTCACAAAATTTATTCTACAAAGAAAAATTTGTAGACCTTTCTTGGGACTAGGAAGAGAAAGGGAAAATATTGCCTTTATTCTTTAGTGGCCAAGAAAAACTTGCTTGGATTCAAAGATACTCCACACTCTCTATATCTTATGAACACTTGTCTGAGATGACCAAAATGTTATGCTACATCTTTTGAATATACTATGATATCATCAAGTTAGACCAACATAAACCTTTCAATAATATTTTTGAAGCCCATCTTCATTTCCTTTTGAAATGTGGTACCTACATTTGTTAGTCTAAAAGGAATTTTACTATAGGCATAGATGCCCCATTTAATAGTGAAAGCAATTTTATATATGTTAGCTTCTTTGACTAACATCTGATTATAACCTGTGAATCCATTGAAGAAGGAGAATCTCTTTGAACCACTAACTTTGGACAACATCTATTCCATGGAAGGGAGAGGATGATGATCTTTAAGGGAGGCTTAGTTAAGATCCTTAAAATCTACAAATAGTCTAATTTCTCCATTCTTTTTCCTAACAGGGACAAGGTTTGCCACCAAAGAGGAGTGCTTAATAGGGAAAATAATATTGGCCTCAGTTAATTTGGAAAACTCATTTCTCATTAGTGGCTCAATCTTTGGATCGACTGGTCTCTATTTGTGTCTAATAGGATTGACATTATTGACTAGATCTATAGTATGTTGAAATAGAATAGGGTCAAAACCCTTTAAATAATCATTAAATTCTTGACACAGATGGAAAAAAATTTCTTGCTCAGTTTTAGAATATACCTTTCCCATGTTTAACATCCTTCCATCAAAAACTACAACTGGCATATGATCTCCTTTATTTGCAGCAATATTTATGCCTCTATCCATCGCTTGGTCATCAAGATTAAAGACACTCTCTAAGGTAATGAGACTTTTAGGAAACCTATTGGAGTCGAGGTTGGTGATTTGATCACCATATTGGTCATGCAATCTTGACTGATTTCTGTCTAAGAACTCTACTTCATTCAACAAGAAACTCACAATTTGTACATCAGATTCAAAGACCTACCAATTGATATTATTATCAGGGACAATAGGTCTAACCACCATTATAATCTTCTACTTCGTTTCACCTTTGAGGCTCCTTGGGAAATCATAAGATGCACCTACTATTGGAAGTCAATCAACATGTCTATTTCCTCTTCTAGGGATACTCTGAATATTAAATGCATTGAAACCTTCAAGAAAATCCCATACTCTATGTTTATAAGACCTAAGCAAATAATTCTTAGTAACATTTTTATTCCTCACCTGATTGACCACCAATTCACTATCTCCATATACACTTAATGCTAGAATTCTTCTTTTTTGAGCAAGTAAGAGACCTTGAATCAATGCCTCATACTTAGCCACATTAATGGTACAAGTAAATCGAAGCTTAAATGGGAAGTAGTACCTTTCTAGTGCAATAGAAATCAATGTCACACCAACCCCTAATCCATTTTTATTTCTTGATACATCAAAATACATACTCCATATGCCACTTGTATATTCTTTGGTTTTCATTATTTTGGGGACAAGAGCATCCTTTTTTGATATACAATAGGTACCAAGGCCTGTCTCCAAGGTTTTTGATATAAGATCAAATTAATATGCATTAGCCCATTCATCCAAGAGGAAATTAGGTATCTTGGCTAAAGAAATGGCAGGCTCATTTGTTGTGTCATTTTCATCTATTTCAAGGATGGTATAATTCATATTGATGAGATTAGGAGTATAGGGCTCAATATGATGGAGGGCTAATGTTTCTGCTCTGATTGAAGCTTTGATTCCATATCTAGTTCTAGAAAATATGTATGAACAATCAAAAGATATGTAACCATCTATTCGGGTAGTGAAATCTCTTGAAAGACAAATGGAAAAGTGTGGCTTAACCTTAGCAATTGATATATCTTGAACTACATTACAACCCAGACATGCATGTAGGGCCATTTTAATATTTTTAAGGATTCCCATAGTCTTGAAAATGCTACCATCTAACTATAATACATCCTTAACAATGGATTCATATTTCACTTCTAAAATATCAGCAACACATTTAGGCATTATTGAACTACTAGCCCCTGAATCAATCATGTAGTTGTGTACTAGCTTATCTCCTATAATCAGCGAAACATAAAATGAAGGAGGTCTACCTTTTTATGTACTTCTACCTCCTTTGATGGTTATAGAAAACTCATGGAATTCTCCATGCTAGGCGGCTGCTCTCTAAGTTTAATGCTTTCCAACTCCTACTATAGTAGCCTCTTTTGTGATGGTATAGTAGTAACCACATCCCGCATAGAAATGTTCACATTAGTCTTTCTCATTTGATCTACCACACTAAAAGATGCATTGGGTGTTCTGGTAGAAGTCCTTGAAGTGGAGGCTTGAGGTGGAACAATGTACAAGTTATTCACATCTTCTCTACTTTCATTTTTCCTTTGTTGCTGCAAAGTATCTTAAGGTTGACTAGCATTGTGTTGCTAGGAAACTGCTTGTAAAAGTGGTTTTGCACTTGATGTTGTAGTATGATTAGGAGGTTGAGGATAAACCTCTTTCACAACTCTTCTTTTGATTCTAATATTTTATGCACAAGAATCTTAGTTTACATTACCATGTTCTTCCACTAGGCGGTTCATGAAAGAACAACCATCCTGCTAAAAAGTATCAACTGGTTGATTAGCATTGTGTTGCTGGGCAACTACTTTCTCTTGTACAGTTAAAGACAAGTAAGATTCTGCCTTCTGACACATGCAATATCCATAGGAGTAGTTACAAGAAGGGTAGAAATATTGATCTTGGGCAAGGTTTTTCTGAGGGACTAAAGTCTTATTTAGTTTGCTGTTTGAAGATTGGGGGTGGATAATACGTCTATTTTGATTGTGATAGTTGTCGATAGGTCTATTTTGATTATAGGGGACATGAATCTAGCTTGGAGGTGTACCATGAATGAGACCTCAACTCTAGAGTTGGAGAGGCTTATTATTTTGAGCTTGCTACCTCTTCATAGTCACTAACTCATTTCCCACCTTTTGTACTATTGCACTATTGTCATCCATCTTCTTTTCTTGATCCAACATCCTCCTATCTATATTCTGCATTAGAGTCTACATCATGGCCTCTATCCTATCAACTCCATTAGAGGATGTGGAGTCTATTGGGACCACAACAAGAGGCTAACTTATAGAGGAGACATGAATATAGGCTACAATAGGTTGATGATTAGGTATGTCAGGGAAGAAAGGCATTAGGGGCCTTGGAACTAACTTCCCTCCCTATATCAAAATATTTTTCACTCTTATGGCAACCTCATAAGAATTTGATAGAGTGTGCCCTCCCATAGATTATAAGTTGGTAGCAATATCATTGTGGAAGGTTCTAAGATAATACAAGAATTATTTACTAGGAGAGGGCTTCACTATAGTAGATATTCTGCCCCATGTCTTCTAAAATATATAATTGAAATCAATCATACATTCATGGGGGCCTTCTTGATAGTTATCAACTATTCTAAAAGTGACAAGTAATCACTTTTTTCCTCAAAATGTTTGCATAGAGTTGCCCCTAACCCATCCCAATTAGTAATAGAGTTATGAGGAAAACCTCTATACCATTGTAGTGCCTTTCCCTTTAAGGATGAACCTAGAAGCCTGATTGCTACATCATCCTTGGTGATGTTATGAATGTTGTAGCTATTAGAAACCTCCTACATATGCTCAATAGGGAAGATGGAGGTTTCATCAGTAAAGACATGTACACTTTTAAGAGCTAAAACTGGTATGTCATGCCTTTGGGCTAAAAGGAGGGGGCTCCCACTATTAAAGGTGGCAAAATCATGAACTCTAGCGATGTAAGAAAGTGACCTATTAATATGAGTAGACGATATTCTAAACTAAGACCTAACAATAGGAGGAGTGGAGATAGATCTTGAAGGGGTATGTGTTACTATTGCACTCCTAACTTATGATAGAGGTACCCTACCCTTTCTTCTTAGATTAGAAAAAGAAAGCTCTTGTTATTGGAAATTACCTCTAGAAGATGCCCTTGTGTATGTCTTGGGCATGAATCACAAAAAGTTTGGTTTGGGAACTAGATTGTGTTTGAAGGTTAGAGTTTCCAAGTAATTTTGAACAAATGAGCCTCCTGAAGGCTTTATACTAAAGGGAGTACTATCTCCTAATCATGAACATGGAATCTTTCTTTGATGCTAGTGAACTCTTAATGTTTTACTATAAGTTCCCACTAGGCGTGCAAAAAATTGTTGTCATAAAATCTTGCACCCTTGTCCAAATTTTTAACCTAAGGAAAACCATGTGAAACATAGAAACAACCTCCATGCTATGGGACTTGAACTATGAGGTTGAGTCTCCGGAGAAGGTCAACTTCCTCTACTATTAGGATGCACTTAAACTATTCTTAAAGAGAAAAGGGGAAAGGAATACATGAAAGTAACTACATAATCTATTCTAAAGAGGTGATGCACCTAAATAGGGTGTTCAAACCAATCTCTACCCATACATGCATAGTACCATTATCATGACAGTCCAAAGACATACATATTCAAACTTTCTTTAATCTATTTACTATATAGAGATCAGACAACCACATGAGTGACACAAGGAAAAAATGCTTCACTTCTTATCATTTAGAGGTCAATAGAGGTACAAAAATGTAGATTATAGATATCCATAATACATCAAAAAAAGGAAAATAGAGCTTTCATAGTATACTGATGGCTAAAGGAAATAAGAAAAGATATCATATAATTCAGAGGCAAAGAGAGAATTTACAGTAGCATGTTAAGGAAATTCCAAAGAAATAGAGAAGATCTAACCCTAAGAAAGAGTACAAATTTTCTTTTATAGTGTAAGCATAACTTAGATAACTCCCATCCTAAGATAGAAATCAACCACTACAATCAACGTTATAGAGAATAATTACTACAAAATTGGAAAAGATCTGATCACAACACAAATCCAGATGTGAGAAGATCACTTATCCACCAAAAAATCACTGAGAGAATAAGAATGGTGACCATTATGTTAAAATTATTTAGAATAAATGAGTGGGGGGTGAATCAATGATCCAAGGTCTAGATGTATAAATAAAACTTTTCACAACTTAGTGAACCCATAAAACATTTATCATCATGCACATATCCATAAGATTACACAATCACTTAAAACTTGTAGATTACTATTAAATCAATTTGCAGAAATGTAAACATGAAACTTAACAAATTCAACAACACACTTGAGATAATGATTTATGTGGAAACCTAATTTGGAAAAAACCACCAGTGACATGCTACTCTTTTTCACTCTTCTAAAGTAATGCCCTGTCAAAGGCCAACCTTGTTAAAGGTTACAATATACACTATTAAATGTGACCTTATTAAAGGATTTTAATCATCCTATTAGGAGTGAGCCTTTTTAGAAGATTTTAGACCATTTACTTGGAATGTCACCCAGTTAAATGATTTAGGTCAACCTTAATCCAAAGGATTTACCCTAGACTGATACAATTGTTAGAGAGTAACAGCAATGATTGATCTGATAAAAACTTACAACTCCATTTGTAGATTATAGATCTCTATTTTAGTCCTCCATTCTACTTGGCTTTCACACATTTCAGCTTTGATAGCTTATTCACCCTTCAAACATCCATGCCCTTAAGCCTTCTTTCTTAACATACCAATGTAGACTCTCGATTAGGTCACTGAATGATGCAATACCCTTAACTCTTTTTCTTTCTTAGGTTCTCACACATGAAAACCCTTGCTTTTGACCAACCAACCCTTTAAATAGAGAATTAAGATCTTTTTCCATTCATTCTCCATTGTTTAATTTAATGTTAGGAAATATTAGGTAGGATTATATGAATCTACCCCTCATTTCATATCACTTTTAGAAACTTCTCCTTCAATTCTCTTTGAAGTCACCTCAAAATGATTTACCATGAATTTTGTGCCACCTTATCTTCCATTTGGTTCACACAATCCAAGAAAAAAAACTTGTCTACTCAGATTCATCGAATTCATGATCTTTCTAAAAATGCTGACACATGACATTAACTTGCTTCTGATGCTTAGTACATATTACATTTCTTGGAATCCTTTATAAAATCACTCGATACGAACTAAAGTTTACTGGTGCTTAGTATCATTTAAACTTACTCATCATCCATTTTTTTTCTCAGCTCCAACTGATTTTCTACTCAACTTGTTCTGACTTTGCTCAACACCTACTATCCATTTGATCAAGGTTGGCAAATAAACTTTGTTTAACTTATTCTTCTGAACTTGTTTAGTGTAACCAACCTTTGCAACCTTAAGTAGATTATCAATGCACTATAATATCACTACCTTAGATGATTCTTGTGCTCTTTTTTATATCATAACTCAACCTTTCCTCTAGGTGCTATTGTCGAGTCGGCCCATTTACATGTTACATTTACCAATAAACCATACATCAGTTGGCTACAGATATTACTCTAATCAAATAAATGTTATTTCATAAAAAAATGAAATCCTTTACTGGTCGACCCAGCTCGGTAAATACTGCTTCCAAAAATTTCTTGAGTTAACCTTCTTGACTTGGTTAATATTACAATATCTATTAAATCCTTTGGCTACTGAGTTTACTTGATAAGAACTGAATTCCTTCATGAGAGCTCAGTAAGAACTACTTCTGCCACATTCCCTTTGATGACCGAGTGAGCTCGGTAAGAACTATTTTTGCCACATTTCCTTTGATGATCGGGTGAGCTTGGTAGATTTTATCCTTTTACCTCGCTGACCATCTGAGCTTGGTCAACACTGTCTTTTCCCTTGTTGACCTTCTAAGCTCAGTAGAGACTGTCCTTTTCCTTGCTGACCTTCTAAGCTCGGTAGACACTATTTGATGACTGATATGACATTTGTGTGACATCAAAGACAACACACAATTTGAATAATTGTATCCAACAATCTCGCTCTTTGGCATTGATGGCAACACAATATGTCATAGCAGAATGAAATTTGAAAACAAGTCTTTTACTGACATAATACTTCACTTTCTTTTTCAAATACAACAAACTCCCTCTTTCATAATAATCTCTCCCTCTTATACAAAATCCTTTTTTCACAAATTTTAGAAAGATATGATAGTATACTCTCCCTCTTTGATAACACATGCCAAAGACAACTCAAAACAACTAAATAACATTGTACCTGATGTACTGATTCATATGTAATGTCTTCAATTGTTTGCTACATCAACTGATAGTTCTTCAATTTTGTTCCTGTTGATGGATCACTAGAACTATATTTTAGTGAGCTTTAGATAGGGGAATGACCCCTAACTTACCTCTTAGATACAAGAATGCATCCTTAGATAAAGGCTTTGTGA
The DNA here is from genome assembly GCA_028749045.1 of Cupressus sempervirens. Taxonomy (NCBI): domain Eukaryota; kingdom Viridiplantae; phylum Streptophyta; class Pinopsida; order Cupressales; family Cupressaceae; genus Cupressus; species Cupressus sempervirens. The sequence goes on from CM053787.1 coordinate 579,837,950, forward strand.
ATATGTCAGCAATTTGTTCCTTTGTATGGACATATTCCAATCTTATTTCCTTTTCTTGTACCAATTCTCTAACAAAGTGATACTTTATGGCAATATGCTTGGTTTTTGAATCCATCATTGGATTCTTGGAGATGTTAATTGTACTTGTGTTATCACAAAACATAACAATAGGTTCTTTGATTTCTTGCTTCATACCTTCCAATAATTGTTTAAACCACACAATGTTTGAGCAATTTACTACTACTACAACATATTCAACCTCTACTATGGATTGAGATGTACAATTCTGATTTTTGCTTGTCCAAGAAACCAACCTTTTTCAAAGAAAGAAAGCTCCTCCACTTGTTCTCTTTCTGTCATCAATATTTTTTGCCCAATTTGCATTAGTGAACACCTTTAAATCTAGTTTTCCTCTAAGTTTATACCATAATCCATATTCTTCAGTTCCTTTTAAGTATCTCATGATCCTTTTGATTTCCATCATGTGATTTTCTTTTGGTTTTGCTGAGAATCTTGCTACAATTCCTACTGCAAGGGCAATATCTAGTCTTGTGTGCACTACATATTGCAACTTTCCAATCATGGATCTATACAATGTCTGATCCACTTCTTTTGATTCATCATCCTTGGTCAGTTTTAATCTAGTACACATAGGAGTCCTAACTGGTTTGCAGTCTTCCATACCAAACTTTTTTAGTATCTCCTTGATGTATTTAGATTGAGTGATGTAGATGCCATTCTTATTCTATTGAATTTGAAGACCAACAAAGAATTTTATTTTATTTGACCAAAAATTGACATTTCAAATTCTTTGTTCATTTTTTCTAAAAATTCTTTGCAAAGATCATCATTTCCTGTGAACAAAGTATAATCTACAAATATTTCTACCAAAACAATCTTATTATCTAGTCCTTCCTTTATGTACAAACTACTATTGTCATTAGTTCTTTGAAAACCAATCTGAATAAGATAGTTATGCAATCTTTCATACCATGCTTTTGATTCCCCTTTCAATGCAAAAGTTATTGAACTCATGTGAAATGAATTCACCACTTCTGTCAGATCTTAAACATTTCAGTCTTTTTCCTATTTCCTTTTCTACTCTAGCCAAATACCATTTGAACTTTTCAAATGCTTCTGATTTCTCTTTGAGGTACATAACAATCATCATTCTTGAATAATCATCAAAAAACAAAATAAATAATTTTGCACTAGTATAACTTTCAATGCCAATAGGTCCACACAAATTAGTATGCATAATTTCTATAACTTCTTCAGTTTGATAGTTTTTTCTTTTAAAACTAGTCTTTCCCATTTTACCAATTTGACAATTCTTGCATAGACCAACCTCAGGTTTCTTTATGTTAGGAATACCTCTTACTTTCTTGAATTTACTAATCTTTATCAAGTTGTCAAAGTTTACATGACATGACCTCTTATGCCATAACCAACTTTATTTAATTTGAACAATGAAACATGAACATTCACCAAGTTCAAGATAAAATAATTTACCTTTTGTTTGAGTGCCTGATCTAATCAGCTTTCCTTTGCCATCCAACAATCTTGCTTTTCCATGCATAAATTCTACTTTGAATCCATTATTGAGTAGCTGTGCCACACTCAAAAAATTATGCTTTAGTCCTTCTACCCAGTATGCATTATCACATACAAGTCCCTTGGTTAGTGAGATTCTTCCTTTTCCTCTTTTACAACAAGGTTCATTGTTACCAAATCTTACACTGCCACCATCATAGTCTTCAAAGTATTCAAACTTAATTTTATCACTAGTCATGTGATGAGAACAACCACTGTCTATGATCCATGTATCATTTCTGCTCATATGAGAAATAAGTGCCATTTCCTCATCATTATCGGACTCATCTTTCATAGCAATGTGGACAATTTCATCTTCTTCTTCATCATTAGAATCATTAGAATCATTAGCTATAAAACATATTTTCTTACCTTTATCCTTGAATGATTTGAAGTCTTTCTTTCCATTGTACTTGTGACATTTCTTCTCATCTTAGTTCTGCTTATTTGGGCACCTAGCTGCAATATGTCCAATTTCTTCACAAGAAAAGCATATTAGAGGAACCTTACCTTTGTATTTCCCTTTGCCTCTTGAATATTTTCTTGCTAGTAGAGCATCACTTCAACATCAATGTTTGAACTTTGTTCTGATTCTTCATTACTGTCTAATTGTGGATCCTTCATCTTTTTCCCTTTTTCTTTAAGTGAAATCTTGGCTTCAAATGCTGATTTAACATTCTTGGCAGTTGGAACATAATTGTCATAGTTTTCTAGCTCAAATGTAGTCAATCTTCCAACTATGGCCTCTAGATTTATTTTATGATTTACCTCACATTTTCTTTCTTGAATTGCAGAGACTCTGATTGCATAAATGGGAAGTAGAGTTCTAAGAACTTTACTTATAACTATCTCCTCATTGATGTCTCCTCTAGATGCTTTGATTGCACTAACACATGCTTTAACTCTTTCAACATACTTTGCATTGTTTTCATCCTCTCTCATCCTCATTTGATCAAATTTTCCTCTCAAAATTTTTGCTTTGGCTCTTCTTACATTATCATCTCCTCCATAGATCTCTTTCAGCTTGTTCCACATTTCAAAGGCAGTTTTGAATCCTTGATGTCATCAAATTCTTCATAACTTCAAGCAGATGCTATATCTATCATCATGTTTTTGTGAGTCTTCTTTTCAACAATATCATTGATAGAAAATGTACCAGAAGGTTCTTCATATTTTTCATCAAGGTACTTTAGCCCTCTATCACCAATAGAAGCCAGATGAAGCCTCATCAATCCTTTCCATGCTAAGAAGTTGTCCCTATTAAGTCTTGAAATTTCCCTTTTGTAAGGCATCTTGATCTTTAGCTTAGATCCTTGAAATCTTTTCCTATAAGAACCAAAAGCTCTGATACCAATTGTTGGAATTAAAGGTAGAGTAACTGAGAGGGGGGGTGAATCAGTTACTCACAAAAATTAATCCATAGATCCCTTAGATGTTTTAAAGATCTAGTTATGGTTGATACTCGATAAAAAAATTTTGTAACTCGGTAAATTAAACTATTACTTATCTTCAAGCATTCATGCATGCAATTGAAAATAGAATGAACACAAGAGACACCAGTTTTAACGTGGAAACCCAATATGGGAATAGCCACCAAGTAACTAGTCACCAATTTTTCACTCTTCTAAAGTGAGCTCTGTTAGGAGCCAACCCTATTAAAGGTTACAATACACACTGTTAGGTGTGACCCTGCTAGAGGATTTAATCACCTTGTTAGGAGCGGCCTTGCTAGAGGTCTTTAGAACAATTCAACTAAACTGTCACCTTGTTAGAGGATTTTAAAAATGGTTGTTAAACCAACTCTATTAAGAGATTAAGAGATTTAAAATCACTGCTACAATGGTCATAAAGAAACAATGAATTTACCTGAACAAGAGGCAACTAAATTTGCTGGCTATAGGTCTCTGTTCAGCATCATTAGATCCTCCTTGATTAAATATGGCTCTGCTCCTCCTCAATGATCTTTCACCATCCTTTAAATTTTCTTCCACAATAATCATTCTTCATATCACATTAATTCCACACACTTCCACACACTTAGAATTTTCAACTTGACCTCTTACTTATACCATTCAAATTGTCAAGTCGGCCCATTTACATGTTACATTTACCAATAAACCATACATCAGTCAGCTATAGATATTACTCTAAACAAATAAACATTATTTCATAAAACAATGAAATCCTTTACTGGCCAACCTTGCTTGGTAAATACTACTTCCAAATTTTTTTTGAGTTAACCTTCTTGACTCAGTTAATATTGTAATATCTATAAAATCCTTTGGATGCCAAGTTTACTCAGTAAGAACTGAATTCTTTCATGAGAGCTCGATAAGAACTACTTCTTCCACATTCCCTTTGATGACCAAGTGAGCTCGGTAAGAGCTATTTTTGCCACATTTCCTTTGATGACCAAGTGAGCTTGGTAGATTCTGTCCTTTTGCCTCATTGACCATCTGAGCTCGATTGACACTATCCTTTGCCTTGCTGGCATTCTGAGCTCAATAGACACTGTCCTTTGCCTTGCTGAACTTTTGAAATTGGTAGACACTATCAGATGACTGATATGACATTTGTGTGACATCAAAGATAACACAAAATTTGAATAATTGTATCTAACAATTTCTAGCCCAATCAACATTAGTATATGCTCTTAACTCAAATTTCTCATTTTTGTTATAGTATATATCTAATTCCTCTATTCCTTTTAGATATCTCATTATTCTCTTTACAACCATCAAATTATTCTCCCTTCAATTAGTAGAGAATATTGTAACTATCCCTATAGATAATGCAATATCAGGTCTACTATGTACTACATATTGTTATTTTCCAATCATAGTCTTGTATAATGTTTGATTTACCTCAGCTGAATCATCATTCTTTAACAATTTATGTCCAACATCATAGGTGTACTTACTAGTTTGGAATCCTCTAATCTAAAATTTTTTAGTATCTCCCTGACATACTTTGACTGAGTGATGTATATACCATATTTCATCTGATGCACTTGCAAACCCACAAATAATTTGATCTCTCCAAACATAGAAATCTCAAATTATTGCTTCAAATCATTTGAAAAAGCCTTACATAAAGAATTTTTATCTCCAAATATGATATCATCAACAAAAAATTTAGATAACAAAATATCTTTACGTTTCTATGTCTTCATGTATAGATTGTTGTTTTCATAAGTTCTTTCAAATCCAATCTTCACAAGATAATTATGAAGTCTCTCATAGCATGGTCTTGGTGCTTGTTTCAAACCATATAAATATTTGTGTAATCTACATACCATGTTCTTATTGTTAACATCAACAAAGCCTTCTAGTTTTTCTATGTAAACTTCTTCCTCTAATATATCATTCAAAAATGCAGATTTAACATCCATTTGATAAACTTTGAAACCTTTGTATGTAGAATAAGCAAGTAGAGTTCATAATCCTTCCAATCTAGCAATAGGAGAAAATGTTTCTCCATAGTCAATTCCTTCTTATTGTGCATATCCTTTGTAGACTAATCTTTCCTTGTTCCTTGTGATGTCACCCTTTTCATCTAGTTTATTTCTATATACCCACTTGGTGCCAATGAAATTTTTATCTTCTAGTCTAGGAACTAGAGTCCATGTCTTGTTTTTCCCAATTCATTCAATCTCTTCTTCCACTCCCCATCTTCTAAGGCATCTTTCATTATTTTGGGTTCCTTCATACTTACAAAACATGTATCATTTCTCAACTTATTTCTTGTCATTGGTCTAGCATCTTTACCTCCAATGATTTATGCAGCAAGATGGTGTCTCTTGACATATTTAGATAATCTTGGTTCAACTCTGGTTTCTTCATTTGGTCTTTTACCTTCTAAGTCACTATGTACATCTCTATTAGGTAGTCCAACATCTCTCTCATGTACACTAATTTTGGAATTAGAATGTTCCTGATGGTCTAATTTTTTGTAAAAAACAAGAGCTAGATAAATTTGTATCCTGCAAGTTAGGGTTTGGCTTGTGTAAGTTTTATAAAAAAGAAACCTAGGTGAAACCTTATTATGCCCCAAGAAAATTTGTTAAGTCATATGTTATCTAAAAAAGGGGGCAAGGGCTTGGTGGGAAAATCAATTTTGAAAACAAAATATTCTTTCAAGAGACCTTTTAAAATTTCCTTCTTTTCAGTCTTCTTTTCCCAAAAATTTTCCTGCTGTCAGATCTTTTCTATGTTTATGGTGGTCATCATGTTACATAGTGAAGCTACAAGTATTATACCATATGCAACATGGTGACCATTGTGAAACCTAAAGACGGTGATAGAAACTAAAAAATAGGCATTAGTTTTCCATTTTTCAAAGTTCTCGACATATAGACTAATGTCAAAACTGTTAATATCAGGGAAAGGGGTTAGTTGGAAAGTGATTTATTTTCTATCACTATTTTTTTTCAAAGTTTAGGAAGTCGCTATGTCATGACTAGAAAATGCAAGAATTCCACCGGTACTAACATAGCTCCTTGCCTAAAAATAAAAAGCATGAGGTTAATAAGTATATGGGCACCATACAGTTTTTCTCTTCTTTAATGAGGTTGTTTACTTGTGATGCATCGTTAGAAACATTGATTGCAACAATAACAATGGAGACATGTGATATTTCTTGGCATCAGAGTTTCTTAACACATTAAGAAGGTCATTGTGTCGTGACTGAAAAATTAAACAATCCTACCGGTAGCGACATAGCACCTTGCCGACAAAGTTAGAATGTGGCAACCATTTGGAAGGTGGTTCCCAAAGAATTCCCTTAGTCAAAAATGATCTATGCAATCAGTATGACATGTTGGCAACAATTAAGACATGTGTGCCAGAAATCACTATGTCATGACTGAAAAATGAAATAAACTTGCCAATAGCGACATAGTACCTTGGTAGAAAAGACAAGACACGACAAGGCTTGATTTTTATAGTTTTACAAAAGGATTAAAATATCATATATGACTTTCGAACATGTCACAATATTTCCAAATCAAATATGACATGGAAAAGCACTCAAGAAAAGGGTAGAGGAAAATTTGGGATCATCAAATCAAAGCTTCATCAATGGCTGTTGCCAAGTCGCCATCAAGAGTTGCATGACATTTATCCCACATGACATGGCAACCAAGGGAAGGAATGCATGGGCCCACCATAGTTGAAATAAGGTAATATCAGAGTCTACACCATCAAATCAAATTCACATCAATGGTAGGCACAAAGTTGTTATGAGGAACTGCTCATTTTTTAATGGTAGCGACATAGCAATCAAAGGGAGAGATGGAGGGACCTACCATAGTCATGTTAAAATAGGGATCAAATGCACATTGTCAAATTATAATGAATTGATGGTGGTTTCTATGTTGCATATGGAAATTGCTCACTATTTATGCATGACAATGTAGTGAAAAGGTGACATGTGTCCATAAGTGCCAGTGGGTCTAGTCCAAGTTGCCTATAGTAATAGAAAGACTTACGCGGAGAAAATTTATTGGACTAACTTCCAGTGTGAAAAGTAGAAGATGAGTTATCTTTTACTTTTATTCCTGGATCGTCAAATATTTTGAAAATCAATGGTGCATTTTTAAAAATAGAAGGTGGTGTCACTCTATTCTCCTTATAACTCATTTATGAAAATTGAAAGCTCCTCATGTGAACTAGGAACAAAGTACATTGCAAAAATATTTCTTTTTTCTTCATACACAAACAAATCTTAAGGCCTCCAAAGAGCTTAGAGTTATTTAGAACTTGTGCTTGGTGACTAAAATGTGAAGAGATTCCAGTGATCATGGTGTGTTGTAGAATTAAGTTGTAAGATGGTGAAGGGCAAGTAAGTTTCTCAGTCCCTTGTAAACTAAGCTTTCTAGTATTCTACAATTTTAATTTCCATGCTTCCAAAGAAGGTTTTCTCAGGTCAGGTTGATTATTTACCTAGAAACATACATGATGACCTCCTTGAATTGTTACCTGAATCCACAAATGAATTAGATCAAGTAAAGAAATTAACTACTCTGAACCCTAGGCTAAAAATTGCTAATGGATTGTATGACAAGGGAAACTGGGTTAGGGATGTAAGACTTCTTAGATGAGGCTTGTTTTTTTCAAAAAATGGTTCTTAGAAAGGAAGTTATTTTCCCCTCATGGGAACATCTAGAACTTCGACTTGGAAAAATTAGTGGTCCCTAGTATTTTCATGGATTATGACCTATTAGAGGTCATTGCTAAAAATTATGACCCAACAATTAGAGTAGTGAGAAATTTGGATGGTGAATGTCTCATCACCATAAGCCCTGAGGAAATTTGAGAAGTTTTTGGTCTTAAACCATTGTCAAATTATCATATACCTATTGACCTACAAGAGCTAGAAAATGAATATTTATCTAAGAGGGATAAGATCAGACAAGGTGCATTGAGAGCACACATAGGCACAATTGGGAACTTACCAGTGATCACAACATCTACTAGGGAACCTTTTAAAAAGGAATATTTTACTTCCTAGGCTGTGGAGATATATAGGACTCTGTGTAGGATTTTTGGTGAGGATGAGAAATTTTTTATACCTATAAGTTTTATGTATATGATAGCTCAGATTTCTTCTTTTGGTGTTGACATTCTTTTTGATTTTTCCTCATAATTAGTAGAAGAAATCCATACAGGCTTGGTTGGAATTGCTAGGGGCAAGGTAGAAAAAACTTTTGGTCATTACTCACTATTGATGTAAATATTGTTGTTTAAAGGTGTAACATATTTTGGCAAAGAAATGGATTTGAATGGAGAACATAAGGGAGAAGCTCTTCTAGTTCAGTTGTGGAGTGCATATATGACCTGGGATGCAAAAAAGGCAAATTTTTGTTAGATTTGATAGGTACTTTTCCTCAAGTTCAAGTTGCCTCTTATTAATTGACAATCCCAGAGTTCCTAAGGCATTAATAAAGTTCATCAAGCCCATGGATAACCCCTATGGTTTAAAAGTATCACATAATTGGGGAGATATTATACCATACCCTGCTTCAACTATGTTTAGAGTTTATGGTTTCAAAGGGACTCCTCATGTGTTGCCCTACTAGGTGCCTCTAAAAGTGGGGATAGCTGAGATACTATGGCAATTGGGAGGATTGGAAGAAAATTATTTAGTAAAAAGACAAAGAGGCTCAATTTTCCCAACTTGTACTGTAGTCCACCGGATTGTAATCACAAAAAGTGGTTGGTTATTTCTATATAAATTATTAGACCAGTATAAGATGGATGTATCTCATCCCCATTTTTTTTATACTGAGGGATTCTATGATTTGGTTTTTAGACATAGAGCTAAGCTTAGTTCCATAAAACATGAGCCTTATTAACTTGAGGATATAATAAGGAATGCGATTTCTTTACAAGAGCAGGAGACCAAGAAGAAAAAGTGGAGAACTTTTTCAAGATTTTTGGAGTTCATTCATTGTTTTGACAAAGATTATAAGCCTCTTATTAATGTAATAATAGAGGTAGATAAAATAAATAAACTCATGATAACTTTTCCTGAGACAATGGAGACAACGAATGAGAAGAAGTAACCCTTCATTGATGCCTATCCTGATAAAGTCAGAGATGTTATGACAAATTCACTTCCAATGTTGGAGCAGGACAATTAATTGTCCAAAAAAAGTTCCGGTTATAATAAAACCCAAAATAAGATGACTACTATGGATAAAGGTAAACAAATAATAGGATCCACTAGTGTTGTCTTGGAAGAAAGATTGGATGAGCCCTCTCCTAAGAGGCAAAAAATAATGAAAGAACAAGGTCTTCACACTGAGGAATATTCACCTACCCAATCCCCTTTATAGATTGGAGAGGAGTAGCTCACTGGAGAGTAAGTTGAATAGTTGGGGTCCGAAGGGGGAGTTTTTATTAACCAAGCAGAGCTAGATAAGGGAAACCTTCAAGAGCCTCCAATGCCAAGTTTTTATTTGATAGTGGTAGATTACAGAGGAAGAGAATTAGATCTTGTAATTGAACAAGCTATTCATGAATTTAAGTCTGGTGATAGTTTTGTTAGAACAAGAGCCTTCTATCAATTTGCATGGAGAGAAAATATGGGAAAATATGAGGAAAAATGTAATAAGTTAAGAATAGAGCATCCAAAAATGGAGGCAGCCATGTAGAATCAAGTTAAAAAAGAAATGATACAAGAATTCCAAAATATAAGCCCTAAAAAGGAGAGACAAATGGTGAAAGCATCTAATATTCTATTGCTACCTAATTCGGACATAGCAAATGCCATAGTTTTTCAAATAAATTAAATATACATGACCAAAACAAAAAATAAATAATTTAAGGTGCTACTGTCTGGTGTAGGACACCTAATCAAATTGTTTTCTTGATTTAATAAGGTCTAGGGATAGATATAATGATCTCCCTAAGACCATCCACATTTGTAATGGACACAAGACCCCATGGTACAACTATAAGCCTTGGGCATCAATTGGTCCAATAAAGTAGTTTTTTAGTAAATTCCATGTTTTCTAGGCTAGTCTAGGTGTTTAGAGCATTATTAGGGTCCCTAGGAGTTAGTGGAATCCATTTGCAAGCAAATTTTCAATAAATGTTGTCCTAGCACAAAAATGCAAAAATTACAAAAAGTTGCTTAACAACTTTTGCAATTTTGTTGACAACTTTTCAAATGGTAACTCCTAATGGCTAGAACTATCAATAGGGTGGTTTAAACAGTTGCAAACAGCCTATAAAGGCTCTGAAAATTTGAAGGAGGAACTAGATTGAAGAAGCACATTGTATCTTGCTTTTAAATCAATAAAAACTTGTTGTTCCAATGCATTTTTTTCTGATTTTTTAATACAATATAGAACCAGATCGTTGAAGGGTGAAATTTTTGTATTGATTAGTTTGCATTTTTTATTTACAAGGTTTTGAATTTGGTTTGAAGTTATCATCAATCATTTTTCACAAGAGATCCTATTTTCTTGGCTGCTGGTCTGAGAAACCCTTAAAACGAAGGTTTGGTCACAAAAATGACCCTAACTTGATTTCCTACTAGTGGAATTCTTTCCTTTTTTGGTATGGAGCAAGTTAGGGATGTACCTTATCATATTCTAGAAGTTTTGGAATAGGAGGTTGTTGTGGTGATTTTTAAGAGCAAGCCTTAGGTCAAATATATCTATGTATTTGACCCTATTTTGGTGAAGTTTGAATGGATAGGAAGATGGAAGGAGTTTGAGGACTTGGTATAAAAATAAAGTACCCTTATTTGAGTCTGAAGAACAGCCTAGTAGTGGAGATTTGACTTCATGAACCCATTTTTTACCATTTGCCTTGAAAACCAAGCCTAAAGTGGCTAATTAGGCCTGCATACTTGGTGCTGGTTAAGACACGTTAGAGTGGAGTTGGTTTTAGAAACTTAGGATTTTGTTAGTACTTGGGAAAGGATACTTGAAACTAAATTTTATCATCTAGGTCCTTTGGTAAGTTTTGGAGTTATTGGTCAAAAACTATTTTAGGAGACCTAATAGGCTACTAGGTCTAATTGAGCAACTTGAGTTGTGGGTTGTTGGGAGTGCAACCAGTGGTTGGTTTTCCTTGCTGGTGTTAAGTCTAAGTTTTTCCAAACCTTTTTTGGTAGTGGAAAAGCAAATAACATCAAAATCCATACCTTGCCCATTTTGGAGGAATTTGGTCTTATTTGCATAAGTTGGTTCAATGTTGTTTGTGTCTTGTTTAATGTAGTGAGATTTGAAATCTTTTTCAATGGTTCCTAGGAGGATTATGCACTTGTGGGAATTGAAAAAACACTTGTTTTAACCTTTGGAGTACCTTTGAAAGTTGTGCAGGAGTTGGGTTTGTTTTTGACTTCTATTGTGCTATCTCTACATCAAGCGGTATCAGAGCCAATTTGATCTTGTTGTGACACCATCTCTAATGGAGGAGAAGAACCTGAAAGGGATATCCCCTTGCGAATCACCAATGTGGAACTACCCAAGCTAGTCAAGGAGCATATGGCTAAAAGTAGAGTAGTTTGGGAAGAGAACATGACTATGAAGAGGGAGTTGGATAGGCTCGAAAAGAAAATGAGAAAATGGAGTGATGAAGAGTTTGAACCTAAGGAGATAAAGGGGAATGAAGAACAAGAGAACATTCCTGTAGATTAGAGACCCTTCTTTATAGCATTGGAGAGGGTTAGAAAGAAGGGAGAAGGGGACTTACCTACATTTCATGGTAAGCTGGATCTTGATGAATGTTTGGATTGGATAGAGACCTTAGAAAATCATTTAGAATCTGAAAAAATCCCTAAAAATTAGAAGGTTAGGATTGCCAAGGCCAAACTCAAAGGCCCTGCCTTGAGTTGGTGGAATTTCTTGCAAAATGAGAGGTTGGATGAGAACAAGAAACAAATTGCCACTTGGAAGAAAATGAGGGCATAAATTAGAAAGTAGTTCATACCTAAAGATTATGAGGTGCTGGTACATAAAATATTGTAGAATCTTAGGCAAAGGGACTTGGATGTTAGCACCTACACATGAGAGTTCCATAATTTGACCCTCAGAGCCAAGGTGTATGAGACTGAGAAGCAAAAAATTGCGAGGTATGTGAATGGATTAAATTATAGTATTCAAGATGAATTGACATTAATTACTCTTGGTTCAATACATGAACATTTTAATATGGCTTTGAAAATAGAGGAAAAACATAGAAGAAAGGGGGATACAAACAATAGGGGCAAAGGAAACAACACTAGGGGCAAAGGTAGGTTCCATGGAAGGGGATATTTTAATAAAAATTAGGAGGAATCTAGTGGTTCAAAAGTTGAAAGTGAGTTTTCTAATATAGGGACATTTAGGGATAGAAGATCCAATGGTAGAGGAAGGACTAGTGGAAGAGGGCCTAGTGTGTTCACTGGCAAGTGCTTTACTTGTAACCAAGTAGGACATCAGTCTTTTAGGTGCCCTAAAAAGAAACAAGGGGATAGGAGAATATAGTTAACCTAAGAGGAGGACAGTCAAAGTGTTACCTCTTATCAATCAGCCACTACTAGACCTACACTTCCAGAGCATGGTGAGTCCTTAATGATGTAAAGAACAATGCTAGGAGCCCCTGCAACTACAGAACCACATCAAAAAAGTCACTATTTAAAACATTATGCAAGGTGAATAAAAAGGTCTATAGGGTTATACTGGATTCTGGTTCCTCTAATAATGTTACTTCTAAGGAGATGGTAGATAAGTTGAAATTGACCACAAGACCTCACCCTTACCCCTATAAGGTGTCATGGTTAATAAAAGACAAACAAAAACTCATAAATGAGGAAGTGTGGGTGGAGTTCAAGATTGGGGAATAAAATGATAGAGTTTTGTGTGATGTGGCAAAGATGGATGCATTCCATTTGCTTTTTGGGAGGCCATGGCAATATGATGTGTGTGCCAAACATGATGGAAAGACAAATGTTTATACTATAACTAAAGATGGAGTTGAGTATACTATGCCACCTTTACCAGATGATGGGGGCCCTAATACAAATGGGGTGATGTTAGTAGGTGAAAAGGAATTTATGAGAATCACTAAGGAAAATAATACACCTTGCTATGCATTGGTAGTCAGGCCTCAAAAACATCCCATCAAGCAATCAAAAGACCCATCTAAGGTTGTCAATATTGGACACAAGGAGGTAAGAGACTTGTTGGAAAAGTATAGAGGGATAGTTTCAAGTAGCCAATCAGAGACATTGCCACCTAAAAGAGATATTAGTCATTGCATAGACTTCATCCCAGGGGCCACACTACCAAACAAAGTAGCATACAAGATGAGCCATGTGCAGAATGAAGAAATAGAAAAACAAATTGAAGAGTTGTTGGCTAAGGGGTTAATTAGGAAAAGTATAAGCCCATGTGTAGTCCTTGTAGTCCTAGCCCCTAAAAAGGATGGTACTTGGAGATTGTGTATGGATTCTAGAGAAATCAATAGGATAACCATTAGATATAGGTATCCTATGCCAAGGATAGAAGACCTCTTGGATTGTTTGGGGACGGCAAGTATTTATTTAAAAGTGGATCCATAGAGTGGATATTGTCAAATTAGGATCAAAGGTGGAGATGAGTGGAAAATAGCATTTAAAACCTCAAAAGGCCTATATAAGTGGCTTGTGATGCCTTTTGGCTTGTCTAATGCACCTAGCACCTTTATGAGACTAATGAATGGAGTCCTAAAACCTTTCTTGAACAATTTTTTTGTTGTGTATTTAGATGATATCTTAATATTCAGCAAGAATAGGGATGAACATTTAAGGCATTTAGATTTGGTTTTAAATAGACTTCATGAAGAGAAACTAATGATAAACTTGGAGAAATGTTCATTTTTGCAGACATAGTTGATCTTCTTGGGGTTTGTGATATCAAGACCTGAGTTAAAAATGGATCCTTCAAAGGTTGAAATCATCCTTAACTAGCTACCACCCACTATACCATCAGAGGTAAAGAGTTTTAATGGTATGTGCAATTTTTATAGAAAATTTATTAGAAATTTCAGTGGTGTGTGCTCTTATGATGAATACCATAAAAGGAGGAAGGAAATGTGTGTTTTCTTGGACCAAGGAGGCTAATGATTCATTTGAATTCTTGAAGAAAAATATTGCAAACCAACCTATTTTGGTACTCCCTAATTTTTACAAGTTTTTTACAGTTGAGTGTGATGCTAGCAACAAGGCTATTAGAGGTGTTCTAAGTTGGGATGGTAGACCTGTGGCCTTTTTTAGTGAAAATCTTAATGAGGCCAAGGAAAAATATTCAACATATGACCTTGAACTTTATGTTATGGTGCAATCCCTTATAAAATGGAGGCATTACTTATTTCCTAAAGAATTTGTTGTGTACACTGATAATCATGCCTTAAGCTTCTTGAATAGGCAAGAAAAATTAAACCATAGGCATATGAAGTGGATAGAATTTTTATAAGCCTACACCTTCACCATTAAGCATAAAAAGGGAGAAAGTAACAAGGTTGCTGATGCACTTAGTAGGATAAATTTGACAATTCAAGAAGTTCAATTAGAGAGCATTGGCATCCATGCAATGAAGGACATGTATGAGAAAGATGAGGATTTCAAGGAGGCATACCAAGTCTGAAAATCCATGGGAGAGAGGTATCATACTGAATTTAGTGAGTACATTCTACAAGAAGTACTTTTGTTCAAATGTGGTCAACTTTGTGTTCCCAAGGGATCTATTAGGGAGAATATTATAAAGGAGAAACATTGTGGTAGTTTGGCAGGATATTTTTGGGTTGACAAGACTCTAGAGTAGCTTAGGAGATTTTATTTTTCGCCAAAAATGCAAACTAATGTTAGAAGATTTGTTGAAGAATGTTTGATTTATCAATAAGAAAAGGGAGGCACACCAAATGTAGGACTTTATACACCACTTACAATCCTCATAGTCTTGGGATTCAGTAAGTATGGATTTTGTTGTTGGACTTCCAAGGACTAAATCAGGTTATGATACATTTTTGTTTTTATGGACAAGTTTTCCAAAATGACTCATTTCATAGCTTGCAAGACTACTCATGATGCCTCCCATATAGTAGGTTTGTTCTTCAAAGAGGTTTTTAGACTTCATGGTTTTCCCTTATCCATTATATCTGATAGGGATCCAAAGTTTTTGGGGCATTTTTGGAGAACATTATGGAGAAAGTTAGGAACCAATTTGCGTTTTTCATCTACTTATCATCCTCAATTTGATGGGCAGACTAGGGTAGTTAATAGGTCCTTAGGAAATATGTTAAGGTGCCTTTCCAAGAAACATGGAGTCTCATGGGATTGTGTTTTACATTAGGCCGAGTTTTCCTTTAATGATTCCATCAATAGAAGTACTGGTCTAACTCCTTTCCAAGTTGTTTATGGCACTCACCCTAGGGGCACATTGGAACTTAGAGATGTTAAGGAGATGGAAAAGAGGAGTGCACAAGCTGAAGATTTTGTAGAGTTCATGAACCAGGTCCATTAGCAGGTGCAAGATAGATTGCAAGATACTTCCATCAAGTACAAGCAACAGGAAAATAAAATGAGGAAAGAACTTTAGTTCAAAGTGGGGGAAATGGTAATGGTTCACCTTAATAAGACAAGGCTTCCAAAGAAGATGCATAAAAAAATACAAATGAAAAAGATTGGTCCCCATTCAAGATAGTCAAAAAGTGTGGCAACAATGCTTGTCAAATTGATTTGCCACCTAATATTAACTTATCTCTTATATTTAATGTTTCTGACCTGCATTCTTTCAAAGGTACTTTTTCAACTAATGTGGATGTAGGTACACTTGAAGAATCCAAGGAGGAGTTAACGTAAGCCATACCACCTATGCCTAAACCAGTGGTGGAAACTATTTTGGATAAGAGGATCAATAAGAAAACAAGGAGGAAAACATATTAAGAGTATCTAGTACAGTGGAAGGGACAAACAATAACAGATGCAACTTGGATGACTAAGAAGGCTCTTAAGGCCTATGGCATTGATCCTTCACTTCTCAAAACTCTAGAGAATGGAGTTTCTTTTATGTAGAGGAGAATGATGTAGAGCACCAAATAAATTTTTTTTCTTGATGTTATAAGGGCTAGGGATAGATCTAATGACCTCCCTAAGACCATCCACATTTGTAATGGACATAAGACCCCATGGTGCAACTATAAGCCTTGCGCATCAATTGGTCTAATAAAGTGGGTTTTTGGTAAATTACATGTTTTATAGGATAGTCTAGGTGTTTAGAGAATTATTAGGGTCCCTAGGAGTTGGTGGAATCCATTTGCAAGAATTTTTTCAATAAATGTTGTCCTAGTGAAAAAATTGCAAAAAGTTGCTTAGCAACTTTTGCAATTTTGTTGACAACTTTTCAAATGGTAACTCCTAATTTCTAGAACTATCAATAGGGTGGTTTAAATAGTTGTAAATACCCTATAAAGGCTTTGATCATTCAAAGGAGGAAGTAGATTGAAGAAGCACATTGTATCTTACTTTTAAATCAATAAAAACTTGTTGTTCTAGTGCATTTTTTTTTCTAATTTTTTCGTACAATATAGAACTAGATGGTTGATGGGTGAAATTTTTGTATTGATCAGTTGGAATTGTTTATTTACAAGGTTTTGGATTTGGTTTGAAGTTATCATCAATCATTTTTTACAAGATATCATATTTTCTTGGCTGCTAGTCTGAGAAACCCTTAAAACCAGGGTTTGGTCACAAAAATGATGCTCACTTGATTTCCTACTGGTGGAATTATTTCCATTTTTTGCATGGATAAATTTAGGGATGTACCTTATCATATTCTAGAATTTTTGGAACAGGAGGTTGTAGTGGTGATTTTTAAGAGCAAGCCCTAGGTCAAATATCTCTATGTATTTGACCTTGTTTTAGTGAAGTTTGAATGGATATGAAGGTGGAAGGAGTTTGAGGACTTGGTATAAAAAAAAAGGACCCTTATTTGAGTCTAAAGAACAACATAGTGGTGGATATTTGACTTCATGAACTCATTCTTTTCCATTTGCCTTGAAAACCAAGCCTAAAGTGGCTAATTAGGCTTGTGTACTTGGTGCTGGTTAAGACATGCTGGAGTGGAGTTGGTCTTTGAAACTTAGGATTTTGTTAGTAATTGGAAAATTGTACTTGAAATTTCATTTGATCTTCTAGGTCCTTTGGGAAGTTTTGGAGTTATTTGTCAAAAAATATTTCAAGAGACCTAATAGGCTACTAGGTCTAATTAAGCAACTTGAGTTATGGGTTGTTGGGAGTGCAACCACTAGTTAGTTTTCCTTGTTGGTGTTAAGTATAAGTTGTTCCAAGCCTTTAGATGAATCTAGATTAATGGAAAATATCATTGTAAAGAGAGTGGCAGATACTACCCATGTGGAGGATGTACATTTAAATGTTGGTACATCTCACTTAGCTTTGGCCATTGCAGAACAAAATGAATATGAAAGGCTAGACTTATAGGCTAATTATGAGAAAGTTTTTGAGGCTTACAATAAGGAAGTTTAGAAATGAATTGGACTTGAAAATAAGGTGAGGGGATAGTCTTCCAGGCCAAGGATCATGTACCCTCACCCACCAATGGAGCCTTTTAAATCCACTCCCCTCATTGGAATTCTTGATACTCCATAGAGGCCGCAATAATATATAGTTGAGGATTTTGAAGAGGAAAAGAAAAAATTGTGGGCACTACATGTAGAGTTGAATATACAGTATGAAGATAAATTGAGAAAGGCTCTCATGTATCTGGTTGACAAAATTGAATGGCCATTATTCTATGATTAATTAGCAAGGGTAATAAACATATGGGAAGAGATAAAAGCAAATGAAGAGACTTGGAAACCCATTGTCAATAAATGGAATAAAAGGAGAAAAGAGGTCATATTTCTTTGTTATTCTATCATAAAATTTTCACATGACCTCATAGAAAAAACTTATGATATTACTAATGATCTCCCAGAATTTGATGACAGAAGAGTTGGGTTATAAAGGAGCATTGTTAATTACTTGAATAAGTACAAAAGTGAAAAATTTAACTTGTTACCATTTGCTTTGGATAAGAAGAATAAACTAAAGAATAAAGATGAATGGGCTAAAGATTTAGATGATTTATTTTGTTGAAGAATAAATAGAGTCATTAATGAGAAAGGACATGCATGGTGGGCAACCAAAATGGAGGAGCTAGTGAAGGTCCACTTATTTTTTGATTCTTTGAAACAATAATTTATCATTGATAAGGAGGTTTAATTTGTAATCAAGAAGCAAAATGATATCCTACACTTTAACTAGCCAAATGACACACTTTTTGACAAGTGGATGGTAGAAATTGCTTTCGATGAGCAATGGAAAGAGGTTGAGAGTGATAATGATGAAATGGATCAAGATGAACTTCAGATCCTTGATGCACCTTTGGAAGATTAGAGGAAAGAAGAAGACAAGGAAGGGAAACCATCTTAGGTGGAAGACACTATGGGTCAGGTTAATGATGTGTTAGAAACAAACTTAAATGTAGCTATTACTTTAATAGTTCATGATGAAGATAGTGAAGATCCTCGAATTGAGGTTAATCTAGAAGCACTAGATCATGACACATCATTAACAATTTTTATGGCTACTTATTTTGAGGAATTAGAATAACATAAGAGCCAACCACTGAAGTCATCATTTTTGAATATGTAATAGAAAGTGGTCCCATGCGAAAGAATGTTTTGTTGTAAAAGTTTTTTTGTTACCCACAATTTTTTCTTTTATGATAGTTTTAAAATGTAAATGTCTTTTGTTAAAAGACAACTATTAGCTCTTGATGCTTGAATCTTGTTGCATCTCACAATATATAAGTGAGATTCTAGGGCTAGAGAAAAGGTTTGAATTGTTGTCTTTCTAAATCTTTTACTAAGTATGTTCAATCCAACCTTTTGATGAATACTTTGTGATATGTTTTCTCTATAGATTTATAAGAATACATCAATTTGCCAGGATTTACATGTTTGGTCTCGAGTCATTTTGAGTCTTTTTCAATTTTATACAATCATTTCAAAATAAAATTAATACAAAGATGAACTATCACCACATTTTTTTGGTTGAATCTTGTCTCCATTTCTTTTACATGGTTATTTTGAAGCTGTATAAGCAAAGCTTGTCTATTTAAATGCAATTGAATCAAATTGTATATCAATTTACTATTGCTATTAACTCAATTAATTAAATAAATGCTTAGTGGTATTGATAGGATCTCCATGGTAATATGAAGGATGTATGTAAGTATGATTTTCAGTAAGAACTAATGATAATGTTGATTGTAAAGCAATCAATAAAATCTAGGAATTGTATTGACTCTGAATCCCAATGGATGAGGCACTAATCTATTAATTTCAATCTGTAAGTGAAGAAAGCATAGGCAATCATCAAATTCAAATTAAAAATCAATTTTATTTTACTATTCAAAAGAACTATCAATGCTAGTCAACACTTGTTTGCATCTAATCTCCGAGTCTTAGCTACTATTGCCAGAAATATTTGTAAACTTGAGGAGAATTATGACCAAATCTACTAATAAGGGATGTATATTATCTTAAAGTGTCATGGAATGAACAAACTATGTATATGTCAGAGATAGGAGATGAGAATTAGAATGAAACTAAAAGATTCTTACTCAATAGTATTCATTTGAAAAATCCCTCAGGTATACCCACCTTGGTTTTATAGAGCCTAAAGAGTAAGAAATTCATTTTGATTTCATTACAGTTGGGTCCAAATAAGGAACACATTCAATTTTGTATAGGAAGTAGTTGATCCTTAGATTATTTGTGTTTTCATTTTCCTAGTATTGAGCATTTTATATCTTAGTAGTTAAAAAACACCAATGGTGCCTCAACTTCATTATGTAACTCAACATCTGAATATAGCTCAGTTCTTGAATATAGCTCAGTTCTTGAATGCAACTCATAAGTCACTTAAACTTGTTGTTGATTAGTATCTTGATTTGCAACATCTTCTTTAGCAGGCATACCTTAATAAAAATATACAAATGATTTGTATTCTTCTACTTCTTTCATAGGTTCAGCCTCATATAATTATGTATATTCATCAAATTTTAGATTACACTTTCCACAACTTTGTTAGTGTTACTATTTAAACCTTTATAAGTTTTACTTCTTGTGGAATAAGCAAGGAATATACCTTCTTCACATTTTGTAACTAGTTTTCCATTTTGGAAATCTTTGAGAATAAAGCATTTGCTTCCAAATACCTTAAAATATTTTACATTGGGTGAATATCCATACCATAGTTCAAAAGGTGTTGAAAGAGTATCTTTCTTGACTTGTACATGGTTCAAGGTATTGACAACTGTACTTATAGCTTCTCTCTAGTATTCTAAATCAACATTTTTCTACATCATGAGTGTCCTAGCACAATCCATTATAGACCCATTCCTCCTTTCCAAAATTCCATTTTGTGGAGGGTTTCTAGGAGCATATGTCTATCTTTTGATTCCTCTATCATTATAGAACATCTCAAACTCATTTTTGATGTAAATTCTCCTCCTTTGTTAGATCTCAAACATTTTAGACTTTTACTTGTTTCCTTCTCAATTATTTCTAAGTATCACTTAAACATTTGGAAAGCATCAGATTTCTATTTTAGAAATATAATTGTCATCATTCTAGAATAATCATCAACAAGAAACATAATGTACTTATCTCCTTTGTAGCTTTTCTCTTCAATTGGTTCACACAAGTTAGTATGAAAAATCTCTAGTATTCCTTTAGAGGCATGAGTTTTGCTCTTAAAACTTGGCTTTGTCATTTTGCATAACTAACATTGTTTACACACTATACTACTAGGTTTCTTCAACTTAGGCAAACCTCTATATTTTCTCATGTTATTAATACTAACCAAGTAATCAAAATTAACATGACATAACCTTTTGTGCCATAGCCACACATCATCATAGTTTACAATTATACAAGTAGCATCCTCTATATCAAGGTAGAAAAGATGTTAATCTTTTTGCTTCTAGTACCTTTAAACTAGTCCTCTTAAGTAGATGGCTTTGATACCGATTATTGGAATTGTTTAGAATAAATGTGGGGGGGGGGGGGGGGGGAGGGGTGAATCATTTATCCAAGGTCTAGATGTCTAAATAAACTTTTCACAACTTAGTGAACCCATAAAATATTTATCATCATGCATGCATCCATAAGATTATGCAATCACTTAAAACTTGTATGTTACTGTCAAATCAATTTGCAAAAATGTAAACATGAAACATAACAAATTCAGCAACCCACTTGACACAATGATTTATGTGGAAATCCAATTTGGAAAAAATCTCTAGTAACATGCTACTCTTTTTTACTCTTTTGAAGTGATAGCCTGTGAAAGGCCAACCCTATTAAAGGTTACAATACACACTACTAAATGTGACCCTATTAAAAGATTTCAATCACCTTGTTAGGAGTGAGCTTTGTTAGAGGACTTTAGACCATTCACTTGAAATGTTACCTAGTTAAAATATTTACAAATGACAATTAGGTCAACCTTAATCCAAAGGATTTACCCTAGACTAATACAATTGTTAGAGAGTAATAGTAAGGCTTGATCTGATAACAACTTACAACTCCATTTGCAAATTATAGATATCTATTTCAGCTTTGAGAGATTGTTCACCCTTCAAGCATACATGCCCTTAAGCTTTCTTTCTTAACATATCAATGCAAACTATCAAATAGGTCACTGAAAGAAGCAATACCCTTGACTCTTTTTCTTTCTTAGGTTCTCACACATAAAAAACCTTTCTTCTGACCAACCATCCCTTTAAATAGAGAATTAAGATATTTTTCTATTCATTTTCCATCATCCAATTTAGGGTTAGGGAAAATTAGGTAGGTTTCAATGAATCTACCCCTCATTTTATATCACTTCTAGAAACTTCTCCTTCAATTCTCTTCAAATTCACCTCAAAACAATTTATCATGAATTTTGTGCCATTAGCTTATCAATCTTATCTTCCACCTGGTTCACACAATCCAAGAAAACAAACTTGTTGGATTAGATCCATCAAATTCATGATCTTTCTAACAATGCTAACACTTGAAATTAACTTTCTTCTGATGCTCAACACATACTACGTTGTTTGACATCCTCTATAAAATCACTCAAAATGAATTAAGGTTTACTGGTGCTTGACATTAATTAAACTTTACTTGACATCCACTATTTTTCTTATCATACACTAAAGTATACTTTTTCATAGCTTGAACTAACTTTTCTCGACACAAACTTTGTTTAACTTGTTCTTTTGAACTTTCTTAGTGTAACCAACCTTTGCAACCTTGAGTAGATTATCAATGCACTATGATATCATTGTCTTAGCTGATTGTTGTACTCCTTTTTATATCATAACTCAACTTTTCCTCTAGGTTCTATTGGTACATCTTTTGATCAAATCCTCTTCATCAATCAAATCAGTGATAGTACTTAAATCATATAAGTAGTTGTCTTACTATCAAAATAGAAGGTTTCCCATCAGTGAAAAAACAATGATTGAAACACATTTATCATACTTGTATCAATCTATTTTTCAACAATCTCTTTCAACACATTAACCATCTAATTGAGTAGATGGATCAAATGATGGCGATGGAGTGTTTTGTTGCATTTATTAAGCCTTGGGAATGATGTAAGTGGTTGCAGGAGATCTGAAAGATTGAACCTATCACCAAAGAGCTATTTTCCCTTTTATCAACTTGGTAAATTAGGTGGAAAGAAAAGGTCAATTGTATTCAACTGTCACACTGTACCTTTTTTTCTACTTGATTGGTTGGGAGTTCCTCCTCATCCATCTTGATGGGTACAATTCTTTATATGTTTTGGTCAACACTGAGTTCACGATCCTACAAGCATTAGTTGTGGTTAAAACCATGTATATCACTTTTTGTTGATAACCCCAACGTCTATGATCTTACAATCACCAATACTTCATCGCACCAAGCACATCCTTCATTCTCTTTATGATTCTTTGATATAAACAAGATCATATGATCTTGCGATAGAATGGTGGTCATTAACACCCCTAGCATAAAGTTGCAATACCATTTTCTTTTCCTTGTGATATCAGAAAATAGTTAATTTGACCTTTACAATCTTATGATCATAGTCCATCATGATATCTATAGCTGTGGCAATAGCCCTTGCAATCCTCTGATCATGGTTTGACTATCCTTTGTCATGACCTTGGGGAATGTTCTTACCTATGCTTGTGACCTTACAACTTCATAATCATATGATCAATCTTCCCTTTCGTAGTATCGAAAACCTAGGATGTCAACTCCGCAATCCAACAATCATTGACCCTCATGGTGTTAGAACATATCCTCATGACACTTATGATCTTATGACCATTTACTATCATAGGATTGAGCAAGACCCCACTTTGGCTTACTATCCAATACATGAGCTATCATAAGATTGGGACCATACTATCTTGTCATGGTTGTAGGATGTAACATAGAGAATTGAACCTTGTGACCATTGGGTGTGTTCAAATATTTGAAATTAATCCTTAGCAGGAAGGAATTTTCAGCCAACACTACTATTCCTACCTTTTCAACTATTATTTCCACCATAGCTAGTGCAATGACAATTGAGACCTAGTATTAACTAAGCAATGAAGTTTTGAATAAGGGAAAAAAAATTGTTCATTCTACTATTCCAACAGAAAAGGGTAAAGAAGAGGAAGACATTGATCTGGATGAGGCTATTGTCATTCCAAATTGGGATACCTCTAACCTCACTCTTGAACAAATGAATACCCTTCGAGAACTTTGAAAGAGGAGGGGTAAGCAAAAAAATCTTAGAGAAGAGAGGAAAAACAAAAATCAAGTCCTTGAGGACATCAAGATCATATTTGTAGATGCTTTGAATATTGAGGTTGATGAGAAACAACCTATTCTGGACCAGTTAGTTGAAATTTTCCAAAAGTACTATGAAAAACTAAATGGACAAGAAAAATTATTAAGAGAGTAGAGAGAAAATAAAAAAATAAAGTTTTGGAACAAGTAGCATAGAAAATTTCTTTTGATCAAGTAGAGTTGTCTACTATTCTTGCTACAATAGAAACATCTGTAAATAATGTTATTTCTTTATTTTCAAAATTGAGTGACACATTTATCTTTACAAAGGAAATCAAGGATAAACTATACAAGATAGATGAGGGTATGAAAGAAAGTGCACATCAGTTGTCACTTGATCCTAATTGTAGCTTTACACACAATACAAAGATTTGATACTTAATAGATCTACAAGCACATTGTTATGGTAAGAAGCTAGGATTAGGGTCACACTTGCAAAAATTTAGGGCATGATTTTTCCAAACATGGATGCACTGCAAAAGCACATTGTACATGCAAAGACACTCATCCATGATAATAACTTCTCTATAGATGACTACATGATGGAACTATCAGTAGAAATACAGATAGCCTTGCATGCAAGTAAGGTATTTCAAGTGAATTGAAACAAGAATATGACAATAATTTTGAAGTTACATACTAATTTTTTGTCACATTTTGCTATTAACTTGTAAATATTATATACCTTTGGAATTTATGTAAAAAATGGGGAGAATATTATTGATAAAGGGGGAGAAGAAGATTATTTGTATAGAGTAGATTATCTTACTCTAGATATATGTATAGAGGAGAGATATATGTATGGGGGAGTAGTAAAATGCAGATATATGTATAACTCAATAGAAAATATGGTTACAAAATAAATTTTGAAAAATAAAAAAAATAGGGTAATCTATTGAGCTACAACAACAGTAAGTGAAAACAAATTTGAAAACACAAAATGTTGATAAAGAATCTTTTGACTTGTAATTTTGAGAAATTAGATTTTTGGTATGATGTGTTTTTGTCACTAATGCCAAAGGGGGAGATTGTTGACATTAAGATCAATTTGACTATTAGTGACTTAACACTTAGTTAGTTGGTTTCATTGCTACTGAGCTTATCATTCATTTAGCAATGTTAACCAAGTGTTTAAGTTGTTATTGAGCTTAATAGTTATAATGTTGTTCATGTAGATCTTTGTTGAGAAAAGGTTGATACACATATGAGATTGTAATATTTCAATCATTTTTTATCACTAATTTCAAACCTGTTACTTGCTAGTAAGACAACTGCTTAGTTGATTTGAGTACTATCATTTATTTAATTGATGAGGAGGGTTTGATCAAATAAGATAACAAGAACACATAGAGGAAAGGTTGAGTTATGTTATGAAAAAGGAGTACAAAGATTAGTTTAAAAAATGATGTTATAGTGTATTGATTATCTACTCAAGGCTGCAAAGGTTGGATACAATGATTAAGTCTAGAAGAAAAAGTAAGAAGAATTAAGTTTTCCAATCTTGATCAAGTGGACAACAAGTGTCGAGAAGAAAATTAGTTGGAGCCAAGAAAAGTGAAGTTTTAGTGTATGTCAAGTGAACTTAGTGTAAGCTGAGTAAAGTTTGGTTGATGCCGAGCACTAGTAAGCTTTAGAGTTTTTTGAGTTAACTAGTGGAAGATGAGTGTAAGAACAATATGGAAGTTGAGTCACAACATATTGATGCAGAGTGCCAGTATTCATGTTAAATTGTAGATTTGACAAATTTGAGCCTACTATTTATTTCCTTGATTTTTGTAAAGCATGTGGAAGATAAATATGATGAGTTGGTGGCATAGAATTCAAAGTAAACCATTTTGAGGCAAATTCAATGAGGATTGTGAGAGAAGTTTCTAGAGGAACCAAATGGAAAAGTGAGTAGATTCATTGAATCCTACCTAATACTACCTAACTCTAAAATGGATGATTGAGGATGAACAATTTTTTTTTAAAAATCTTTATTTATAGAGAGAGCTGGTAAGAAACAAAGGTTGTTATGTGTGAGAACCTAAGGAAGACAAGGATTCTAGGAATTTCTTCATTTAGTGGCTAAACAAAAGAGACTGTTATTGGATGGAAAAGCAAGAAGGCTTAAGAGTATGAATTATTGAAGGGTGAACAAGCTATAAAAGCTAAATAGAGGATTGAAACATAGATTTGTAATCTGTGAGTTGTAACTTTTTATCAGATCAAGACTTACTATTACTTTCTAATCATTGTTTCAGTCTAGTGTAAATCCTTTGGATTAATGTTGACCTAATAGTCATTTGTAAATCTTTTAACTAGGTGACATTCAAAGTGAATGATATAAAGTACTCTAACAAGGCTCATTCATAACAAGATGATTGAAATCCTCTAATTAGGTCACATTTAATAGTGTATTTTGTAACCTTTAACAGGGTTGGCCTTTCAAGGGGAATCACTTCAAAAGATTGAGAATTAGCAGCATGTTATAGGCAGTTTTTACCAAATTGGGTTTCCACATAAAATCTATGTGTCAAATGTGTTATTGAATCTATTACATTTCATGTTTACATTTCTACAAAGTTACTCGGACCTAGGACAGTAACCTACAAAGTTTAAGCATTGTATGATCTAATGGAAGCATGCGTATTATGTTTTCATTGATATGGGTGCACTAAGATGTAAAAAGTTTTATTCATACATATGGACCTTGGATAATTGATTCACCCCCCCTCACTTATTCTAAATAATTACAACAATTGGTATCAAAGCCATCTGCTCAAGAGGACTAGTTTGAAGGTACTAGAAATGAAAGATCAAAATGTCAAAAAGAGAAGTACTCAAGCTTAACAAGGACAACTCCCCTGCATGGAAAATTTTGATGGAGCTACATCTAGGAGGTCTTGGAGATCATGCACAATCTACCATTATCATTGAGCATGTCAATCCTACTGGAGCATTAATTATTGAAGATCTAAAAAAGAAGAAAGAAAAAAACCATGCAATGTTGGAGATTGCCTCTGCCCTAAGTTATTCAAAGTTCTAATATCAAGGTTTGTGATAGTGCAAAGAAGATGTGGGATTCTCTTCACACCATTTATAGAGGAGACAAAAATGTTTTGAGAGCTAAATCTGAAAGTCTTAGAGGTAATTTTGATGATATAAGAATGGAAGAAGGTGAAAATGTTTCACAATATTGCTCTAGAATAAAAGATGTTGTCAATGCTATAAGAGGAGTTATTGGTAAGATAGATGATGATACTCTATTGAATAAAGTACTAAGAACACTAGTTTCCATCTATGCTATTAAAAATTCTACCATACAAGAACTGGGATGTATGCCAAGTTATAATTTGACTTTAGAAGGTTTGGTAGGTAGGCCTAATACCTTTGAGCTCTCTAATTTTGATAATTTCAAACTTGACAATGTTGAATTTTCTTTCAAAGCTAAGATGTCATTAAAAGAACCTAAAGAGAAGAAGAAAAAGGTCAAATATGTTTCTAGTGATAGTGACATAGATGAGGAGGATGTAGAACAACTTGAAGCACTACTAGCAAGGAGATTTAATAGAGGCAAAGGAAAATTTAAAGGTAAGTTTCCTATCATGTCTTTTAATTGCAATGAGGTTGGTCATATTATTGCTAGATGTCCAGAGAAGAAGAAGAATAGAAGTGGTGACAAATACAAAAGTAAAAGAGATGAGGACAATAAATATTACAAAGACAAATGAAAGAAGTCTTGATACATTGTTGAAGAGTAAACCAAAGATGGATGTGATGATCATGATGATGAAGTGGTGTATGTTGCAATGAAAGATGAATTTGATGAGAATGAGGCAATTGTAGTGGTATCTTATGTAAACAAGAGTGACAAATGGATCATTGATAGTGGATGTTGAAATCACATGAGTGGAGATAAAAGTAAGTTCATTACCCTAAATTATTATGATGGAAATAGTACAAGGTTTGGTGTGATGCACCCTGTCTTATAAAAGGAAAAGGCTCTATCAAACTTACAGAAAAGATTTTGTGTGACAATGGTTATTATGTTGAAGGACTTAACTATAATTTTTTGAATGTGTCACAACTAAATAGTTTAGGTTGTAAGGTTGAGTTTGAGAACAAAATATCTAAGATCTATGATACTGATGAGAAACTAACTGGAAAAGGTGATCAAACTAGAGGTAATCTATTTTACCTTGATATGGATGATGTTACTTATCTTGTTGTAGAATTTGATGATGTGTGGTTATCATACAAAAGGTTATGTCATGTTCATTTTGATAATTTGGTTAGTATAAGTAACATTAGAAGAGTAAGAGGTCTTCCTAAGTTGAAGAAACTTGACAATATAATTTGCAAATAATGTCAATTAGGTAAGATGACAAAATCTTGTTTTAACAGAAATACTCACATCCCTAAAGGAATTTTTTGAGATTGTTCATACTGGCTTGTGTGGACCAATTAATGTGAAAAGCTACAAAGGTGACAATTACATTATGCTATTTGTTGATGATTATTCTACAATGATGACAGCTATGTTTCTAAGACAAAAATCTATTGCTTTCCAAATATTTAAGTGGTACTTAGCAAGAGTTGAGAAGAAAACAAGTAAAATCCTAAAATGTTTAAGATCTAACAGAGGAGCATAATTTACATCAAATGAGTTTTAGATGTTCTGTAATGCTAGAAGAATTGAAAGACACACATTTGCACCTAGGACCCCTCCACAAAATGGAATTGCTGAAAGGAGGAATAAATCTATAATGGACTATGCTAGGACACTCATGATAGAGAAGAATTTTTCTTTGAGATATTGGAGATAGCCTGTAAGTATAGCTATCTATAACTTGAACCATGTAAAAGTCAAGAAACGTACTCATTAAACACCTTTTGAATTATGGTATGGATACTCACCCAATGTAAAATATTTTAAGGCATTTGAAAGAAAGTGCTATATTCTTAAAGATTTTAGGAATGGTAAACTAGATGCTAAAAGTGAGGAAGGTATATTCCTTAGCTATTCTACAAGAAGTAAAGCTTATAAGTGTTTAAATACTAACACTGACAAAGTTGTGGAGAGTGCAAATGTGAAGTTTGATGAGTATATAAAGATACATGGGGTTAAACCTATGAAGGAACTAGAGGAATACAAATATTTTGTATACATTTATGAAGGTATGCACGCTGATGAAGATTCTCTAAATCAAGTTTTAAATCAACAACAAGTTTCAATGACTGTTGAGTCACATAAAAGGAATGCCAAGATACATTTAGGACTGAGCTGCAATCAAGTGTCAAGTTGTAGTATGAAGCTAAGAAACATTCTAATTTTGAGATTAGTGTACATGAAAAAGATGTTTAAATACCTAATAGAGAAGTACATAGGGATTTAGAAGTTGATAGACCTAATGAAGAAAGTAGAGTAGAACCAAGATTGTCAAAGTATGTCAAAAGACATCACCCTACTAAACAAATTATTGGAGATAGAAATGCTAGACCAATGAAAAGAAACATGCTAAGAAATGATACATGTTTGCTAAGCATGAATGAACCTAAGTTAGTGAAATATGACTTAGACAATGTAGATAGGAGTAAATCCATGAAAGAAGAGATTGAATAGATTGAGAAGAACAAAACATGGACTCTATTTCCTAGACCAGAGGATAAGAATGTGATTAGGACCAAGTGGGTGTATAGAAACAAGGTAGATGAGAATGGTGAAGTCATGCATAAGAAGAAGGGATAGACTATAGAGAAACATTTTCCCCTATTGCAAGATTGGAAGGAGTAAAAAATTTGCTTGCTTACACTGCATACAAAGGTTTCAAAGTTTATCAAATGGATGTGAAATCTACATTTCTAAATGGCATATTAGAAGAAGAGGTCTATATGTTGGAAACAGTTGATTAATTGTGTATTGTCTTTGATGTTACACAAAATATCATATCATTTCTAGTTAGTGTATCCTAAGCTCACTCAGGAATTTGAAGATAGTTTCTTGTGTCTAACAAACATTCCAGAGTTTGCCTAGTTTAGAAGATAGTGTCTACTGACTTCACTCGGGCAACAAAGGAAAGTTTGTAGAAGTTGAGTGTTAACTAAGCTCACTTGGTTAATAAAGGAAATATTGGATGGAACCAATGTTAACCAAACTCACTTGGTTACCAAAGGAACTTTGTGAATATGTAGTGCTAACCAAATTCACTTGGTTAAAATAGGAAAATCACTTTGTATTAGTATCTATCGAGCAGGGTCAGCTAAAAAAATATTTTCTTGTTTTGGCATATTGAGTTCAATTGAATTATTTGTTGGTTCTAGCTTACCGAGAAGATGAATATTAATTATTCTAAGTTGTATTCAAGCCAACTTGACAATGTGTAAGATATAAATATAAGGTCAAGTTAAGGATTAGAAAAGGAAGCATAAGTGGAACAATAATTGAATATTTGATGATGCTTAGAGGAAGTGAATTAGAAGGATAAGAAAAATATCCTTGATGAGATGCAAAGATACATTTGATCAGGAAGGAACAAGTATACAAGAAAAAATTGAGATCTATAATAAGCAATTCAGTTAAATCAGAAATTAGGTCATTTCATAATTACTCTCTAACCATTGTAGTAGTGATCTAAATCTCTTAATAGAGTTAACAACTATTTGTAAATCCTGTAACAAGGTGGCATTTCTATTGAATTGTCTAAAGAACTCTAACAAGGACACTCCTAATAGGGTGATTAAATCCTCTAAGAGGATCATGCCTAACAGTGTGTTTTTATGCCTTTAATAGGGTTGGCTCCTAATAGGGCTCACTTCAAAAGAGTGAAAATCAATAACTAGTTACAATTGCTAGTTTTTCCCAAATTGGGTTCCCATGTTAAAATCTTGGTGTCAAGTGTGTTCATGTTATTTCTTTTATATATTTTCAACTTAGTTAAAGTAAGATCAATTATTGCTAATGTCTTAAGATTTTCATGTTAAGCATTTGCCAAGCTATTTTAGTGTTTACTGAGTTACAACATTTTCTTATGTGCTTGCCAAGTAGAAACATTTACAACAGAGTTTAGTTTGAGATCTAAGGGACCTGAGATTTATTTTGTGGTAACTGATTCACCCCTTCCCTCTCAGTTACTCCTCTTATATTTTAACACTATGTAGAATAGCCATAAGGATTTGTTGATGTTAACAACAAGAACATCATATGTAGACTACACAAAGCTTTATATGGTTTAAAGAAAGCACCAAGAGCATGTTATGAAAGGCTTCACAATTATCTTGTGAAAATTGGATTTGAGAGGACTAATGATAACAACAAGTGGTGCTTGAAGGTAGAAGAAGGTATATGTATTTTATTAGATAAAATTTTTGTTGTTGATATTATATTTGGAGGTCAATATGGATTATGCAAAGCATTTGCAAATGAAATGAAGAAAAAATTTGAGATGTCTATGTTTGGAGAGATCAAATTCTTTGTTGGTTTGCAAGTATATCAAATGAAATATGGCTTACACATCACTCAATCTAAGTATGTGAATGAAGTATTGAAAACTTTTGGATTTGAAGATTCAAAATTAATTAGCACACCTATGGTGATATGACAGAGGTTATCAAAGAATGATGATTCAACTGATGTGAATCAAACATTAAATAGGTCTATGATTGGAAAATTGCAATATGTAGTGTATAAAAGACTTGACATTGCATTATCTATTGGGATAGTTACAAGATTTTCTGCTAATCCTTAAGAGAATCATTTGATGGCTATCAAGAGAATTATAAATATTTGAAAGGAATAGAAGACTATGGCCTATACTACAAGAAAAATGAGAGGTTTGAGTTGAGAGCCTACATTGATGCTGATTGGGCTAGAAAAATTGATGACAGAAAGAGCACTAGTGGAGGAGCATTTTTCTTAGGAAAGAGATTGGTCACTTGGACTAGCAAGAACAAAATTGCATATCTCAATCTACTGCTAAAACTAAATATGTTGTTGTTGTAGTAAATTGTACAAACATTTTATGGATAAAAAAAATACTCAAAGGTATGAAAGAAGAAATCACTCAACCTATGATACTTTATTGTGATAATAAAAGTGCTATAAATATATCAAAGAACCCTGTGATGCACACAAAGAATAAGTACATTGCAATCAAGTATCATTACTTGAGAGAGTTAGTTCAAGACAAAAAGGTGAAGATAGAATATGTGAATACAAAAGAGAAGATAACTAATATCTTCACAAAAACATTACCTAAGGATGGTCATGAGTATCTAAGAGGTAAAATAGGGGTGATACCCTTATCCAAGGCTTCTTGAGGAGCATGAGTAGTGCCCTACATCAAGTGGAGCTGAATGTTGTATCTTACACATTGATGTAATGAATCTTACTTTAGGAGTTTCCTAAAGCAATCAAAGAGATGGAACAATAGATTAGTCACAACTAAGGTGATAGGGAGAAACTAAAATTGTCAACATCTGCATATTGAGATGACATGTCTTTGATATTATTTTCAAAGGTGGAGAAATAGAAAAAGAGGGAGAATATAGAATACCAATCAAGGAAAGAAACATGGAATATCTACTTAGAGGTAGATAATGTACCTAATGTGTACTAAAGAGGAAGAAATGAAAAAAATAAAGACATCTACCTTGTAAGAGGGAGATAGTGTTGAGGGAGATATAAGATTAGTGCAAAGATACCTGAATATCAGAAAGAGGGAGTCATAAGGATGAGTTGATTTCTTGTTGACCAGAACAAAATTTTTTAGCCTATACAAAAGATGAAAGATGCTAATAGAGGGAGATATTTCAATACAAGGAATTATTTTCTTTTTGGTATTGTTGTTGGTATTGATTTTCCATCAATGCCAAAGAGGGATATTGTTGAGAAAAGGTTGATACAAGTATGAGATTGTAATGTTTCAATTATTGTTTTGTCACTAATCTCAAACCTACTACTTGCTAGTAAGACATCTACTTACTTAATTTGAGTACTATCATTTGTTTGGTTGATGTGGAGGTTTTGATCAAATAAGATAACAAGAAAACCTAGAAGAAAGATTGAGTTATGGTATGAATAAGGAGTACAAATATTAGTTAAGATAGTGATATTATAGTGTATTGATTATCTACTTAAGGCTGCAAAGGTTGGATACATTGATTATGTCTAGAAGAACAAGTAAGAAGAATTGAGTCTAGCAAGCTTGACCGAGTGGAAAGTAGGTGTCAAGAAAAGTTAGTGCAAGCTAAATAGAAAATTAGTTGGAGCCAAGATAGGTGAAGTTTCTGTGTATGCTGAGTAAATTTTGTTGGAATGTTCAAAATGGGAAGAATACTTCTGAGAGGGGGGGTGAATCAGAAGTACCACACTTTTAACCTTTTTCAATCCTTTAAGCTTATAACTGAAAAGTAAACTGCATGCATGTATACATATAAATGAACATAAAGTAAAAACATGCAATAACACATACCACTAGATTTGGTAACCCAGAAACCCTCTAGGAATACGAAGGTAAAATTGAGGTGGGGATGATACCCACAAAAATTACTGTAGTAATAAATGTTTGACCATTTCTGATGGTTTGCCCTGTGAAACGCTTGCCCTATTAAAGGCTTTACACTATGTCAATAGTGACCTGGTTAGAGGATTTACAAACACTACTAGACATGGCACATAGTTTAATCCACTGGATTGATAGAATTTGTGAGGTATTATTCTCACAAAAAAATCTAGAAGGGGATCAGTTATAGTAACAAGGGTCATTCCCCTTTTGTTCCATTTTGCTCCTGTGTTTTTCTCAATGACCTCCTTTCTATTACTTCTCAAGGTCTTTGGCTGATCAAGGGTTGAGAATCTCGTAACCCTATTAACTCTTCTCTTGTTAATCTTAATAGATCCTATCTCTAGCCATAGACAACCATCATGAATTTGACTCAAAACGATGTAAATCTATTCAGTTTTGAATCTTATAGGTTAGACTAGGGCATTGGTCAAACCCTTTTTCTCAACTATCTCAAATTCCTTTTTCAGAATCTTGTTCTCACATAGTTTGTCACAAGCTTGGAATATTTGAAAATCACCTATGGCACCAATTTTGTAGTTATAACATTTTCTCACATCTTGCACCATGACCACTTTAGGCAGAATGATGGATAATGCACTAGCTGGGTCATTTCTATAAGCAACTTCGAGGATTGGCCTAAATTTGAGTTGCTTTACATCATTGCTATCTAATTGAATCTCATGACCTTCCTTTGCTTTAGGGTTTCTTGAACAAGAGGCCATTTTACTGAACTAGGGTTTCATATATATTAAAATTTTAACTTTTTTGTAGCTTGGCACATGATAAATACCTTTAAATCGATGAGTTTGTGCTGAATTGCTGCTAAAATATGTGCAAATGGCTGTTAGGTTGCTACTTGATTTCTTCTTCGCTCTTCTCATCTTTTCTTTGTGTTTGAATGGCATGAAAATGAATGAAATTTGACCATATACTTGTTAAAGACCTAGCATTAAATGCTTCATGCATTCAACTATAAACTCAACACTTGAAGGATTCAACATGACTTAGCTCCCATTGTATTTCATTTACTCGGTCTCCACTAGACTTTTACTTCACTCGGCTTCAACTATCAGCTCGGTTGCTATTAGAAACTCGACATCCATTGAAACTTTACTCAACATCTGAAGATAGTTTGGAAGTATTTGGAAAAAACTTTAGATTTTGACCTAGCATCTTTGCTCATGCAAATTTCTTCCTTGCAGTATTCCTTTGTCCTTTGGAATTGATGTATGATTTGACTTTGTATATCAGTCCCATACACCTTTCTTTTGCTTAATTGGATGAAGTGTGATCACTTGACCTTTTGGGTCAAGTGATCCCTCCATTCGATGTGCTACACTCATATGTCTTCTTCCAAGTCTTGTCCATTTGTCCTCTTATTTGTTCAACATCAACCTTCTCTTTTCCTTTATTAACTTCTATCTTGGGTGCTTTTGACTTTGTATGGCAATTTCTGCTGATATGACCAGTCTTCAAGCAATAGAAACATCTAGTTTAGCTTAGCCATCTACTATAACTCCCTCTAAGATGTGTCCTTATGCAATTTTCAGGAATGTGTCCATACTCCTAACAATAATGATAGCTATATCTAGTATTATAATCCTAATTAGAGTGATGACCATGGTTGTTTCCCCTTGCAGGCTAATTAGGTATCCACATAGGCTTTGATTTGCATCCAAATGTTTTATGTCCATATTTTTTGTAGTTGTAGCAATGACCTTCAAATCTTGGTTTCCTCATAGTCTTGGTTCTACACTCATTTGCTTGATGTCCTTGCCTTTTGCACTTGTGAAAAAAGCTTGCATTGGTAGGCTTATCATGCTGATAACTATTCTTGCTCTTGCACACCTTAGAGGTATGTCCCTTCTTAGCACAACAATGACAAGTAGTTTTAGTGTTCTTACCTTTGTTACTCCTTTCTTCTGTAGTCTTGGATGATTCTCCTTTTTCAGTGCTAGTGTAACCAAGTCCTGAAGTGTCTTTACTAGCCCTTGGTGATTTCAGTAGTTGCTCAAAATACTTGATAGCCTCATTGGGTTTTTTGAAGCTTTTTGCTATCTCCTTCTCTCTTCTTAATTTATTCTACAACTATTCATTCTACATCTTCAAGGTGGAGACCTCAATGTCCTTCATGTTTAGCTAATGATGAGCATTTATCATCTAGCTTAAGGTTTCTAGCTACATGTTTGAGATCCTTTCAAACTCAATTATCTTCTCCTCCAGTCTATTGGTAAAATTTCTCTTGTCATGTTCTATCATGGCCTTGTCTTTAATATCTCTCTTCTTTTGTTTAGTCATTTCACAAAGCATTATGGCTTGTGATTCTTATTCAAGCTTTGGTAATCTAATTTTTTTAGTTTATGCTCTATTTTTCTCCATTAGTTCTACTATTGTGGCATCAAATTCCTTGGAATCTCTATTGGAAAACACTTGTGTGGTATCAATCTCCTTGTAGTGTATGTCATTTTCAGCTATGGCTATCTCCTTCCTTCTTTTTAAAGACTTTCACAATTCTTCTCTAGCTTCTTCCAATTTGTGTAGAGCTAGGTGCACATCAATCACTTGATTGTCTATGATCTTCCCAAGTTTGAAGACTTCCATCTTTAAATCTTTTCTCTAAGCTGTTAGGCTTCTCCTTGTGAGAACCTTAGCTCTGATACCAATTGTTGGAATGTTCAAAATGGGAAGAGTGCTTCTGAGAGGGGGGTGAATCAAAAGTACCACACTTTTAACCTTTTTCAATCCTTTAAGCTTATAATTGAAAAGTAAACTGAATGCATGTATACATATAAATGTACATAAAGTAAACACATGCAATAACACATAACACCAGATTTGGTAACTCAGAAACCCTCCAAGACTTAAGAAGGTAAAATTGGGGTGGGGATGATACCCACAAAAATTACTACAACAATAAATGTTTGACCATTTCTGATGGTCTGCCCTATGAAAGGCCTGCCTTGTTAAAGGCTTTACACTTAGTCAATAGTGACTTGGTTAGAGGATTTATAGACATTTTACATGAAGTGTTACTTTGTTAAAGGATTTAAAATAGGTTGTTAAACCCACCTAATACAATAGGTTTTTCAATCACCATCTCAAAAGGTTCTCCTAGCTAGCTGTTAAGCTAACCTATCAGTATAGGATTTCCAACTTCTAATACAATGGTAAGAAAGTATTAGATCAATAAACCTGACTATATGCAATCTTTAATTGCTGGATTTAGGCACTTGATCTACTCTCTCTGATCTTGATCCTCTGAGATTTGATATCTGATCATGTCCCTTGTCTCTTGTACTATTTTGATCAACTAGATATGTGATTGTTGCTTTGTTCCTCTAAGTCTTTCCTTCTTCACACTAAATTTAGCTATAGTTTACCCATACATTTCTCTCTTCCACATTTCTAATGGGTTTTTTAACCTCCTTTTAAGGATTGTGAAGACTCAGGGTTAGGTATGGATCTACTATCCTTATTGAATCTTAAGTTCCCGCTCATTCCTTGCATTTTCCTCATTGGTTGCATGCCTTCTCCATTTTTCTAATTGGCTGCATGCTGATCGCATAGGGAATGTAAAAGATTCATCTTTATCCTTTTTCTCCTTTGAAATCCTTCTATGTCGGCTCCAAAACAATTTACATCTGATTTTGTGAGGACACAAATTCATATGCTAATTTTGTGTTACTCATCACATACTGGACTATTGGTGCTCGACACATGCTATCCTGGATTTCTCGGCACCTATTACACTGTATCTCGCTCGACACATATATGATTATGACTCACTCAGCATATGAAGCATTCTGACTTTCTCGGCATCAACTATGACTCAACACCTATATATCACTCAGTACTTATATACTGCTTGGCACTTGAAGTCACTCAACACTTGTTGAAAATCTAACTCGGCACATACTATCGCTCAGTATACATAGTGTACTCAGCTTCAATGTAGAAAGTGATTTAGTGTGTTGACACTCAAATGTAAAAACTATCTGAGGACCATAAAATTTTAGTTGATGTTGAGCACAAGTAAACTTTAGTATTTTCCAATTTAACTAGTGGAAGATGAGTGGAAAAATATTATGGAAGCTGAGTGATAGCATATTGATGCTAAATGCCAGTATTCATGTTAAATCATAGATTTGACAAATCTAAGCCTATTATTTTGTTTTCTTGATTGGTGTGAAGTGTGTGGAAGATAACTATGATGAGCTGGTGGCACAAAAGTCAAGGTAAACCATTTTGAGGTGAATTCAAAGAGGATTGTGGGAGAAGTTTCTGGAGGAACAAAATGGAAAAGTGGGTAGAGTCATTGAATCCTACCTAATCCTACCTAGCCCTAAAATGGATGATTGAGGTTGAACAAAAAAAGATCTTAAATATCTATTTATAGAGAGAGCTAGTTAGAAGCAAAGGTTATCATGTGCAAGAACCTAAGGAAGACAATGAGTATAAGGTATTGCTTCATTCAAGATGAGTAGAAGGACAATGTCAAAGCCAAGTGATAGCGTATTGATGCTGAGTGCAGGTATTCATGTTAAATCATAGATTTGATGAATCTAAGCTGACTATTTTATTTTCTTGAATTATGTGAAGCATGTGGAAGATAACTATGAAGAGATTGTGTCACAAAATTCAAGGTAAACCATTTTGAGGTGAATTCAAAGAGGATTGTGGGAGAAGTTTCTAGAGGAACCAAATGGAAAAGTGGGTAGATTCATTGAATCCTACCTAATCCTACCTAATCCTAAAATGGATGATTAAGGTTGAACAAAAAAAGATCTTAAATTCCTATTTATAGAGAGAGTTGGTGAGAAGAAAATGTTCTCATCTATGAGAACTTAAGGAAGACAAGGAGTCAAGGGTATTACTTCATTCATTGGCCTAATAGAAGGGACTGCTATTAGAAAGAAAAGCAAGAAGGATTAAGAGTATGAATACTTGAAGGGTGAACAAGCTATTAGAGCTGAAGTGTGTGAAAGCCAAGCAGAATGGAGGACTGAAACAAAGATCTATAATTTTCAAGTGAGTTGTAATTTTTTATCAGAACAAGGCTTACTATTACTTTCTAATCATTGTATTAGTCTAGGGTAAATCCTATGGGTTAAGGTTGACCTAATAGTCATTTGTGAATCCTTTAACTAGGTGACATTCCAAGTGAATGATCTAATGTCCTCTAACAAGGCTCACTCTTAATAGGGTGATTGAAATCCTCTAACAAGGCCACATTTAACAGTGTGTATTGTAATCTTTAACAGGGTTGGCCTTTCATAAGGCATCACTTTAAAAAAGTGAGAATTAGTAGCATATTACTGGTGTTTTTTCCCAAGTTGGGTTTGCACATAAAATCCATGTGTCAAATGTGTTATTGAATCTATTATGTTACATGTTTATATTTTTGCAATGTTATTTTGACCTGGGATATTAACTTACAAAGTTTAAGAATTATATGATCTAATGGATGCATGCATATTAAAATTTTATGGATATGGGTTCACTAAGTTGAGAAAAGTTTTATTTGTACACCTAGACCTTGGATAACTAACTCACCCTCTCTCTCAGTTATTCTAAAGAATTCCAACAAGCTTCACTATGTGTACCAAGCATCTGAGATAGTTTACTGTATCACCTGAGCATAGCAGAGTCCACCAAGATATCCCATTGAAATAATGAAGATCTTAGTGTTAACCAAGCTCTGTAGTGTTAACCAAGTTTTATAGTTTCTACCAAGCTCGTAGTGTTAATGAAGTGAATTCAGTGTTGACCAAGTCATGCTATGTCAACCACGTGATTTTGTATCTACCATGTTTCTCAGAGTTCATTGAGTCATATAGAGCTTATCGAGTTCTAGCTACTCAAAGTGATCGATATGGACCAAGCTTCAACTTCAACCAAGTGCCAGAGTTTTGTAAGTGTTGATATTGTTTTTTGAGTGTCAAAACATCACTAGGTTATCTCCAGAACCTAAGTTAGAATAATGGGCTAACTTTGTGAATTATGATGAATTTGGTATTGTATCTAACTCTAGGAGGTAATTAATTGGATTGACATATGTAATGCATCGTATCGTATCCAAGATGCAATCAAGTATGAGTATGTGAAGAAGTAAGAAGTAGATAAGTGAAAATTGAAGAAGCTTACAAGTAGTTTACAGTATAGCAGAGACTTATCTATCACAGTTAGGTGATCATTGCAATTCAAGGAATCTCACACATAAAATCATAGTTGCAAATTAGAGATCAACCAATGATTCATTCTAATAGGTGCATTAGTCAAATCCTTTAACTAGGTGGACTTAATAGTCTTTTGCTAAATCTCCTAACAAAGTGCATACTTTATTGTATGTTTTTAAATCCTTTAACAAGGTGGACCTAATAGTCCTTATTAATCCTAACATGGTAGATCACTAGAAGTCATCAATTGTAAGCCTTAACAGGTCAACTTTATACTATAGTACTAAAGCTTGTGGGTATTATGCCACCATAGTTTTACTTTCTATGTGGAAGGTTTCTGGGTCATCATATCCCATGTCAAAGTGTTTTGAATGTTTTATTACTTTAATTCTTTCATGCATGCAATTAGATGAGAATAATATATAAAGGATTAATTGGTGAAGTGAGTTGAGATTTTATTGGTTCCTGATTCACCCCTCCCTTCTTAGTAACCTATCCTACCTTATATTTCCAACAAAAAAATCTTTCTATCCAAAGGAAATGTTGTATGGAAGAAGAAAAAACCTATTCTATATTAGATCATTAAATTTATTGATGAAATGGGTGAGAATTTTGATGGCATCATGGATGCATATTTTGAGAACTTTAAGGAGAATATGGAAAATAAGTTTAGGATCCTTAATAAATTGTTGATGATTATGAGAAAGACATTCATTTCCTAGTTGACTATGACAAAGTTCCTATTCAAATAGTCAAGCCTAGGATTGCATGGGTGAGACCATTGAGTTATGAAGTTAACATCAATGAAACATGAGACATCATTGAAGCCATTAACAATGAACCATTAGATCATAAGGCTACCTACTTTAGAACTTATGAAGAAGCAAAAAATAGAATCTCATTTGAGATTCAAATTTCTCAAATTTTGAAGAGAGGAAAGAAAAGGTTAGAAAACCTTGAGAAGAAATTTTCCACATGATTCTCATGTCGTTCTTACCAAGGGAAAAGGTGATGATGTAGAAGAGGAAGAAGAAGAGGAAGGTGATCATGAAGAAGAAGAGGCAGAAAAATCTCCAAAGAAGAAGGCAATGACACCATCAAGGAAATCAACAATGTATTCTACCCTTGTGATAACTACCACCAAGCCTAGGAATCTAAGAATAAAATTAAGGCTTGAGGATGAGGATAATGATGAAGATGAAGATAACACTGATCATCTCACTGAAGAAGCCCCTACCTAATTTTTAACAAAGGTTGGAGTTAGCAAAGGAAGGAAGTGGCATGGATGACTTCAAATTCCTCAAATATGAAACCAAAAGAAAAGATGAGTAGAAATAGGTTAAAAATGCATTGGTGGAGAAAATGGAAAACTCAAAGTATGACCCCACTAAACATAAAGGGCATGCTCTTGAAACCTTACTAAAAGCTATTTCTCACCATTGGCAAATGTAGTCAAGATAGAGAAAGACATCAGAGAATAGATTCTAAAGAAACTAATGCCAAATCTCTCTAAGAAGGAATAAAAGGAGGTAATGTCTAAATATGAAAATAAAAAAACTCCTAGATTCAAAGCCTTTCAAAAATTTTCAAACAAAATTGAGGATGTTGTACAATCCACATCCAATATGTGGAAAAACATTTTTGATCTAAAAGAGGAGGAAAATCTACCATAGGTTTAGACTATTAAATAGTTTGATCCTAAGATAATTATAATAGAGGTCATGGCATCTCTTCCAACCACTCCATCGAGCTCCAAGTCAAACAAGGCAATGCCAGAGATGTAAACTAAAGAGTTGAATATAGTTCAACCAAGTGATAAAGAGGAGAAAATATTTCATCCACCCCAATAATAACTGAGCAAAAAACTCTAACTTCTCCTAGGGAAAACCTAACCAAGAAACAACTCATCAAGGAATAGGATATGGTTGAAAAAGGAAATAAAGAAGTAAAAATTCAATTGAGCATTGAAGGAAAGAGTGATGAAGGAAAAGGGAAATAAATCATCACTTCATCAACTGCCAAGGTTAAAGGAAAGGGAAAGATTATTGATGAAATTGACTTAGATGAAGAGATTGTGATTCCAAATTAGGACCAATTTAATCTTTTGCTAAGAAAATGGAAATATTTGGTGAAATTTGGAAGAAAAGAGCCAAGCAATAGATGTTGAGAGCAGAGAGGGATAGAAGCAAAGTCCTTGGGGATATTAACAAAATATTTTTGGATGTACTATCTATAGAGGTAAATGAAAAAGTTCCCATCATTGAAAAACTAGTTGAAATTATACATAAGTTCAATGAAGATGTAGATGGTTAGGAAAAACTTCTTGAAAGGCTCAAAGGAAGTTTGAAAGAAAAGTTTTGGAAAATGCAGCATAGAAAATTACCAATGTCCAGGTAGAGTTATCCACTCTTGTTGCTACACTAGAGAATGTTGTATCCTTATTTGTAAAATTGAGTGACAAAACAAATTTTACAAAGGAAATCAAGAATAAACTAGTTAAGATTGATATGAACTTGAAGGCTAGTGCCAACCAGTTGGCTTTTGAGTTCCAACTCAACTCATTTTGAAGAAGTCAAATTTTTTACAGATCTTCAAGAAGAACTGTTAAGAGAAGAGGCTAGAATAAGGGAAACCTTGATAGACATTATTAGTGTGATGCTTTCACATATGGATATTATGTAGAAGAGAATGGAACATGTAAAGACACTAGTCAAAGACACAAACCTTTTAGTGGTAGAGCATGTGATTGAGTTATCAGTTGAGCTTTAGATAGATCTGTATCATCTTAAAATGGAAGCATTTCCATGTTAAGAGAATTTAGCCCTTTGAATAAGTGGTTTGGGGTCATGTTAAGTGCCTTGAATGCATCTTTGCATGGATTTGACTATTTTGTTTTTCTCCCTTTATTTCTAGCCTATTTCTAATAAATTGCTCTATGAAACTGAGGAATTTGACCTCTGGGTCAAGGACAACCTTCTAGGTCAAGGTCAACCTTAAACTTGACCTATGTCAAGGATGATGTCAACCCTGACCTAGGGTAGTTTCAACCTCATCCCTGACCCTTGGTCCTATTTTTAATTTATGGGAGTTTTGGATCTTGAGCTTTGGAAAGATTTTTTTCTGCTTCCAGGTCAGTTGTTTCAGATTTCAAAATAGCACTCTTAAATTAAATTTAATCTAGGTCTATTCCTAAAGGTTAAGATTAAATGGGATTTAATACTCTCTATTATCCTTCTCTAGGAGTTAGTGCCCTAGATATCTATATCAGGAAGCCTTCTTCCCTCATTTTGACATCCATCTATTATCCATAATTTCATGAGCACATCCACTATCTACAATCTATGCACGATCTATCTAATTTTCTATGAGCTAGGAGCTACCCTTTATGAAGTGTGTTCACCTACATGAAGCGAATTTCTATCAAACATTCAAGTATTCAAGCATCCAATTCATCAAGGAGGAGCATTGTTAGCCATTGAAGGATTCAATCTGTATGGAGCCCTCTTGTTGAAGATTTCTATATCCACATTCATCCAAGCCTTCTTCTATGCAAAGATACATTCAAGATTGGTGTTGAAGATCTAATGACATTGATTTGAGTCATCCTACATACATTATACATACATTTGGAGCATCCATACTTTCAGATTCAAGGATTTGAATCCTCCACAAGGATTTCCACATAAGCAAGGTGAATAGTTCCATTTACTTTGTTTATGCATATATATTGCTCCAATTATATTTCAAGGTTAATTCAAAACTAGGGTTTGACTAAGGAAAACCCCCCATCCAAAAAAAAAACTATTTTTCTTGTAGATATAGGTGTGGAATTACGAATTAGAGAGAAGATTTAGATACTTTTTTCATTGAACTTATGAGATCCGTGAGCATAAATTTTGTCAAAGTAGTGCAAGTCAAGGTCAACTTTTTAGGGTACAATTGTGCCTTGGGGTAAGATTATTCCCCACCAATAGAATCAATGTCAACCTCCCTTCAAAAAGATAAAATATTTTTGGGTTTTCTCCATCTTG
This sequence comes from Cupressus sempervirens, assembly GCA_028749045.1. Classification (NCBI taxonomy): domain Eukaryota; kingdom Viridiplantae; phylum Streptophyta; class Pinopsida; order Cupressales; family Cupressaceae; genus Cupressus; species Cupressus sempervirens. The sequence continues at coordinate 579,881,716 of CM053787.1, forward strand.
ACATTTCGACTCTGGAACAGGTTGCAGATTTTGTAGAAACTACATACAGACATCAGAAAACAATATTTTCTAGATTCAAGGTGAGTATTTTTCTTTTATCTATTTTAGGTTTTTGGCACATACTCTCCCATAATAGAAAGATCACTCATAACCCCCCTCTTTCCCCCTATTTTTCATCACTTGATCCATTTTTCCATTGAACACCTTCTTGTGTTTAATCAATTTGGATCATTCCTTTTGAAAATTAAGGTTGGGAAGAGGGTTTCCATTTTCCTTCTATTCAAGATCTACACATCTTAAAGGTATTTCAAGATAACCGGGACAAGACTATGTCTTTAATTTTTAAGGTACAATCATGATTTCCCCTCTCATTTTGGCATAACCTTATAAATTTTTCCATTTGTAAGAAAAACAAGGGGATATATATATATATATATATATAAGGGAGATATGTATAATGGAGGAAATATGTATAGAAAAAGAATTGTATAGAAGAATCTAAGAAAATATTTCATTTTGATAAAGTTTATTTCATAAAAGAATTAAACTTGGTTCCCAGTTAATTGCCCTATCACATTTATCAAAGCAAATTGTTAATAAAAAGTTTATAAAGTATATTTAATTTATAAAAATATTTATAAGAAAAATAATTAAATTTCTATGGGGGGTGGGGGACACCCATCCCCTGCCCCCCATAATGACCTTTAGTGTTGTCATGGGTAGCATTATTGTTGTAGACAACCTAGGATGTCGCACGCAATAGGGGTTGTCATGACTAGCCAATATTGTCATGACAACAAGGGAGAAGAAAGAACCCCCAACACAAAAACAATTAAAATTAAAAATACATAATTAAATAAATAAAACATTATTTAATCAAAATAAATTTTATTTTATAGTTGAAAATTTAGCAATTTTTATATTAAATTATATTAATTTTTTAAAAAATTATTTAATATAAATATAGAAGGTGTTTAAATATAGTTTATATTAAATTCAAATTTATATTAAAATAAATTTTAGTTAGTTCTACTTTTAATTTAAGAACTTTGGATTTATATTTATAGTTTAAATTTTGATTAATATATATTTTTTGATAGGTAAGAGGTCATGAGGCCCAAGATTGTGTTTAGATTAAAAATCATCTCAATTGAGCATCAAAGATCATATATGGATAGGTATCCTTGGTGTAACCCTTACATAAATATTTCAAAGTAATTTAACCAATTTTAGCTCCAATTTTTTATTTTTGAATTTATATATTTTCTCTTGATAATTCCTTATGAATATAACCTAAAAATTAAACTTGGCTACGATGCAGTTGTTAGAATGAAATGAAGTATGCTACATAACCAAAATGAAACATATGTATTTTTAACTTTAATTTAGAAATCCATTATTACATAAGGAAAAGTTTTGAATAACCTAAAATATGTCTCTTATTAATATTAAGCTTCTATGATATCAGCTAAATTGACCAATCATATAGCTTGCACATAGACATGTAGAACTTATATATTTTTTTAAAAAGTTTATTTTGATAGAAAAAATATTCCAAACCACTTTTTCTCTAAGAACAAGTGTCTGACTTATACTTATTAGCTTGTCTTACTAGAATATCTTCTACATCTACTCCTTTGTTAGTGAGATTGTTTCTTCAAATTGGTCAACGATGGCTAGGGCATATTCAAGTTTAGAATTAAGGGTCTAATTAGGGGTTTCTCTTTTTCTTAATGCATTTAGGATAATTTGAGAGTCTCCTTCGATAATTAATTTGCTAATACCTATATCTTTACTTAGAGTTAATCCTTCTATCAAGGCCTCTAATTCGGCTAAGTTATTAGACAATACTCCTAAAGGTTTGGTGTATTTAGATGGGCATGATCTATTATCTTAATAAATAGTACATCCTAAGTCTACTAGTATTAGATTACCTTTAGAGGCCCCATCAAAATTTAGCTTTAACCATCCTACAAAAGGAAGTTCGCATTTACATTCTTTCCTAGCAATTTTATTAGATTTTGTGTATATCATTGGTAGATTAATTAGTTTAAACTAAGTTTTACGCATATTTGCATCCCAGTCTAAAAAGGAATCTTCCTCCTTATATGAATTTATGAGATTATTGTTAGCTACCTCAATAATACAAGCCTCCAATTTATTAAAAAGGTATGTTAGATTCATCTTTTTATTACAAAAAATTATTTTCTTCCTTTCTTTCCATAATTCCCATAGGAGTATGGAAGGGGATATTTTCCATAAATTACTATAAACCTTATAACAACCATATTTCAGCCAACTTTTTAAAAAAATTAATAAGTTATCAAAGAATGCAGTTTGCCAATTTAATGTATTACATAACCAATACTAGTATTTTTTAGCAAAGAGATAGTAATAGAGAAAGTGTTTATAAGTTTTTGATTCTTTTTCACAAGGTGTACATCTAGATGGTCCTTCAAAATCTATCTTGGTAAACCTATCAATTGTTAGAATTATCTTTTGAAGAGCAACCCAAAGGACAATACCTTCTTTGAAAGGCATGTCATAGCCAAACATATATTTAGAGGGATGTCAATCTTATCTCATTATTGAGAATTTATTAACTTTTCATACCCTTGTTTTACTTAATAATTTTTGTCCTTCAAGGCTCCCCAAATTAGTTTATCTTTCCTATCTTTATGATTTGCATATCTAATTTTAAAAAATTGTTTAAGTATATAATTTTCTTGTAATGAAAGTGGAGTTTCATCTAATATTTTCCAATGTCATCCTCCATATTGTTTATCATTAATTTTAATTTTATAATCACTTACATTCTTACCCCCACATAGTTGAAAGAGTGTTTTTGATGTTGATAGGTTGATTTTCACTATTTAGAGAAGGGAGCCAATCCGATGAATCTTCCCAAAATAAAGAATCTTTTGCTAAACTGATAACTAAAGTTAAATTATCAGCAATTAATGGGCAACAATTTAACATAAAGTTTTAAATTCTTGAACCTTTTCGAGGAATTTTAGTCCTATAGAAAGACAGAGGATTATTATTGTTTAAATATTTATGAAATAAGATGTTGGCCCATTCACTATTATGTTCGTTAAAAATTTTCCAAATAAATTTTCCCCCAAGGACCTCAGTTGCCAATTCAATTTTTTATGCATAGGCCTCCAAATTCTTTAGGTCTACTTTTTTTTTCTCATTTTATCAAATCTTTTTTAGTGTCTAATGTTCTTTTTAGGATGACCGAAAGTACTTCTTTGGTCATAGTCATTCTACCAACTTTAGTTAACCATTTTCCTTTCCAACTTCCTAAATTTTTAATCCAATATTTCTAAAATTGTATCTTGAGCTTTACTTTCTCTAATGCCTTTTTCAATTTGAATACTAAGGTATCTACATGGAAAGGTTCCTTTTCTAGAATTCAATTATTCTAAAAATTTCTCTCTCACTTTCTCTTTAGTGTTAATAATGAAAATCTATAATTTGTTAGCATTTACTTGTTGACTTGATGCTTCCATATAATTTTTTTTTTGACTTTTTCTAAAGTGCTTTCTTCTCATAGAATTGTATCATCTACAAATTTTTGATGTGTTATTTTAGGGACCTCCTCAGTTACTGTGATTCCTAATTTTTCTTTCGGTTTGAGCTTTTATTATAACTCTGCCAAAAACTTTTCCATAATAATGAAGAGAAAAGGTAATATATGATCCCCTTTTCTTATTCCTCTAGATATCCCAAAAAGACCTTCAGGGGTACCATTTATGAGGGAGATTTTAGGTGTAGAATTTTTATTTCCCTTTAACAACCCTATGTTTCTTCTCATTTTAATCAATTTAGCTTGACAATTATAATATCAAATCAAATTTCTTTTAATAATAAATCTTTCAACAAAAATTCCAAAAAATAATTTTGAATACTAAGATTAACAAATTGAGTAGACACACATTCTATGTACAAAGAAGACAATACTTTAAAAGTAAAATAAACAAGGGTTTTCAAGGCCAACCTAAAAACATGTAAAATTGAAAGAAGTAAGAAGTAAAATCCTCAAGCCAAGACCAAGCTTGATATAATTCCCCAATTTGATCACCACATATAATCCAAAATCAAAATATCACCCCTAGAAATCCAAATGCATTGTCTCCCTTAACTATTATGAAAAATTTACATATAGAAACCTATTAGATTTTCATAACCAAAGAATTCACTTATTAACTTGACATGCACTTTTTGAAATAATCTTTTAATAATTCCATCTTTAGTCTGAGTTCAAACTTGAAATTAGAAATTAAGACTCAACTTTCTTTTAATTTATTATGCATAAAAATAATACAACACAAATAGTTAAACTAAATTAAATTTTAGTTTAATATAATTATCACAACCATAATATGCAACTTATAATTAATTATTATTTGATTAATTAGGATTAAATTTAATAAATTCTCTAACTTTTTCAATAAGATTTTTAAGCTTTAAGTCTCCAAATCAAATATATATTTAGTTAATTTTTAATTAATTATACACTCTTATATTTTAATATTCTATTTTAAATTAAAATAATATTTAATAATTCATATATCATGTAATTTTTAAAATACCATAATAAACTATTTACTAAATAAAACACATCACCCAATCTACATAAGTGCAACATAAGGAAAAAAGACCAAATCTAAAATCAAATAACATGCACAAGGATAGACTGAGGGGTTTGGATGGGTAGTCTTTTGGTCAGACGCTTGTCTCCCTTCTTGAGATAGCTATTAGGCTTACATTGACATTTAGAACTAAATATTATCTCCCCTCTCTTACCATTGAGATATTGCAATAGGGAACACTCATCTTGATAATTCAATGAAGTTGATGCCTAGTACTGACAAACCTGCATAAAAAGATAAGCATATACAATAAATATTTAACTAAATAGGCAAGGGCAGAGAGTGGTACATCGTGTAGATCCTCAATCATTGGTGAAAATGACTCCCTCCCTCAACCACATTAGATATGTTAAATGTAAATGAAACACACACACATGCAAGTATGGGGTAAGTACAACTAATAATCCATAAGTATACATAAGATCATTTTTTGACATATGAATTAGCTAACCATAAAGATAAATGTAATCATCAACTATAATCACATAATATGACATCATCATGAAAATAAATATAATTATTAACCAAGAGCATATAAATTATCATCCTTGTAAGTAAGTAATCATTACTATCTAATATAACTAATTTCTCTGCATATCAAAGTATTTCATGCCAAAGATCACTAAGAGCTAACATGTTCACGAAAGAGCTTGGTAGGGTTTGACAACACAATCTACAGTGATGAAAAAAGGTTGGGTATTACATATCAAAGTGAGAGACTCACTTTCTTATCAACCTTAGGTGTTTAATGCAGAAGCATCTTCGGTTCATAGAAATCTTGCACTAGAACTAAAATAATCTAACGTTTCTAGTTTACCAATTTAAACATTCTAGAAGATCAATCTACATGTTCTTCATATTATCTATAAGTTATTCATATTATTGAGTTCTTAATTAGATAAAGGATAAGTAGTTAGAATTATATCTAAGATCTTTGATTGAATACTATAACAAAGCAAGCTTGTGCAACCTAGCACACATGTTACCAACTAAATTTGATTTCATTTCCTATTGAATAAAGTTGATCTAAAATATTTCTTTATTTCCCTTCTTGTTGATTTTTTTTGTGTTTACTCTTGTTGCATGCTTGGAAAGATCCTGTTGGGACTAAAAATTGCTTGGTCAATTTTGAGCACCATTGAAAAAATTGAGCCCTATAAACGCTTTTTCAATGCCCATGTACCCAGTTGTACCTGTAAAGCCCCAGATGTGTTCAATGTTTCTAACACCTTTCATTCAGTCTTCCTAAGCATTCCATGATGACAAATTGAGATTTTGAGCCATCCCGTGAAGTCTCATTTTGAGTAATTGTCATATCTGCATTTTTACCTGTGTCAAATAGCGGCAGGAGGCTGTGTTTGCCAGTGAATATCTTGCACCCAGTAATGTGTCATGACTTGCCACTTTGGGAGTGTTTAGTATCCATACTCAAGAACCTATATTTTAAATTTTGAGTTGTTTCAAGTTTTTTTGATTAGGGTTTGAATCCGTCAAAGTTGGTCAGTTATTGTTTTCATGCTTTTGCAATTTGCACATAATTTTGGGAAGCCCTGTTTGACGTGCTATAACTTTTGACCAGTTGATCGAAATGATGAAATTCCTTTTGCGTTGCTTTGTAGACGTTAGATACTTGTTATGTTTCAAGTTTTAGCTTATGATGAATTCATTTGATCAATTTTCAAACGCAATTTCTAAAGTTTTACTGCTGTCAGCATTTACAGATTGTTTGGTACCCCTGTTCGGGACGTCATAACTCAAGATTCATGACTGGTAAGATCAAATGGATTGTACCCCTATATTGTAATCTAAAAATAATCCAAGTGTGTCAATTTTTAAGTCTTGATGAATCCATTTGCACACTTTTCTAGGTCAATTCCATTTGCAAAAAATGTTTTCTGTTAGCGTTTCCAGTCAGCAAATTCAAGTAGCCTACTTTGACTGATCGCCATTTGCGCCCAGTTATTTGTCATGAGACTAAATCCCAAATTCATAATGTCCTCATGACAGGCAATCAACGCACCAATTTTCGTCTTCCCAAGTGTCAATTTACCTAGTTTTCAAAGCCAAATCTGAACAAGATTTAGTGTTTTCTGACATGTTTTCTTGCAAGTAGTTCTAAAAGGTCAACTTTGAAGGTCAATATCTTTTGACCCCGAATTCTTCATGAGATGAGATTTGACAGGGTGTAAGAGTGTAGAACAAAGATTCAGTGGGTTAGATTTCAAAGTCTAGTCAGAGGTTTGGATCAGTTTTTAAGGCCTGTCAAAGGACCCTCTGGCATTAAATTGGCAAGTTGTAGAAAATGATAAAATGAGATTGTAATGATCAATTAATGATAAAAATCAATTCCAGTGGATATTAAAAGGTTAACAGGCCAATTTGAGGATTCAGTCATTCAAAAATAAATTTTTTTTAGCTGGACCCACTTTTGGGCCTAGCTAAGTTTGTCAGATTTATGACATTTTGTGAGAATTTTCTAATGGCTTTGATACATGAACCATATCAGTGAGGGATAATTTTTTCATGTGGATCTTTCATTGTTAAAGAAAAATTAGGAAATGGTTTCACCATAATCTACTCTCATGTACGAAGTTGAATTGTTTCTAATTTGTGAAGGAAAAAGAATCTTAGAATATGAAGACTTCAAAGAAAATAGAGGTTACTAGAAATAAAAAGGAAAATGATGCCACTGCAGATGACCTTATAGATGTGATTTAAGTCCCATCACATTTTTCACCCGATCAAGTCTTTCCATAAAGGAGATAGTCAGTTTCTTCTTGTCACACAATACACATCTGAACACAAAGCAAAAACAACTATCTTTCAGCAGGGAAATAGTTGATTGATGAGTTTCTTCTTAGAAGTAATCATATGACAGTATGTTAGTTTCTATTCTTAAAGGAAGGAACATTGCCCGTTACATTCAAATTTCCTTATCCTTTCCAAACAAATGCCTAGATAAGCACTATTTTTTGATGTTTTCTATGTGGAGGCTTAGTATCTAGGTCTTTGAAAATGCATTTATGAATACTATAATGGGAATTATAATGAGACCAGTTATAATTTTGCAAGCTACTCTGCATGAAAATTGGCTAAGCAAATGATCTAACCAGATAATGTTAGACTAGCCATTGACAAAGGGCAGAGGAGGCATCAAAGAAGATCCAACAACATGTAGGCAAAGATGTCGACAACAGAAGAGATAAAAGCCTATGAAAATAAGAAGGGATCCCATGACATATGCAATGAGGAGATGCCATAAAAGAGGAAGGTCCACGTGGATATAAAGAGACACTGCTAGTCAAAGGAGAGAATAATTAAAAAAGAAGCAAGCCACGTTTTAGCATAGACAATTGCATACAAGGTGTTGAAACAAAGAAGCTCTATGTCGGCAGGAAAGAGGAAGATCCACACTAAAGCAAGGAGAAGCTTGTGATATTTTTATGATGAAGATTCACAGCAGCATAATGAGCCAGCTGCCATGTTAAGAAGAAAGTCCACAAGCATGAAGCTCCACATGCAAAATGAGATAGAGCAACCCACGATTTGGCAAGGAAATCCACATCTAGTCCATTGCAAGGAAGATCCAAGAATAGTCAATGCTGAGAAGGGTCCCATGCGAGTCAAAAGCATAAGCCACAGGAAGAAACCATTGAAACCCGAGCACTAAAAATGACAGGCACGTCTCAGCAGACCCTGTGCCAAAGTAAGGGAAGGAACCCAAACACAAAATAGGGGTGGCATGTGAAGATAGAAAGCTGTTGAGAGGTGTAAAACACGCCAAGAACATAGAATGTGAGGAGTAAACAACAGACTCATGCAGATCCATAAAGTGTTTTGTGTATTAAAAGGAGACATAGCGTAGTAAAAAGAGACCCCACGCATTGATAGAAGAAGGCACATCTATGAAAGAAAGGCAGTTGATAGATTAAAAGTAGACCAAGAGTCATCCACGCAGGCAAAGAAGTTCAAAACCACAGATAAGAAGTCATTCCACGCTATTAAAATAACACATATGTTTGAAGAAATCGTAGCTTCAAAGGGTCCAAGAGCCGACCAACGCCGAAGGAAGAAGTTGCCAAGGCATCCAAACCCATGGCTAATGTAAGATTAAGCCGCCTAGGAATAGAGCAAGCCGCCTATTAACAAGAAAGGCATAGGGAAAAGCCATTAAAGGCCATTATCCCACATTGTTCGTGGGAGGCCTTTTTTATATGTTTAAATACTAATTTACATTCATAGTGAGTTGTCTTAAGAAAAGGGACTTTTGGAAGTGCTAGATGTTGAGGTGGACATCGTGGGCTGTGGATGATGTCAATCAGTGGGTGCAGTTTAAGTAAAATTTTTAAACAAGTGAACAACTGTGATGATGTGGCAGAGTCAAAGGAAGGACCACAAGATTGTGCCACATGGCACATCTTGTGGTGCCCGCTTCCCTACATTATTAAGTTACGAGGATGATAAATAATGTAGGGAAGTAGACAGTTGATAGGTGGCATGGGTCCCAGATCAAAGATGAGGTGGCACCACAAAGCAGGTTCTGGTGCGATGCACAGGATGCTGCCACGTGGTAGATCTGACAAACGATGCATTCCTGCAAAAAGAGGATGCAAGGAAGTTAAAAAATGCAGGAAAGCGAGATTTTTCCATGTGTCACTAGGCCCAGAGTAGAAGGTGATGTAGCAGGTGTGCAGAGTTGGCCAATCAACAAGCGACACATGGCACCTATTGGTAGCAGTCAATCAATCAAAAATTGACATATGGCATCGATCAACGGAGGTTTGACTTCGTGCTCAGTGGATAGGGAAATTTTGAAATGTTTGAAAAGATAATTTTTAAAATATATTTTCTCAAAAATGCACGATCAATCATGTTTAATTCAAAAGGGGCATATTTTATAAAGTTCTGAACTTTGGGATGTTTTAAATTTTTTAAAAAATTTAAAATTTTAGTTGTAGACCTGAGTTCTTATAGCAGAGGAGTGTTTTTCAAATTGAGATTCTCGGCATTTTTGGAAGGCAAAGTATGCGATATTATATATCATCAAAATCATGAGAATCTAAATTTTCTGATTTTGTAGTTAATTTTTGCACAAGTAGCAATCTACTTGAGCAATAGGAGGTTTTCTTCCAGATTCCTATTGTGTAACCGAATTCAGGTATCAAAGCTCAGAACTGATTTGTAACGAGGTGATGACTTGAGTATGGTTAAAAGGTAGTGAGAATTCAGTTTGGGTCGAAATTTGTTCAGATTCATTTAGTAAAAACTGAAATTTCACCAGCATTTTAGTGGGAAAATTAGATATTTTGGATGCAGAAGGAGTTTTCATCATTAAACAAAGGATATTTTCAAGTTTGTTACAAGAAATGATGACAATAAAATCAGATCAGATGGAAGAGAGAGGTTAGAGAGAGTCTTTTCAGTTGCAGAAGAGGGAATTTCAAGTGGATAGATGTTGATTACAGATTCAATTCAAGAATTCACCTTTGTCTATATCTTTCTATCTTTCATCCATTGTAAGGGTTCCAATTTTTGTTACTGAGAAACCAATAGGTTAGTAGTTTTCTCTAGGTAATACCAACAGGGTTTCAATGTTTTACTATGATACCACATTCTTCAGCAAATTTTTCTTATGTGAACAACATTAGGAAGAATAATATAGATAGTTCAGATTTGTTAGGTGTTTTTTTAATGCTTTCATTTCATGCATATGGTTGTATTGTTTCAAGGAAATTAATACAAGGAACAACAGATTGAGTTTCACCTTGAATCTTATCTCCTTTATCAGTAAGCTTCAATGTTTTATGGCCTTTGAACAAAGAGCCTAGGTCATAGTTGCAGTCCCTTAAGGCTGTATATTATTTCATTGTTGCATATAACTCAAGTAGTTATGTAAATGCTTCATGGAACTAATAGGGTTGCAAGTTTGCTGATGTGGATATCATGTGAGAATGAGGTTCAGATTGAGCATTGATGTCTATTTACAAGTTGAATAGATAGATTGTATATCTGAAATATATGTATAAGTATCTGATATCCATATGTATGCATTTGATTCATGAATTTGCCCAATGGTTAAGACACTGATCAGCTATAGGATCATTAAGTCTTATTGCTGCATATTTAAGGGTTTGTTGAAATCAACATTATTAATTAAACATTCATTCCATTTTATGTTGAAGGACCCTCACTTAGCTTGTGAATATTCTAGATTTGCATTTAGCTACTGTAGATCTAAGTATTACATGAGTAATTAGGAGATATAAGGGTTTTATCTACATAATAGATTCAAGAATATATTTTTGCATTGGTACAGTATCAATTGAATCTCAGGTTCACCCGCCTAGGTTTAGCAAATCCTGAAGTAGAAGAAGGGTCATGCCTTATAGTTGGCCTGTTGTCAAAAATGACATGTTGAAAATGGGAGTTAGCTGCCCCTAGATGTGTCAGTTTCTCAGGGGGATAATTGAAAATCCTCTAGCATTTTCAAACACCAACAGATCCTTTGAGGTCCCTTCATCTATGCATGCATCAATATTCTAGTTGTTTGAAGATTTCCTCAAAGAGGTCAACTATCTCTAAGTGTGAGATTAGTGAAAGGGTGTTGTCTTGCATCTATATACCTCTACATCATTACCAAAATATCTTTAAAAAAGTTACCCCCATTAGATTGTGGTGACTGATCAGGGAAGTATTGTACATACTCCATAATTTCTCGACAAGGTTTGGGGCTGGGTTAGGCCTCTAGCAAGGGTTTGGGGGAGGCAACCCCCAATACAACTAGGGTTGCCAAGTCATGGCTGTCCAAGGGTTGGGGGGCAAAGCCCCTAAGAATTTTTTTTGGGTCTATTTTATCAGCATTTTATGACTGACATGTTGTAACTAATTCTAACCCTATAGTGGAAAAAATACTTGTATAAAAGGGCTTAGGGTTAGGAATTGTTTTATTGTGGGTGATGCAAAAATTGCTTCTTATGACGGTATTGAGCTGTAAGGGATTACACATTATTATCAGGTTGTAATAAGTGGATCATAATAATATTGGACTTGTCGTTTGGTGGATGTAGCCCAGGGATTGGGTGAACCATGTTAAATCTTGGTGTCTTGTGTTCTCTTCTTTGTGATCTATTATTTACTATTATTGTTTATATTTTCATGTAATTGTTATTTCTATCTGTGGTTAAATCATAACAAGTGGTATCAGAGCTAGGTTGGTTTTTTTCAATTATCCTCTACAAGAAAGTCTCATGGTTGTGTGGGAGTCCAACCATTGAGTGAGAGTGATGGCAGACAAGCGTAAGCTGAGGGTTGACAAGTTTAATGGGTAGAATTTTTAGTTATGAAAGATGCAAATGGAAGACTACATTTATCAGAAGGATTTATGGAAGCCATTGGAAGGAAAAACCAAGAATCAGGGATCTTTGACAAATGATGAGTGGGATCTTTTAGATAGAAAGGAACTTGGAAGCATTTAATTATGCCTGGCACCATCAGTGGCATTTAATATTACAAAAGTGAAGATGGTGGAAGAGTTGATGGAAACCCTAAATAAATTGTATGAAAAGCCCCCCACTTCAAACAAGGTATTTCTCATGAAGCATTTATTTAATATGACAATGATAGAAGGTGGATCTGTTGTAGATCATTTAAATGAGTTTAATACTATTACTAGTCAATTATCTTTCATGGGCATTAATTTTGATAAAGAAATTAGGGCTCTCTTGATTTTGTGTTCTTTGCTTGAAAGCTGGAATGGCTGTGAATAATTCTAGTTCTGGATCTAATACTCTAAAATATGATGATGTGATCGGAGTTAATTTGAGTGAGAAAACTCTTAAAAAAACCTTAGGTGGATCTATATCTAGAAGTGCTTTGAATGCACAAAGTTGAGGCAGAACGAATGAGAGAGGAAGTAATTTTAGAAATCATGGGAAATCAAGAGGAAAGTCAAAAGGGAAGAGGTCTCAATCAAGAGGACCAAACAACTTCTATTACTATGGGAAACCAGGGCATAAAAAGAAATATTGCTAGACTTGAAAGCAAAATGAAGGGAAAAAGTAAGATGGAGACAAGGAGGCAAATGTGGTAACAAATTCGAAGATGATGCTATGCTTCTGTCTTTAGAAAGTGTTGATGATTCATAAGTTTTAGATTTTGGTGCTTCATTTCATGTTACACCTCATAGAGGTTATTTCATTGATTATGTCCAAGGGGATTTGGGCTTGTTTATTTGTGGGATAATAAACCCTGTCAGATTGTTGGAAAGGGAAAAGTTAAGATTAAATTGCAAAATGGGAATCATTGACTACTACATGAGGTAAGACATGTTCCAACGCTGAGTAGGAATTTAATTTCAATAGGGTAACTCGATGATGAGGGTTGTGTAGTTACTTTTAATGATAGAAATTGGAAGGTTTCAAAAGGTTCCCTTGTAGTAGAAAAGGTTTGAAAGTAAGCACCTTATATCTTTGTACAAGTCATATTGTTCCTTCTACTTTAATTGTTTCAGAGAAAAATGTATGTTCAGGAATAGTTGTTGTAGTTGAGCAGGGAGAACAAATAGCTATTATAGATTTTGATACAATGTTGTGGTACAATAGACTTGGGCACATGAGTGAGAAAGGTATGAAAGTACTTCATTCAAAGAAAGTTTTACCAAGTCTAAAATGTGTTAATATGGATTTTTGTGAAAGTTGTTTATAAAAAATAAAAGAGAGTGAGTTTTGTGAAGACTGAGAAGGAAAATAAAAGTGAGAAATTAGAGCTTGTGCATGTAGATGTATGTGGACCAGCTCAGGTATCTTCCCTTGGTGGCTCTCATTATTATGTTACATTTATTGATGATGCAACTAGAAAAGTATGGGTTTATTTCCTTAGACAAAAATCTGATGTATTTCAAAATTTTAAGAAATGGAAATGCTTGGTTGAAAATGAGACTGGTAGGAAATTAAAATGTCTTAGATCTAATAATGGTGGTGAGTATTGCAGTCATGAATTTGAAGATTATTGCTCCACTAATGGTATTCATAGATAGAAAACTATTCCAAGGACTCCAGAGGAAAATAGATTGGTTGAACACATGAACATGACGATAATGGAGCGTGCAAGGAGCATGAAGTTACATGTTGGGTTTACCTTAAACATGTGGGCATAGACTATCAATAATGTTGTATATTTGATTAATAGAGGTCCCTCTACTCCTTTGGGTTGTGGTATTCCAGAGGAAACATGGACTGGTAAGAAGGTGAGTTATTTTTTTCTCAAGAGCTTCGATTGTGAAGCATTTTCTCATATAGATTTTGAAAATAGAACCAAGCTGGAAACTAAGTCAAAGAAATATGTATTTGTTGGATATGGAATTGATGAATTTGGTTATAGGCTTTGGGATTTTAAAAATCATAAAATTGTAAGAAGCATGGATGTCATATTCAACGAGAAAGCATTGCACAAAGATTTGTTGCAGCAACATGAGAAGAAAGAAGATGATTATGTAGTCTTGGATGATACTCCAAAAGATGATGTTGCAACAATTCCTCATGATGTGCAACAACCACAACAAAAAATACTACACACCCCAGTGAATGTTGGACGGTCATCAAGGCTAAGTAGACCTCCAAAAAGATTTTCTCCCTCTTTGTACTCTATTTTACTTATTGATGTTGGTGAAACTAAATGTTATGATGAAGCTATGCAGGTGAATACTAAGATTTTATGGGAGTCCGCAATGAAAGATGAAGTGGACTCTTTGTTGAAAAATAAGAAATGAGATTTATGCAAGTTGCCTATAGGTAAAAGGGCTTTAATAAGTGGGTTTACATGTTAAAAAAAGAGGATGGAGGTAAGAAAGGATTTAAAGCTAGGTTAGTTGTAAATGGATTTGTATAGAAAAATGGCATTGATTTTGATGAAATATTCTCTCCTATTGTTACAATGACTTTTATCCGTATTGTTTTAAGCATTGTGGCTATTGAAGATTTTCATTTGGAGCAACTTGATGTTAAAACAACCTTCCTTCATGGTGATTTGTATGAAGAGATATATATGGCTTAGCCACGAGGATTTGAGGTCAAAGGTAAGGAGAACCTAGTGTGCAGATTCAGATCATCATGTTTACTTTAAGAGGTTGGATGATGAAAACTACATTATTTTATGTTTATATGTTGATGATATGCTTGTAGTTGGGTCTAACATGGATCACATTAAGGGGCTGAAATGCCAATTAGCACATGCATTTTCTATGAAGGATTTAGGGACAGCAAAACAAATCCTTGATATGAAGATTTACAGAGATAGGAAGACTAGGAAATTGACACTATCTTAGGTTGATTATGTTGAGAAGGTGTTGCAATGTTTCTCTATAGAGAATGCTAAAGCTGTTAGCACACCTTTACCTGGTCATTTGAAGTTGACTAAGGAGATGTGTCCAAAGACACAAGAAGAGGTGGATAAGATGTCCAAGGTACCTTATGCTTCAGCTGTAGGAAGCTTGATGTATGCTATGGTATGTACAAGGCTAGATATTGCACATGTAGTGGGAGTCGTTAGTAGGTATATAGTCATCCAAAAATTGAGCATTGGAATGCAGTCAAATGGATTCTCAGATATTTGAGAGGAACATCTAGTAAGTGTTTACACTTTAGGGTCTCTAATACTAATTTATAGGGATATGTTGACTCAAATTTGGTAGGGGATATTGATACCATGTAGAGTACTATAGGTTATATATTTACAATTAGTGGGGCAACCGTGAGCTAAGTTTCCAAATTACAGAAGGTTAGTGCTTTATCCACTACAAAGGAAGAGTATGTTGCTACTATAGAGGTATCCAAGGAGATGATATGGCTTCATTTTTTCTTGGAAGAATTGGGACACCATTAGAGGGATAATTATTTGTTTACAAATAGTTAGAGTTCCATTCATCTTGCAAATAATTCAACTCTACATTCAAAGACAAAACACATTCAGTTGCAATACCATTTCATTTAGTCACTTTTGGATGATGGACAGTTAAAGCTGGACAAGAGACATATAGATGACAATCCAATAGATATGTTTACAAAGTAGTAACAAGGGAGAAGTTGAACTCGCCTTCAGCTTCGATTGGTCTTTTAGACTAAACAAGAGTAAAAGAACAATAGAGTCCAGGGTGGTTTGATCCAGTGGGATTCTCATGGAGTAGCGACATAGCTACATGATTAGTCTCCAAGTGGGAGATTGTTGTTTAGTGTGGAGCTTGATCAATCCCTAAGTGGGAGATTGTTAGATTGTGGCGACTAATCTAGGAAGTACTGTACATACTCCATAATTCCTTGGTGGGGTCCAGGACTGGGCTGGGCCCCAAGTAGGAGTTTAGGGGTAGAGCCCCCGACACATTTTTTTTGGGGCTATTTTATCAACATTTTATGGCCGACATGTTGTAACTAATTTTAACTGTAAAGTGGCAAAAACACTTGTATAAAAGGGCTTAGGGTTAGGGATTGTTTTATTGTGGGTGATGCAAAAATTGCTTCTTGTGGCGGTATTGAGCTGTAAGAGATTATAGATTGTAATTAGGTTGTAATAATTGGATTGTAATAAGATTGGACTTGTTGTTTGGTGGATGTAGCCTAGGGATTGGGTGAAACACGTTAAATCTTAGTGTCTTGTGTTCTCTTCCCTGCGATCTATTATTTTCTCTTATTTTTTATATTTTCATTTAATTTTTATTTCTATTTGTGGTTAAATCCTAACAACCCCCCCACCCCACCCCAAATAAAACTCCTCTCTCTATATTCTTCTTAAACAAATTTGATCCTAAAACATAGATGTTCATAACATTGATATCATAACCATGAATCAACTTTAGTTACTTTAAGGACATCCACTTTAGTAGAATACAATGTTCAAGAATAAATCATGTTACTCTATATTTATGATGCCTTTCCTACAAGTTAAGCATTAACTTTAAATTATCATATATTTTATTATATGATTAATTTTCTTTATTTAAATCAATTTCTATGTTATCACCAAATTTTATTTGAATTCCCACATATTCAATTAATTTGATAGAAATATCAAAGTTACTTATCATAAGGTTTGAGTAGCCTCTTTCCACAAACCACACATCATTGTTATGTTCTTTTGCTAAGTTAAATGTAAAGAATATTGAGCATTTTATCTACAACAAAAAATATTCCATATAGTTATCCCTTGATTCATTAGAAATTATATTTATGAACACTCAAAAGCATAAGGTCCATAGCATTGACAATAAATACATTGGATGTTTATCCAATTTTTATAATTTATCATTTTTTCTATTATTTCCACTTATACTATCATATCCTTTATGAATCCATTTGGGATTCGCTTTAAATTCTATTTGATTAAGAAAGAGGACTAATACATTCTTTAATCCACTTTCAAAATATTGTGCAAGGCTTTCCATAAAATATTAAATATTATCCTTATAGATTGTAAAGAATCTCTAAATCTATTATTTTAAATATGTTTAGATCTTTATTTTTTTTTGATGGATCACTAGAAAGAGGTCTTATAATGTTTTCTTCAAAATTTCACTTACATTTCTTATTTGGTCTTAAGTTAGCTCACAATACCTTAGAGCCCTTGACATAAAATATTGATGTAGCCAACTTCATTAATTTTTTTATGTTTTAAAATCTTTTCTAAGGTTGAAATCTTACTAATATAATTTTATAAAATTCACAATATGCAATACCTCTCATTCATTTAAAAAAAAAATTGTCCTTCCAACAATGTGTAAACAAAAAAAAAAACAACAATATGAAAAAAAAAAAAAAAAAAACAAAATGTATAAACAAAAAAAATGTAAACAAAACGATGAATGCAAAATTAGCGTATAGAACTCGACAATCTTTGTCTTTACCATCTTTCAACCGAATTTGTTGATTTGTTATTAGAAAGTATTTAAAGAATATTAATATGAAAGTTGAATAGTTTTTACTTACCCTAATTTTATAAAGATCTTAAGACAATAGTAGAAGTTTTATTTTAATATTTTAATATTTATATTTTAAATTGTAAATAATAGAAATTAGAATTATAATTTTCTACTTATTAATCTTTTGATAATTATTTGAAAGAATCACATTGTTTTTGAAATATTAAGCAACCAAAACAAGGGGGCTCACCCTTACAAAAAGATAAGCTGACCAACTACCAATGGATTACCAATCCATAGAAAACATCACCCCATAACAAAGCTTAACACACCAAAAACAACATACGAAAGAGCATAAGAACTACACAAACATCCTACTAAGAATCACAACGTTATACTAATCATCTATACTTATAATTGGTTTGTAAACCTATTTTATTAATTGAAAAAATGATAAACTAAAATATAAAAATAAATTATTTATATTAGAATTATAGAAAAGAACTTACCGAGCAAAATTCAATGATAGTACAATCCAATGACATTAAAAAGTTTATTTTAAAGTATGAAACAAATGCGTAATCCATTCTATCACCATCTTAAATTTGCCTTCATTGGAACGAACATCACCTTTTTCTTTTTGCGAGATGTTATATTTGAAGTTGGAGATTATATTTAGGATTGTGGTTATTGATTTGTCGATTTCTAAATAGACTTTAAAAAAAAGGATTTTTGGAGAATGGAATATACAACTTCAACTGGCCAATCAAATGCAGGACTAAATTTATTGGAAAATATAATAAGAATGACACTAAAGTCAACTTATTATATTTGAATTAGCATATTTTTCAAGTCGGTGCTGAATTAATGGATATAAAAGTAGATTAAGAAAAGTTTAAAAGTTGATAAATATTTAAAATATTGGGTTGAAAAGTTGTCATTGAGAGAGGCTGCCTCCAAACTTAACGAAATATCCACCCATCAATTTCTTCAACTCTAAACAATCATATTATCTATAACATAAAATTTTTTGTAATGTAATTTATAATTCATTGGCCAAGGCAAGTTACTTATCTTTTGAGCAACATAGCTCATTTTTAATCAAATATACCCAGATTCCAATATACCTCTCATAATTTGTGGGCCGTGGAAACATGTAGTCAGATTCTCAATGTAATGGGAACTCATATTGTCATTGAATACATGGTTTAATTTGAATACACATGCAAATTCTCATTTGATTTTGGGTTCTTGTACTGATTTTTATTTTATTAATTTGTATTTATATGTTTTATATCTATGTCTTATAGAATATTATTTTTATTATTAATTTATATTTGTACATGTTTATATTTAATTTTAAGTTTTGGTGGTTTTATTTATTTATTTAGAGTTAATATCGAGTTTTAGAGATGTCATTTTAGTAATATGGAACATACTTAAAATCAAGCATTGTAAATATTTTATATTATTTATTCCTATCAACTGTTACTTCTTGTCATGAGTTGATTTGAAATATATGACTATTTGTTAGTTCTTGGCATTTTAAGATATTCATTTATGTATATAAGCATTCTTTTAGAATACCAAGCAATAAAGAACATTCATGTTGAAAATATTTGATATAGATCTTGAAATGGATACAAGCACATTGGAATTAGAATGTATCTAATTCTATAGTCCTTGCATGTTTGTGACCTTTGTCTTTGATATTCATCTAAGACCATAAAACTTGTATATCAAAGGGGTTCAATAAAGAATACTCAACCCTGACAATCTAACAACATCTTTGATGTCTTTTTGAATACTACCAGTCATTGCATATTTTTAAATAGAAGGAATCACAGTAAATCATACAATATGATACACATTACCATATCCAAATAACATATATGAGTTTAGTTTCACGTTGCATAAGATCAATCTCTAGCCTTTAAGATTGATTGACACAATATTTTTCTATTACCATTCTAAGATGAAAAGTACAATGGGAACATCAATTCCTCGATATCAATGAAATAATTATATATTGCATCAACATATATATTTAGTATTGGCGTAAGAGATAAATCTCTTATCTTTTTGTATCTAGAATTTTAAAAATACTTTAAATAATTGATTCTTTGATCTTTATTTAAAACCTAGATTAGTTAAAAGATTATTTTCTTGACTTTATTTGAAATCTAGATTAATTAAATGATTAATTTATGCATTATTTCGATAAATAAGGGGTTAGAGTCAAACATCTATATTAAAGATAAAGCAAAATAGAAATAAAGAGCTTAAGAATAGTTTACATATACATCAAAACCATACATACGTATCAAATAAAAAATATCCACTATAACTAATTTTTTCCTACCAAGTAGAAGAGAATCTAAATAAACAAAAAGTGTCGCTGAAAAATATATAGTTTGGTAGACAGAATTCATAAAATAAACATTTATGTTGTTCAATTTTCTAAATAAAGAAAAATATAAGATGTATATGATATAACTCTTTTTGAAAAAAATTAAAATCTTGTCAATTCAAAACCCCAGAATGAGCATGAATTCATAGAGAATTGCATCTATGGTTAATTATAGGTTGCATCATAATCAATCTTCTTTGCCTCCATCATCGAGGATGATCCTTATACAAACTTGGATGATTGGAAACTCCTTTGGACACTATTTCTCCATTGATACTTCCAAGATGCAAAAGTTCAGGTTGGTTTATGTACTCTTTTGTGTTAATGTGGTTGCTAATAAGTCTCTCCCCAATTCCATTTCTCTTAAATCCACGTGGGGAAAATGGACCCATGCCATGTGTATGAGAATACTTCCTTATACTTCCAAAGATGTTCTTAACATGGTCACCCGATCTCTAATTATAAATTTCCACCTCTAAAGGAGCCAAAGTTAAAGGGAAAAGTTGATTCCTCCATAATGGGTAAGGAGAAGTATTCACAACTAGGAATTCCTTTCTTAGTAAATATTATTCCATAGGTTTTGACTCAAAAAAACTAAGGGATAATTGATGACACTACTTGTATAGAAGAATGATATGGTTCACGAGGACTACATATTTATGAAGGGAATACTAACTATTAAGAAAACCCTTGAACCCTTGAAGGAAAATATTATAGTCTAGGATGCTCCCACCTATAGTGGTAAGGTTACCTTTGAAGGTAATGAAATTCCATAGGATAGAGTAGGCTACAACATACATTCTAATAAGTCCTTGGTGGTTTGAGGGATTTCTCCCTTTAATGATAAGGGAAGGTATGAAGGTAATGGTGGAGAAAATCCCTCTAGGGATAGAAGTACATAAAAATGGGGAGACAACAATTACTCTACCTTCATAAGGACACTCGTACTAGGCCCGATATGTTTTTCATCTCCCCCATTGATGAAAAGGCCAGCGAGGTAGCTGCCATTCTTTCACAAGACTATAAATATTCTCTATCATCCCTTATGGAGATGGAGAAGGATTGGACAATCCCAAAGAGGAAAACAAAAGGAGATAAAAAGGTTGATATGGGAACAAATAGAAGTGGAAGGAGGCCATTCAAGAGGACTTTTAGGATGCAAGTGATGACTAAAGAAATTCCCAATAGTAGGAAATTCACTTGAAAGGCTTTTCAACATAGTAAAAAATAAATTTCATCTCATGGAGCTTGAGGGGCTTGAATAGCCCCCAAAATAAATTTTCTTTAAAATTATTCATAAAAGACCTTAAGGTGGTTATCTCTCTAAATTAGGAAGTTAAGATGATGTTCTAGAAACTGAGAGATGCATGGGGTTGATAATGGATAGGGGATTCTTTCTATTATAGTGAAGTTGATGGTGCTTTGGGGGGATTAGCCATGCTATGTAATCAGGGTATTTTGAATAGTGAGACTATTTCTTTTATTACACAAATTTTTGGTTGTTTTCTTTAATATGAACTACATTTTTTGACATTTATTTGATAAGTATGTCGTAAATAATAAAGGAGGTCATGCCCAGTTTTGCAAGGAAATTTCTTCCCTTATTTTAGAGAATGACGATTCTCTTAATATGGTTGTTGGAGATTTTGATTCTCCCTTACACCCTTCAAAGAAAATGGGTAGGATTCTAGATTATAATGAGAGCATTAATGATCTCTTTGAGTTTATTAATAGAAATGACCTTTTATATTTGGATCTACAAGGTAATACCTTTACCTAGTCCAATAATAGAAAAGGCCAAAACTTGATCCATGTTAGATTGAGCTAGTTTCTTGTGTCTTCTAGGTGAGATTTGGGATGTATATCTATCATAACTACCCTACTAAGGACTATTTATGATGACACCCTTATTCTCCTCAATTGCACCGATAAACCCTTTTATGGTCCATCTCCTTTCCATTATGACATAATGTAGTGCTCGCACCCTAATTTTAAGGATTGCATTCAAAGATGGCATAACATGCTAGTTAGGGGTACAACGATGCTCAAAGTCTCTAAAAAATTAGAGACCATAAGAATAGAGGCCAAGGAATGAAATAAAATATCCTTTGGGGATATTAAAGAAAAAAGAAATAAATTGAATCAAAATTGGAGCAATTGTACTAGGTTAGTGAAACATATGACCTTTCTCAATAAACCCATACAGAGGAACTACTATGGAGAAATAAATGCAAAGAAAACCTCTCTAAGGAGGAAATTACTAGAAGAAATAGTCTAGGATACAATGGTTAATGGAACATAATAGGAATACAACCTTTTTTTTTTATTAGTAAATGAACGAAGCCTTGTATTATATTGAATAAAATAAAATTGAATTTACAAAATTCTCCATTCAAATGGGCATTGGTAGGAAAGAATGAAGCAAGAAAACCTCTAGTCTCACCCAGGATTGAAGTCCAATATTATACACTTCAAAAGGGGCATTCTCGAGTTTATATAAAACTTCATATAGGTTTATAAAAAATTTGGTGAAACAATTAATAACAAATACACTTCCTTTGAAAAAGGGGACATAAGTCAAAGGAGAGGCAAGGTTTTGAACTAAATTCATCAAGGATCCTGCCATGAAGAAGTGATCCACCAACCATCTGCATGACAAAATATAACTATCTTCCAATATGGGATTAGTACCAAATCAATGTGATAAAAAAAAGTGGGAGGAGTAGAAAGATCAACCAACATACTGAGAGACTCTTCATACAATAAGAATTTTAAATTTTCCCAATGGAGTTAATTAGTAGAGTTTTATAATATGATTTAAATAAATCTTTATCTAAAATCTCATCCCTTATCCTATTCTATTTACTATTTTTGCTTAGAGTGGATTAGATATTTAGGGTTCTTATCTAGTATGATTGAATAGATCAATCAAGATTATATTAACTAATTTTAATAATTTAAGATGTTCATTGTTGGCATTAAGTCAAGTTTTTTATTAGTGAAAACACTTATTTAGATTTTATATGGTTACCAAGCTCTTCGATCAATCTCTAGTGTTTTCCATGTAATTCAGTGGTTACCAAGTTTCACAGTTTTTACTGAGCATTCCAATGGTTACCAAGTGAATTCAGGTAGTGTAAAGTCCAACAGTTCTTACCAAGTAGTTCAGTGGTTACCAAGCTTCATAGTGTCTACCGAGTCATCAGTTCTTGTGAAGTGAAGTTAATGTTAACTGAGTGATGAGATGATTAGTGTTTAGCAAGTGTAGGCATGGTAAACATGGAATTCAATTTCTATTGAGTGACATTGTATCTACCGAGTCACCAGTGTATACCAAGTTTGAAACTGCATTGAAGTGATTAGTATGAACTGAGCCTCTACTTCTACTGAGTGTAT
Organism: Cupressus sempervirens; assembly: GCA_028749045.1. Lineage (NCBI taxonomy): Eukaryota > Viridiplantae > Streptophyta > Pinopsida > Cupressales > Cupressaceae > Cupressus > Cupressus sempervirens. The sequence goes on from CM053787.1 coordinate 579,905,084, forward strand.
GATGATGCTGAGTAATGACAGTGGATGCCATGTATCAGAAATTCACCAAGTCAATTTTTAGAACCTGATTTTCTACATTTGGGCCGACTCAGTAATATTGGTGTTGACTTGTGTACTGGCCGACCTTGTAATTATGTGAATTGGGTTGGTATATATGTAATGTATTGTATCATACCCAAGTGTAATAGTTTTTTGATATAAGAGAATGCGAATGTGAATTAGCAGCAGAACAAAGTGTATTGTAAGGTCATATCAGGAGTAGTCAAGTTACATCTATCACATAGAGGTGATTAGTACTTCAAGGATCTTAATCAATAATTTAGTTGTAAGTCAGATCTACTATTTCATCCTAATAGGTGAATTAGCATCAAATCCTCTAACAGGGTAGACTAATAGTCTTTTCTTTAAATCTCTTTATCAAGTGCATACTTCATTGTATGTTTATAAAACCTCTAACAAGGTGGACCTAGCAATCCTAATTGCTCCTAATAGGGAATACCATCAAAAGTGATCATTGTAAGCCTTAACATGCCAAATTTATACTGTAGTACTTAAGTTTTGTGGGTATCATCCCCACCCCAGTTTTACTTTCTATTTGGAAGGTTTCTGTGTCACTAAATATTGTGTTCAAAGTGTTATATGCTTTCAGTTTCTCATGCATGCGGTAGATTAGATTTATGAATGATAATTGAATTATGTTATTTAGTGCTAAAATTGTTAAAAGTTTTGAGGTTACTAATTCACCCCTCCCCTCTTAGTAACCTAGCTAGTCTTGAATATTTACAACAATTGGTATCAAAGCTTTGTGGTTCTTAAAAAAAGGTTTGACAACTTGAGAAAAGATCAAGGACAATGGATATTTAGACTCGACAAAGCTTTTGACAATGAAAAGCTAGATCTGGAGATGGCCATAGCTTAACTCAAGAAAGCAAAAGAGCATCTTTCTCAATCCCTAAAAAGAAGAAAAGGACTTGCAAATTAGATGAATGACCACTAGTGTGTTGAAGAGAATATTGAAGATTTTTTCCCCTCAAGTAGTTCAGATGAAGAAAATGATGCAATCAAAGAACTCCTAGAAAAGAATGGCTCCCTACAAGAAGAGCTAAGAAAATTGAAAAGAAAACAAAAAATTCAGTCAATAAGATTGTGTGAAATTTTAGAACAAAAGAATAAGGCAAAAAAAGACTTGGAGGTAAGGAACAATGAAATTCAAAATCAATCCCTTCAACAAGAAAGTCTTATCAATCAGCTCTCCAATGCAAATGAAGAAATCATGAGCTTGAGATCTGAAAATGAAAGGTTAAGGAATGACATAAACATTGAAAAGAAAATTAATGAAAGGATGAAAAGTTGATCTAAATTCTGAGAAGCAACTCAATGAAAGAATAATGAAATCCCAAGCAGACATGGATCAATCGAATCAACAAAATGAGTAGAATCTTTATAGGAAAAATGGTAAAGTAGGACTTGGATACAAAGAAGAAGGTGAATCCTCCAAACAAGGTGCTTAAAGGAATCAAAGACCCACTTGCAATTATTGTGGAAAGATAGGTCATACATCAAATAAATGTTGGAGTAATGGAAAGGAAAAATTCAATGGAAAATGCTACAATTGTAGTCAACATGGTCATAAAACTAATGAATGCAAAGAAAAACCAAAGTTTGAGGGCAAGTGTTACAAATGTAGGAAACAAGGTCATAGGGCATCTAAATGTAGATCTAAACTATTCAATCCAGTTGAACAATTTGTAAAGGGAATATTTGGTTGGGACTACAATACTTGGTATAGATGTCATTACTATGGAGAAGATGGACACATTGGCATAAATTGTGTTAGACATCACATGAGAAGAAAGGATACTACCATAAGATGTTACACATGTACTGAACTTGTTCATAAAGCTAAGAATTGCATGAATATAGGTAGAGTTGAAGATGAAAAGAAATCAAAAGCTGATAACATCAAGAAGTAGATGAGACAACAGTGGATTCCTAAATCTACTGAGCAAGCTAGTTCAAGTGATGATAGTCATGTCACTCAAGAAGTGGGTGACTCCACTATTTCCAATTAAGTTCTTAAGGAAGAACTAGAACTGCATTATCATGGTCACATCTAAAAAAATTCTAGAATTGAAAAGGAAGAAAAGATCCAAATCATTATTATAGATACAAGGGGATCACAAAAGATTAGTATCAACAATCATCGAGTAAGGTTGGGTTATAGTTAGCGAAGTCGAGAGAAACATGATTATGTTTGGTTGCCGAGTTACAAGCTTCTACTGAGCAATCCATATAGATAGTGGATGATAGGCTATCACACACTATGTCATTATGGCTCTCATTATACTAAGAATTAATGGGAAGTTTTATCAAAAGGTAGGAAATCGACTTCATTTCCATCGTGAATTCAGTATATTGAGAATATAGCAATTTGTAGAGCATACCAACAATCTTGAGCAAAATTTGCAGCCAAAGTTTTTCTCAGTTTACCGAGTTATCATGGCATCCAAAAGCAACAAAAACAAGGCAAAGAAAGGATTTGAAATGTTGCTATGAGGTGTTGAGTGGAAAGCTCCTAATTTCAAATTGGTGCCAGTGATCATAGAAACCCTTGACCTGAATGGAGCTTAGTCACAAATACCACCCTAGGTACTTCTCATAAATGACATTAGAACTCATTTTAAATGCGCAGTTTAGGAGATAGAAACCCTATAAATGGACAATGCCCTAAGTGAACTCTGTGTGGATGGAATTCTTAAACCTGAGCATAAACACTTGGAAGAAAAAGGCTTAACCCATATTCCTAACTGCCATGAAACTTTCAAATCAAATGGATTAGGTATATCTTAAGCCAAGTTCATAATGGTCAATTGTGGTTAGAGCAACTAGTTTTAATTACAAAAGAAAATGATTCATCACATTACTAGTCTCCCTATGCTTACTAAAGCTAAAGTCACAAATACCCTAGGTCAGGATGAGTTACAAAAGAAAACCCTAGCTGAGTGGGATGGAAAAGGAATGAAAATTAGCATTGTATCAGACATAGAACTCAAATTTGGCATTCATGTGATAGCACAAAAGATTTATAGCTCAAGTCAACTCAATAGTGTGTCGTGTGAAGCAATTAACTTAGCTTATAAGATTGTTGAGAAGAATTTGTCATATGACCTAGCAGATTTGATGTTGTAGGAACAATAATATGAAAAGCATAAGAACCTCTAAGAATAACCCATGCAAGTTTGGTTCACTGTTGACATGCTTGTTTTTCTATGTTCAAAAGTTTTTCCCCTCTAAAGGCACAATTATATGGAGAAAAGACACGCTAGTATTATATCTGATAAATGAGTTTATAGCTGAAATGGGTGAAAATTTTGATAGCATCATGGACAATTATTTTGAAACTTTCAAAGAAAAGATTAACAACAGGTTCAGGATACCAAAGAAGTTGAAGATCTAATCATGGACAAGTTAGGCAGATGGAAATTCTCTCCTGATCAATTTACATCACAAGTCCTTGCAATTTTGTTGGATAAGATCAAGGTTAGATGGGAGAACACCATACAGACTATCAAAGTCATTTTTTCTCAATCACTAAAATAGTTGGTGCCCAACTCGACAGATGCTGAGGTAAAAGAAGCTATGAAGAAAAATGAAGATAAGATCACTATTAGATTTCATACTTTTTAAATTTTGGTAAAAGACATAGAGAATGTAGTCAAGGATGCAACAACTATGTGGAAGAATATTTATCACCTGCATAAACCAAGTGAAAATCCTATTGAGATCAAAGATGATGATGATGACAGTGACAAGGATGAAGAAAATGAAGAAGACAATACTCCTTTTGTCACTATTGATGTTGAAGAATATTAGGAATTGATGAAGGATGATGAAGAAGAAAAAGAGGAAGAAGCTGAAGAGGAAGCCAGAAAAGAAGAAGAAGAGAGTGATCTAGTTAAGATAGCTACAACTATCATAGCCTCCCTTCCTCATTCTCTAGAAAAAAAAACAACATCATCAAGTGTGGAGATAGCTTCAACAACTTTGATTGTGACAACCATTGACACATCAAATGTCCAATCACTCCTTGCTACCTCTCAGCTTAGCACATCACAAATAGAAGTGTCTACCACTTCATCCATTGAGCTACAGAATCCTTCAGTCACCGAGCTAGTCTCAACAATGGATACAGAGTGTTCCACAATTTTGACTTCTTTAGTAGTAAGTACAATTTTGGATTCTTCAGTTTTGGCTTCTTCAATTATGCATACTTCTGTTAGTACTTCACATGTAAATACTTCAATTTTGGGAAATTTGGCAAGTACGTCAGCTTTGGATTCTTTAAGTATTTCAGTAAGTATTCCACCAGTAGGTAGTGTACAAGCTTTCACTGCTAGCCCTACTGTTTTCACTATTGTTTCCATTTCAAAATCTAAAGCATTAATTTTAGAAGTTGAACCAAAGCCACAACCAAGACTTTTGATTAGTAGAAAGGAAATAGAGGAAGATATAGATCTAGATAAGGATATTAAGATTCCCATATTAGATTTTGACAATGCTATTGTAGATCAATTGAGATTAGTCAGTCAGCTCCTTGAAAAGAAAGCCAAGCAAAAGCAATTAAGAGAAGAGAGAGATAGAGAATTCAGGATTATTGAAAGTGCTAAAAATATTTTGATAGAGGCTATAGGTGTTGATGTTGATTCTTCTCAACACATTTTTTTGCAATTAGAAGAGGTAGTTAACAAATTCAATGAAGATTCTAGTGGACAAGATAAGCTAATAGAGAAAGCAGAGAAGAAGTTTAAGAATAAAGTGCTTGAGCACATTGCTCAGCAAATAACTATTTAGCAGGTAGAACTTTCTTCAATTTTGTCAAATCTTGAAACTTCTTACACAAATGTAACATCTCTTTTTACAAAAGTTATGTGATGTTACTGATCATACAAAAGAAATAAAGAGTAAATTGAATAAGATTGATGAAGATCTGAAGGATAGTGCACAAAAGTTGCAGCTTGACCCCAGTTCAAGCTCTGCACATCACATGAAGATCAGATTCTTATTAGATATGTAGGTAGAATTATTGAGAGAGGAATCAAGGATCTGGTCTACACTCATAGACATTCAGAACATGATCCTTCCCATCATGGATACAATGCAGAAGCACATTGCTTATTCCAAAACATTGATCCATGACAATAATTTATCAATTGTAGATCATATGATTAAGCTCTTTGTAGAAGTACAAGTTTCTCTTCAAACCTACAAAATTTTGCAAGAAAACTGGGACATGACCTTAACTCTTATTGTTAAGGTACATTCTAAATTTCTCTCACATTTTGGTGTCTCTATATAAGTATGTTGTGTATAAATCTTTGGCATTATTGTCAAAAAGTGGGAGAGACATATATATATATTTAAGGAGGAGAAATATTTGTATATATCATGAGAGAAATCATAAGAGAAAGATTCCATACCAAGAGATACACTTAGTATGACACAATATGTATATTGTATGGGAGATATATATGCAAAATGTATATATAGCAGAGTTACAAAGACAAATTTTGAAAAATCTCAAAAAAATTAGCATGCCATACCAAGCCAATATCACACTAACTTGTACATAAGTTTTGGCTGATAAGTGTTTTTGTCACTAATGCTAAAGGGAGAGATTGTTGGCATTAAGTCAAGTTTGTTACTAGTGAAAAAACTTATTCAGATTCTGTATGTTTACTGAGCTCTTTGATCAATCTCTAGTGTTTTCCATGTAATTTAGTGGTTACCAAGTTTCACAGTTTCTACCAAGCATTCTAATGGTTACCAAGTGAATTTAGGTAGTGTAAAGTCCAACAGTTCTTATCGATTAGTTCAGTGGTTACCAAGCTTTGTAGTGTCTACTGAGTCATCAATTCTTGTGAAGAAAACTTAATGTTAACTGAGTGATGAGATGATTAGTGTTTACCGAGTGCAGACATGGTAAATGTGGAATTTAGTTTCTACCAAGTAACATTGTATCTACCGAGTCACCAATACATACTGAGTTTGAAACTATGTTGAAGTGATTAGTATGGACTGAGCCTCTACTTCTACCAAGTGCATGATGATGTTGAGTAATGACAGTGGACACCGTGTATCAAAAATTCACCAAGTCAGTTTTTAGAATCAGAGTTTCTACATTTCGGCCAACTCAGTAATATTGGTGTTGACTTGTATATTGGCCAACCTTGTAATTATGTGAATTGGGTTGGTATATATGTAATGTATTGTATCATACCCAAGTGTAATAGTTTTTTGATATAAGAGAATGCAAATGTGAATCAACAACATAACAAAGTGTATTGCAAGGTCATATCAAGAGCAATCAAGTTACATCTATCACATAGAGGTGATAAGTACTTCAAGGATCTTAATCAGCAATTTAGTTGTAAGTCAGATCTACTATTTTATCCTAATAGGTGAATCAACTTCAAATCCTCTAATGGTAGACTTAACAATCTTTTCTTTAAATCTCTTTACCGAGTGCTTACTTCATTGTATGTTTGTAAAACCTCTAACAAGGTGGACCTAGTAGTCCTAATTACTCCTAACAGGGTAGATCATTAGAAGTGATCATTGTAAGCCTTAACAAGCCATCTTTATACTATAATATTGAAGTTTTGTGGGTATCATCCCCACCCTAGTTTTACTTTCCATTTGGAAGGTTTTTGGGTCACCAAATATTGTGTTCAAAGTGTTTTATGCTTTTAGTTTCTCATCCATGCAGTGGATTAGATCTATGAATGATAATTGGATTATGTTATTTAGTGCTGAAATTGTTAAAATTTTTGAGGATATTGATTCACCCCTCCCCTCTCAGTAACCTAGCTAGTCTTGAATATTTCCAACATCTTATTCTTCTCATATACTTATGAGTTTAAGAGGAGAAGTTCGAGTCAGTAACCAACTTGAGTTCATTCATATTGCCTAACTAAGTTTATAAAATAATTAGTAGCAAGGGAATTGATAAACACCTTGCTTTTCTTAAAGCATAATGAAGTGCAAACTAAATCCATAATGATGAAGGGGAAGAAGTAGATCAGTGGTAACTAGACAGAATAAAAAATTCAAGCATACAAGCCCAAAGGTTTATTTTAAGTACCTCACAACTACAGATCGACTTAATATTCTATATAGGTCTCCTTCCTTAATTATTACTGAGGAAATGAAATCAATAAAATAACATATCATAGATGAACATTAGTAGATAAAAACCACCAACATTTGTTTAATAACAAAGATCTAGCTCAGTCCTAAAAGACCAAAGAGAAGAAATCAAAAGGGAACACAGGAGGCTTCAATCCAAGCTAGGGTAAGGCAACAACTAAAGTAATAAAAAAAGCCTAGAAACATCATCTACTGGGTTAAGGATCCTATTCCACCTCTCCTATTTGAAAACCCCTCTAAATGCCATTGCCCTCAATTCTAGAGCATGAAAGAGGGCAATTGAAGACTCCATGCTCACAGAGAAACTATAGGGTTTATTAAGAAAGAAGAGCCATACAAAGATCTAGTACTCCAAGCCTTAAATAATAGATGGAAACTCTTGGGTTGTTAAGCATTGATTGATGCCTAATCATATGTGTGTAGGATTATTAAAATAACTAAAAGACACTACACTTAATGTTTCATGATTGTATCTCAGATGCCTTATAAATGTAAGTAGATTTACTTGCTACAAATTTCTATCTAATAATTACTTCTTATAAAGGCATGTCATACTTCTACTAAACTATCCTTTTCTCTAATCTTAGTATTCTACTTAACTTAATTATGTCTTGCTAAATATATAAAGTCTTCTCCCTCCACTCCTTTATTTTCCAATTTATCAGCTTCTAAATTACCTTCAAGATAAATATGTTGAATTCTAATCTCCTCAAATTGGTCTATAAGATTAAGTACACTTTCTAGATTAACATTTAATATCCAACTTGGTGTTTGTCACTTTCTAATTGCATTTAGGATTATTTGTGAATCACCTTCAACAATTAAATTCTTAATATTCTTTTTTATGTTTAATTTTAATCCTTCTTTTAATTCTTCCAATTTAGCTATATTATTAGTTACATTACCAAATGGTTTAACTTGTTTTAATATCCAATCTCTATTTTCTGATCTAACTATACAACCCAATCTCGCTTTCCCAAAATTCCCTCTAGAAGCTCCATCAAAGTTTAATTTCTTCCATCCTATCGGAGGTGCAACTCATTTACATTCTTTCCTGGCTATATTATCCTTTTTAGGATAAACTAAGGGAGGATTAGTCAAATGTAGCTAGTTTCTCCTCATATTCTCATCCCATACTGAGAATGTACCTTCTGCCTTGGGTGTGTTCCAAAGATGGAAATTCATAACTTCTATGATGGCTACCTTGACTTTATTGAAAAAAGTTATCTTGGTTCTAAATTTTGAAATATTCATCTATTTCTTTCCTTCCATATTTCCCATATAATGATTGCAAGTGTGATATTCCATAATTTCTCATATACGCTAACCCTATTCTTAAAAGGCCAACCCCTAAGAAATCCCTTGATATCCTAAGGTATAGGGGATGTCCAATTCAATTTATTGTTAGCTCAATATGAACAATCTTGCAAAAAGGGGCACTTAAACAAAATATGCTCCATATTTTTAGATTCATTTTTACATAGACTAGATTTGGATGGTCCTTCAAACCCCATTTTAGAGAATCTATCAGCTGTAAGAATCCAATTTTGAATTGCAGCCCAAAGAAAGATACGAGCCTTAGGTAGGCATGCTAAATCCCAACATAGATCCAAGGGTATAGCAATATTAGATCCCATATTTGTGAGTTAATTATACAGTCATATCCTAGCTTAACTTTGTATATTCCATCATTAGATGCTCCCCAGATGAGTTTATCTTCTCGATTATTGTGAATCACAGATCTACCCTTGAGGATATTTTCAAGGATAGTTTTATCTATACTTGGAATATTAATATTATCCAAAGATTTGCATACCCAAGTCTCAGTCCCATCAATCCTGATTAGTGTTTTGGCATATGAAACCTTGGGTCGCCAAATATTTGTTATGACATTGATGTTGTTTTTGGATATTCTAGAATTAATAATTTGGGGTTGACCATCCCATGAATCATCCTAGAATAATGCCCCATCACCTCTACCTAAATCCCAAGTTAGATATTTGCTGACTAGAGGCTTGCACTTCATAATAAAATTCTAGTTTTCTGAACCACTTGGTGGATTTATGATTCTAAAGAGAGAGGAAGGGTCTAATGAATTAAGATATTTATTATAAAGTATTTTTTCCCATTTTTAAATCTTTTTCCTTGTATAGATGTCATACTAGCTTTGCTCCTAATGCCTCATTTTACCAACTGATATTTTTTTATACCCAATCCTCCTTTATTCTTAGGATGACATATCTTATCCCATTTTATTAGTACTTGCTACTTTTTCTCTTCTATTCCACTCCAGAAAAAAACTCTATGTTTCCCTTCCAATTTTTTATTAACATTATTCAGTAGCAAAAGGAAAGATAGAGGATAAGTAGGAATAGCTAACAAAATGGATTTAATTTTTGTTACTCTCCCAACTTTAGTTAGCCATTTTCCTTTTCATGGTTATGTTTGTTTTTCTACTCTTTCTAAGATATTGTGTCATCCTCTTATACTCTTAACTCTTTTTTCTAAGTATATCCCTAAATATTTGCATGGAAACTTACTCCTTTTGTATCCCATATAATTGCATATGTATTCCTCCATGTTCTTTGGAGTGTTTAAAAAGAAAATTTTCAATTTTTCTTCATTAACCTTTTGTCTCGATGCTGTTGAATAAGCGAATATAATTTGTTTAAAAGCTTTGATTTCTTCCTTGGTACTAATTCCTAGAAGAATGGTATCATTAGAAAATTGTTGATTTTTAGTATTTGGAACATTCTCAGTAATAGTAATGCCTTTAATTAATCCTACACCTTGTGCCTTTTGAATAGCTCTACCAAATGCTTCTGCCATAATTATAAAAAGGAAAGGTGACATGGGGTCTCCTAGTCAGATACCCCTTGAAATCTTGAAGAAACCTTCAAGAGTACCATTAATAAGTAAGGAGATTTTTGGAGTAGATATATAGTTAAAAATTATATATATCTATTGTTGGAAAATCCAAAATTTTCTATTCATTTACATAAAAACCTCCAATCTACTATGTAATATTCTTTTTGTATATCTAACTTCATAAACATACATGCTTCTTTGTTCTTAACTACTGAATGTATAGTTTCCTAAATGATGGATATTCCATTGAGTATTGATCTACTAGGTACAAACCTAGTTTGTTCTTCTGAGATAATTTTTGGAAGCAAAGTTTTAATCCTATTTGCTATTGCTTTTGAATATATTTTTTATATCGTATTACATAATGCAATGGGGCGAAAATTTGAAGGTGACACTATTGCAAATTTTTTTGGTATTAATGCTAAAAAGTATGATTAATTTTAGTTAAGATCGATCCCCCATTTCTAGCTGCCTCTATTGCTTTCCATAATTCTTCCACTAAGATTTTATAGCATTTTTGGAAGAAAAAATCTTTGAAACCATCAGGCCCCAGAGATTTATCTAGGCTAAGCTTAAAAAGGGCTACGTTGATTTCTTCTTTTGTAAAAGGTTTATTTAGCTCTATGTTGTCAAATTCTATGATAACTTTAGGTATATTATTAAGCACAATTTTTTGTTTGGTTAAATTGGATGAGTCATAATTGTTTAATACATTCTCATAGTATGTGATGAAGGTTTGAGCAATATTTGTTGGATTATTGATAGTACTACCATTATTATCTTTAATTTATGTAATAGTTTTAAGAGCTTTGTTGTGTATTGTACTGTTATGAAAAAATTTTGTATTTCTATCTCCTTCTGCTAACCATTTTTCCCTTGAATTTTTTCTCCAAAAGACTTCTTCTTTTGCTAAAATGTCTTCTTTTATGATTAATAGTTCTTTTTCTTTAATGAAATTTTCATTGTCCATACCATTTTTTATAATTTCAATATTTAATTTTTTAAGATCTTCTTCATTATTCAGTTTGTCTTGGAATATATTATTGAAATGTTTTTTATTCCATTTTTGTATGTTTTCTTTGAGCATTTTGAGTTTTGATACAAAACAATACATTTTTGATCCTATAAACTTGCATTCATCCCACCATTGTTTAAGGTTTTCCATGAATGTTTTATCTAAGAACCACATCTTTTCACATTTGAAGGGATTCCTATTAGGTTTTATAGGTTCTTTTTATTCAATTTTGATTGGATAATGATCTGATCCTGTAGTAGGTTGAATGGCGATAGTGATTGTGAGATCCAATTCTGCTAATTCTCCTTTGAAAAAGAATCTATCCAAATTTTGTGCAATATAACTTCTATTATTCCATGTGAATACTTTGTTGCTGGTTGGTATTTCTATTAATTTATTAACTTTGACCCATTCTCCAAATTCTACTATGTTTCTTGTTAAAATCTGAGAACCTCCAAATTTTTCTTTGAGGTCAAGTATGGCATTGAAGTCACCACCTATGATCATGCTTGTCTCAGGATATAACTCCATAAAGGCATATACATCATCCCAAACTTTCCATTTATCTAAAGTTTGTATTGGACCATAAAAATTAATGAGAATTAATTGGAGATTATGCTTATTACTTGAAACCACACTCCCCATCCAATTTCTATTTGATACTATAATTTTAATGTTTTCTGTCCTGGTATTCCAAATGATTCCCATTTCAACTAATGCTCTATCTGATTCCTTCAATTCTACATTCCATCTGCCTATTCTTTTTCCTAGTTTTTCCTCTTCTTCTTTGTTAAGCTTAGTTTCTTGTACCATAATTATATTTGACTCAAAGAGTGTTAGGTTACATTTCAACGCTCTTTGTTTACTAGGAGTATTCAAGCCCCTAGTGTTCTATGTTATGATCCTCATTGTTCTTTGGGAAGGCATTTCCCCTTCCTAGATTTAAGAGCCTCAAATATCTTTTTTTCCCCTTAGTTTGACCATCTACTTCTCTTAATTTATTAAGTGATTTTCTTCCTCTTTTCAATTTTGATTTACCACAATTTCTAGTTCTAAATCCTTCCTAGTTAATTGAAATACCTAAATTATCTATATTTATATGATTATTGTTTTCTATAATTCTCACCATTTTTCTATATTTTTTCCTCATTTATCAAATCTTCTAATATCTATTTTCTTCTACATATGTATATGTATCTTTTTCTAAATTTTCCTTTTCCAATGTTTTTGAGGTCTCTTTTAGTACCCTGAATTCCTCCCAATTCTGTGACACTTCATTAAGTTTAGTCTTTGTGATAGAATCTTCCTGATTGTACATTTTAGACTCCTTTAGAAAAGCTTCAACTTCGGGAGGGATACTATATTCCTTTATTTTATCCTTCACCTCTGTAGATTTAATTCCAAAGATATCTTTCCCATCTATTGGTGTTTGCCAAAATTTATAGCTTTTATTTTTTGACTTTTTTCTAACTGTTATATTACTCCATTGTTCTGAATCTACTGTTGGAATTATATATTCTTCTTCCTAATCTTCTATACACTCTATTGGCTTTAAACTTTCTTCTTCTATGTTTTCCATTGCCAATTCTACTTGTTGGTTAATATCCTTATTAATCGTCATGTCTTGACCATCCCAATGTATCTGACTAGTGTCTTCCTCAAAATAGTTTATATCTGATCTATTTACCATCCTATTGTCCATATTGACCCCAATTTCTATATTAGAATTATAATTCTCCTTCTCTTTTCTTTGATCTGTAAGTTTTTGTCTTACCTCATGTTCTTGATGAAATCATTCTCCTAACATAGCTTGATCCTCAATGCCTGCCTGTAATAATTTAATCTCATGTGTCATTTTATACCATTCTTTAATGCTTCTTTCTATTTCTTTCAAGTTATCATTCTCCTTGTGACAAATATTGCATTCTTTCAATGCTGATACTATTGTCATTTCCTTGTGTATACCTTCACTTCTCTATTCTGGTACTTCTAAGCATTCTAGTTGACTTTGTTCTTTACTTTTTTTTTTTTACTATAGGTGTATTTTCTATTTGTGTGCTCTGCTCAAAATAGTTTTTCTATCTTCTTAATTTTGTCCTTATTAATTGCCTTAATCTTCTGTTCCCCCATCTTTATTCTAAAGGTTGTAAAGGATTCCTCTATGGTTAGCAAATTATGATCAATTTCTAGATTTGTTTTAATAATGCCTTTAATTTCCCCTTCATATTTCTTAAATTCAATCTCATAAATTGATCTATTTGTTATAATCTTTTTTTGATTTGGTTCCTCATCTATTAGAAATTTAAAATTACTGGTTTTGTCATACTCTAAGTCTATATCTATAAGTTTACCAATTGATTTACCTATTCTATATAATGTATATAAATGTTTAATCTCTACTAGAAGATTACTACATTCATAAGAAGTTGGTATCATATGCTCTTTTTCATCATTCCAATTAGGTATCCAAGTTTGAAATTTAACTACATGACATTTATAATAGCATTTTGATATCAAAAGTATTTTATTTCTAATTTCTTTATTTTCGCAATGAAGATAAACTGACAATTTTGAAGAAGTATTAATGCTTACCTATTGTTTGTAGATCTTCTCTAATTTCTTTGTCAAATTTGATAAATGCTTGTTTGATCCACTCCAATAAACATATACTCCTAGCTTTGAGCATTCCTTCCACATTTCTTTTGTGTACCTATCAGTAATGATTAATATATCAAAACAATTATAGCAATTAATTTCCTTTACCTTGTCAGCTGATGGGGTTGTCATAATGCTTTTATGTGTTGGCAACTTTGTATAATTTGAATTACCATTCTCCCTTTGATGTGGTGGTATATAGTTTTTTTTGATTTTTCTCAGAAACCTTAAGTACTTTTTCTAATTATGCTTGGTGTTGTTTCTACCCTAGTGGAATATAGTTAGCTTTAGAAATTTTGGCAAGTTTATAAATTGTTTTCTTACAATTTTTGTCTACTTTTGCTAGGAAAGTTATCAATTTTTCCATTTACTTTTCTTCCTCTACTAGTTTGATAATTTGGGTGGACTATTTCTGGTGATTTTTATTTTCTTCCATCATTGGCTTCTTTTTTTGTTGCGATGCATTTCTTCTTCGATTCTTGTTTGAAATTACAACTTGCCACCCATTGTTATTTTTGCATGGATCTTTATTTAGCTTTATCATCTTCCTATCCCTGGCTTCATGCTATTTAACCAGGGCACTAAATGTGTTTGACTTTGAATGATTTTTTTTTTAAACTGTAAATATGTTGTTGATCAAAATACAAGGAATCACCTATTTTCTTGTTGCTTATATGTTGAATGATTAGGGAAAAATTTATTTGCGACAAATTGTTGATGTCGGTGTTTTCTAGAAAAGGAATGATTTACAAATCTGAGAAATGCTAATTTATTTGTTTGATTCACAACTTCTATAATTCTCACCATTTTTCTATATTTTTTCCTCCTTGTGGGTGATGGATTTTGGACCCACAATTGATCAACGACTTATGACAGTATTGATTATTCTTATAGATTATAGAAAAGTTAAATTCTTGATCAGCTAATCAAATAATCTAAAAATCCTATGTTTTAGAAAGAGATTTCTCTGGCAAAGATGAAAATGATAAGAAAATTGGGAGGCACAAGCTATGGAATATTGGCGATGACAATGTCTATAATGGCTTCAAATTTGGGCTTGGCTAAAGGTGAATATGTGTTGCTAAAGAAAAATTTAAGGGTAACTTTGTTGTAGTACATTAGGGGTGCCTATGACTCTATTGTAGGCAATTTTGGTATTCCTCAACATGCCAGAGTTGTAATGGAGTCTGTAGATTATATTCAATAGAACCATAAGGGTTGCCTGGTTGCTATTGCTTTGGTTTTAGCTTTATTTAATGTTGATTTTTGCAAAAGGGTTGACTTTGATTGCTATTTCTAGCTATAAAGAATATAAACTTCATAGACTAGTATGATCCCTCAATTGTTATTCTCTCAAATAAACTACTTATGGCTGCTAAGATATACCAAAAACTTAGAAACCCTTTTTTGTTGAAACCCATCTTTGCTTCCTCTTGAAAAGCCAAAAACCCTTCCACTCTCTGTGCTTCATCTTTATAATCAATGACTCAGATCAATCATCCACAGAGATCAATGGTTGAAAATTGCTATTTGTTGCTTTGATCCTATTTTAGTATTATAGTAATAATTATCAATTGCAAGGGCAACTGTGTGAATTTATTTTCATTACAAAAACCAAGCATTTATTCTCCATTTGACAATCAATCTCTGTGACTATTTTCTGCGCAAAGGTTCAAATAAGAGCCATCAGGCTAGGGTTCATTCATTTGTAACCCTATTGTTAGGAATTCGATAGGACTACAACCTTTTTAAATAGATCTATATCCCATTAATAAATAAGAACAATTATATTTTAATGGATGTAGAGAAAATAGGTGAGTGGGCTTCCCAAATCTTTAAGAAATCTTATTCAAAGGGAACAACGATGGGTTCTACTGTGATCCATGAAAACCTACTCAGCCATATACCTATGGTCATCCAAGAGGCTAATGATTCACAATGTTACTCACTCTAGTTTTTAAAGATGAAGTGAGGGAGGAGATTTTTATATAGGGGATTGCAAGACCCTAGAACTATATGGAGTCCACCTTCATTTTTCCAAAAATTTTGGGAGGTGGTTAAATATGATATCACTAAAGGTTCTAGGGATTTCATTAGGAAGGGAGAAATACTTAGGACATTGAATAATACATTTATCATCCTTGTACCCAAGATACCTAACCCTTAACCTATGACCAACTTTTAGCCCATGATCTTATGCAGCACGATCTACAATATGTTTTCCAAGGTAATGGTAAATAGATTAAATCCCTTTCTTGCTAAATTTATTAGCCCCTCTTAGAAAGGATTGATTCCAAGATACAATTGTAAAACATTAGATTATTCACTTCATGAATAGGTGCAAGTTTCTAGGTATGGTGTTTACACACAATATTTTTGAGGTATACAATAAAGTTATATGGAAGTTACTTTTTTTCTATTGTCTTGAAATTGGGCTCTAATATGAAGTTTATAAGGATTGTTAAGGAAGTTGTAGAGAGAGCCCATTTTTTAATTTGGGTAGATGGGATTACTTGGAGGTTATTTTATGTTGAGAAATGGATATGGAAAGGGGATCTTCTATCTCCTTATCTTTTTATTATGGTGGTTGAAGTATTCAACAAGAAACTCTTCAACCCTTCTAGAAATGGTAAAATTAAAGGTATAAGGGATACTTCTACCTTTTGTCAAAGGTTTGCAACAATATATTGATGAATCTTTCTCATTTAGTTCATTAAATTTATTTAGGCAAGCTAAGAATTGAATAATATTCTCATAGAATATTTTGTTCCATTAAGACAAAAAATAAATTATGAAAAAAGAAAAGTTTATTTCTTCAACAAAAAAGTGGACCTTATAAGGAAGATACTAGATATCCTTAGCTATTAATCTTTTGACCTACCTAACACTTATTTGGGATCCCTCTAATTATAGAGGAAGTCACACAAAAATTATATAACCCCATTTTGAAAATAACTAAAAGGAAATTATGAATGTGGAAGGGAAAAATCCTTAGCAATAGTAAAGGTATTTGTATTTAGTACCTATCTCTCTTCAAAAATTCTAAAACCACAGTAGAAAAACTTGAGAAAATCTAGTGGAACTTTTTATGGATAGGGTTGGAGGAGACAAAAAGGTCATTTTTTAAAATTTTTAGACATTATCTATAAACCTAAAATCTTGGGGGTTTGGGAATTTACAAGATCAATGACATCAATAAATTACTTTTGACTAGATTAGTTGGATTTTATCCCTAAAATTTGTTAAGTAGTTAAGATGATGAAAGAAAAATACTTCAATAATTCTCACTTTCATAAAATTTTGGCCTCCAAGAATTTTCCTATGAGATCCAAAATCTAGTCTAATATTTTGAAAAGAAAAATCTCATGAGAGATGGATTAAAGTGGAAAATTGGCAATAAGAAAAGTATTTTATTTTTGGAGGATCTATAGATAGGGGATTAAACCCCAAATTTTAGTCCTTATGAACATCTTATTGTTAAGCATGAATTCTTGATGTAGTTACATGGAGATTTTTTTAGTATATTAATGAGATGATTGAGTAGTTATGTGTTGCATTCATGGCAATTTCTGTCATTGATGTCAACATAACATTTTTTTGGATAGTTCATTTAGAGTTAAAGAGGAAGATTTTTTTGGCATGGTTTGTGGATATAGAGTTATGTTATGGGCTATTAAAGGTATATTAAGGACCCTATATTTATGCTATCTCTATGTTCATAGAAAGAGTTATGAAGATTTTTGTGAGTTACAAAAAGTTGTGTGGAGAGTATTCTTAGAGAGAGTTTCTGGTTGACAATTTTTGATATTTGCATTGTATCTTTTTGGTAAGGTTGAGGATCATTAAACACACTTGGATTATAGTTGAATCTATGTTCCTAATGCTATGACTAATGTGGTAGAATCATATGCCCATTCTATGAGTATTTGTGAATATTATTCAACGTATATTTCCAAGGAGGCCAACTATTGATAAAATCTTTATGGAAAAATTTAATTCTAATGTAACATGTATTGTAATATCTTAATGTGGCCCTATACTATTCATTTAAAATTTAGAAAGACCAAAGGCCAACTCAATACCTATTTTAGGACTTGGTATAAATGAAATTTCATTTCCTTGTGGTAAAGTATTCATGATACCTAGTGCAGATAGTTATTATGTATGTGATCTTGAATGAGAATTTGGCTAAGATTAGAGTAAAGATTGGTGTTGAAGATGTACTAGGAGCTTAAAAGGAACTTTATTGTGAAAGAAGTTTCTATTTAGTCAGTTTAGAATTTGTATATTTTATCCTAAGATTGTTTAGTGAAGATAGTCTAAGGCTATTTGAACAATGGGCTCATTTTTCCTCCTTTCAACTCCTAATAGGATTGGAAAAAATCCTAACATGGTTGGAATCTCCTAATAGGGATTTAAATTCTCCTAAGAGGGAATCAAATGTAATAATTTTATTTTATTGGTTCCTAACGTAGTCCATCTTTTCACAAGAAGCTTTTGTGTTAGTACATCATCTTGTGGGCATCATTCCTAGTGGGGTTTTTCCTCTGATCAAGGGTTTCCCTAGTTAACATATTTTATGTTATTGTATATGGTTATCTTTATATGGTTGTTGCATCTATTATTTACATTTTTTATAATTAATAAAGATATTGAGAGTTTTTAGAATTTACTTTCAAACAATTGGTATCAGAGCATCACATCCTTGAAGGAAATGTTTAATAACTTTAGGAAATACATGGCTTCTTATTTTAGGAAAGAAAATACAAAGATTTATGTAATTAATCATTACAATTGGAAGGAGAAGATGAAGACTCACCTATTGTGCATGGGTCCAGAACATTAGTTAGTTACATTGAATGATAAGGACATAGTTGATATAGATGAGTTTGAATCCTATGAACAAATTGAAAAAGACCCATTCATGCAAAATTTGCTTGCTAAGGAAGCATTATTGTCATCTCTTCTTGAATTAGAATATGTAGAGATAAAATATTTAAAACTTGCATATAAAATTTGGATTACTTAAAAAAAGATATTTGAAAGAGATGAACAAGCTAAGAAGACTAGATTGTTGAGATGGATATGTATGTTTCAAAATGCTCAAATGCATGAAGATGAAACTATAAGAGGTTACTTTAGTAGGATATATAAGATTTTTGTTGGAATTAGAAGTTGTGGTGAAACTAAGACAAAATATGAGATTAATATGTGGAATATTTTGAAGACCTTGATACCTACTTACTGTCAGAAAGAAAATATGGTTGAGGAAGTTATTCCTTGAACACCTAACTTTACAAAAGAGACTCTTCTCTAAAGGTTGAAAAGATCTAAGTTGTGGATGAAACAACATGAAGGGTTTCCTAGAGTGGAGAATACTTTAAGCATACAAAGAGACAAATCTACACTGCCAAAAAGTGTGAGTACAAGTGGAGATTATGTTAGAGAATGAGCAGTAAAGAAAGATGAAGATAAGAAGAACAAAGAAGGACCTACCCTACTTATGAAGAGAGAGCCAAAAGGTAAAAAAATTCTTGTTTGTTGGATATGTAAAGAACTCGATCATTATTCTTCTAAATTTACAAAGAGAGAAAATAAGTTTAAGCCAAGAAATTCTTACAAGCCAATAACACATAAAGATTGCTTCTCTATAAATGAGGATGATGAACTTGATTTTAAGATGGTGAATTTCATAGATGATTGATACTTGAACATATTGGTCAATGAGCAATCTTCCATCAACCAAAAAATATAGCTTTTTTATCTATACCAATTTTCTATTCAAAGAATAGTCATTTTTTCTCATGGTTTTAATTTGTGTGTAGCTGACATCTTATTTTCAACCCATTGGTGATGCTTACCCTAAGTGAATACAATATAATGTTCCTTGTACTTGAAGTTTTGTATCTCTTTCTCCACTTTCCTATTTCATCTAGTGTATTGTGCAATTTCTTTGCAAATGACATGACATCTTGCATGATTGAAGGACATCTCTTGGATCATGTGTGGACCTATCCTTAAGAGTGCCGATTATATTTTGATAATTAGATAGTTCTTTTGTTTTCTGCTCCAGGGAAAGACCTATTTTGTAATTAAATGCATGATTGGCTGACCTATAGTCTTGCTAGCTATATAACAATTTGGATTAGATTTAGGAAAGAAATTCTATCAAGTTTTAGGAGATAGGAAATTTAGAGGTAGAAGAGGGTATCAAGATTGTGAGCTTTAAGCTCTAATGTTGTAATACGTTATAATGGATGTAACCTAGAAGTCCTTATAGTTGAACATATTGGATGTTGATATTATATTTTATGATGTGAGTTGTATAATAAATTAGTAATTTGTTAATTCATAAGTTGATTCTTCCTATTGAATATGTGTTTTCTTCCATGTGTACTCTTGGAAGAATGCTAAGAGACTAGAAATTTCTTTCCTTCCCCTACCAGCCTTGTGTTAGGTGGTATCAAAGCAAGGTTTTTTTTCCTTGTGAGTTTGGGATCATGGAGAACCTTAATTAAATTGGTTGTAAGGTGAAAAATTTGAGTTTTGACCTATAAGTTGTAGAAGGTCATGATCTTTCATGAACTATTGTCAAGATGGTTTGAGGTAGAGGAAATGGAGATAATTCTATTATGGACATGTCAAGGAAAATTGCAACAAGAATTGAAGTTGTTGAAACATCCCAAATAATAGGTGTACATCTTGAAGATATTAGTGATGATGAAGAATTGGCCCCTAATCTGAATTATAAATTTGAAGTGGAATAAGAACAAGATGAGGAAAGGCTTTTGAGAGTTTTTTCTAGGGGAAACTATTGAAGTTTCTAGTTATGATGGAAGACTTGAGACTAATGTAGTGTTAGATTGGATCTCTAAAATAGACAAGCTATTTAAGTATGAAATTACTAAATTGAGAATAAGAATGTAAAGATAGCTATCACCAAGTTGAAGGGGCATGCTTCACTTTGGTGGGATTATTTGTAGACTAAAAGATAGAAAAGATGAAAATATACGATCAAGACATGGGAAAAGATGATTGGAAAGATAAAGGAGGAGTTACTTCATGTACTCTACTAGGTTAATATGTTGAGAAGAATACAAAATTTAAGACAAAAGAATATGAAATTGAAAGAATGAGCTAAGGAATTTATAAATTGGATATGAGATTTGAACATGTGAATGATGACATTGAGAAAGTGTCTTGATACTTGAATGGTTTAAGGACATCAATTCAAGATGAGATTAGTTATGTTAAGATGGATAGTGTGGAAGAAGCATATCATTATGCCCTAAAGGCTAAGGACAAGGTCGAAAATAAACGTGATCTAGTAAAAAGAGGAAGAGGTGGTATATTTCAAAGAAGGAGAGGGAGAACTTATGGATAAGGTAATAGATTTGATAATAAACTGCAAGATAAGAGTAAGATAAAATAGAAAGAAGAACCTACTGGTAAGAGAGATAATTACACAAGAGGTAGCTATATTAACTACTCTGAGAATAGTAATGGTGGTAAAAGAGAAGAGATCTTGGTTCAAGGGCAATTATTTTGAGTGTGGAGAAGAAGGACATAGAGCCTTTAAATTTACTATTCTTAGAAACAAGATTAGAGGTAGCTATAGAAATACTATAGGATGTGAAGAAGCTATTGAATCACCTAATGAGCCTAAGCATGATGAGAATCTAGTGTTGAGAGGAATTATATGAAATGAGGAAACTGATGAAGAGCTTATCTTAAATAAAATTTTATTCAAGACTAGATTTAAAGTCACCTCAAAATATTTCAAGGTAATTACTAGCAGTAGAAGTTCAAATAATTTGACATGAGAGGATCTAGTTAAGAAATTTTAGTTGTAGAGATTGAGACATCCTAAGCCTTACCATTTTTCTTAGATCCAAAAGGAGCATAAATTACTAGTAAGTGAACAATTCCTTGAGATGAAGGAGCATGTTGGGGTAGTGGGTAGTCTTGTAGGAGCACCAGGCTTTGATTTTGTAGACCTTATGTTTTGTGCAATTAGGTTTATGTTTAAGTCATAATAGTGGACCTTTTCCTATGTGCACATAATTATTAGAGGGATCATATTGGAGTTGGAGCTCTTTTGGTGATTGTTGATAATGTCTTCCCATTTCCTTGCTAGAACTTTGGATATTGTTTCCACAAGCTTCAATCCATGGGATTTGGCTTATAAGATCTTAGATGTGGATTATTGGATGGAATTTGGACCTATGGTTAAGGCCACATAATTTTATTTTAATCTATGAGTTAGTTATGCATTGTAAACTTGGGGCTTGTCCTAAATGTTATGCAATCTACTAGGATAAATTATGGCTTGAGTGTTTATTTTTGTGAGTGATTATTTAATATAACTTGCTAGGTCAACATGTGGCTTAGTTGAGTATAAGTAAAGGGTCTTGTGAGGTCTAGAGATTAATTTTCATGAGGGATTTGAGAAAGAGTTTTTGAGAGGCGAAAACATTAGTAGAGCTAGTATCAAAGTGTGGGTTTAGGAAATATGAAGATTGCTTGGTGACTTGCAAGCTCAAATTTAGATATTTCTTGGAGTTTCTACTATATTTTTGTGCTTTTGAAGATCTAGATTAGCCAAGATTCATTTGGATCTTGTGAGATCTTTTTGAACTATTACTGTAATTACTTTGTATTTTTCTATAATCAAGAAGTCCTTATAACTTGACACATTGCATATAATCAATTATTTGATGAATAAAGAGTTGAATTATCTATCCAATCTTTTATTCTATGGTTTATTTCTACTGTGTGGTTATGGCTAGGGCTATTTAATATGCTTTGGAGGTACACTACTAGGGATTAGTTTTAAGGGTTTACAAAGATCTTGGAAGATGCCTCCAGGAGAAGACTTGACCCTAGGCCAATTGGAGATCTTAGTGATGCTATGGATACAAAGATTTTAGAGAAGGTTAGATCAAATTTTGGATCTATGATGATATGTTCATTAAGATCATGAGAGATATAGCTGGTGTATTGAGGAATGTAGGTAAAAATGATGGTTATGAGAAATTAGTTGATGAATTTGAGGTTGTTGGATATAGTGGAGAAGATAGACCCAATCACATGGAGAAATCTATGGAAAGTAGAATAGATTGGTTAGATAGATCTTGAGCTCAATTGAAACTACAATATAAGATGAAGGTTTCTAATTTCTCATCTACTTTGAATCCTAAGGACCTAATTGATTGGATTGATGAGTTGGAAGACTAAGCTAAGTTAGAGGATATTGGTGATCTTCTCAGAGTGAGGTTGGCACAAAATAAGCTGAAAGTACATAAATTTTTATGGTGGAAATAATTATAGAGAGACAGAGAAGAGGAAGGTGGAATAAATATCACTATATGGAGATTAATGGTAATGAAATTGAAGGCTGAGTTCATTCTTGTTGATTATAAACTTGAGTTGTTTAAGAGATTGCAGAATCTAAAACAAAAGGATTTTCCTATGAAGGATTACATTGAGGAGTTCTATAATTTAACAATTTAGTCAAAATATAAAGAAATTTCCAAGGAGAAAGTGGATATGCATATTAATGGTTTAAGATTCAATATTCAGGATGAGATTGGTATGCTGAAGATTGATTTAGGTAAGGATTCTTATTAGTATACTCTAAAGGAAGAAGATAAGTTGAAGATAAGAAAATGAGGTAATTCCTGAGGGAAGGAGAAGTAGGAACACTTAGTGAAGAACAAAGAAATTACTAAGGATGAACCAAAACTTGTTGAGAAGAGGAGAAGAATAGATAGAGGTCCATTTAAGGGTACTTGTTTTAGAAATGGTAGGGAAGGATGCAAATATTTTTAATGTCCCAATATTGACAAGAAGGTCATATATAGAAGAGCAACTATAATAAATGAGAATGTAGACTTAGTGTGTGAGTCTGAGGTGGAGGATAACTTGCTAGTTCAACAAGTATTGTTTGATAAAAAGGTGCTAGAACCATGTCAAAGGAGGGATTTATTGAAGAATCATTGTAATTTTGGAGGTAAATATTGTAATATGTTTGTGGATGGTGGTAGCTAGTCTGCCTCACAATAGGTGTATCATAGTCATGCTCTGGGCCATGCTTAGGAATAATATATTCAAACTAAGGACTATTTTTCCCACTATGAGGTGCATTTAATCTTGTCAACCCAGGGACATATACTTGAAATGGTCGGCACAATATGTGCACTAGGTATCTTAATGAGTCACTAAGCTTATGTTGCAGGAAATTAAAATGCAAGGAAAAGAACTTACACTATTGCTATAGGAAACTAACACACTTAACTCTATGAATACTATAAATAAAATGAAAGGCTAACAAATATTCCAACTCAGTTCATCCACTATAACTATTCTCGCTGCTATAGGAACATTCACAAAGTGTGATGCTACAAAAGGGAACTTATAACTTCTACTTACAATACTAAGAATGATTGGAAATAAATCTATACTAACCTAATCTAATCCACCTTCCAAGTGGGCCCCCTTGGTTGGCTTCAACTAAACTACTAAAATGAGATAGAAGCCAAAAACCATTTCATTACATCTTAGAAATTCATTACATAACACATAGAACTGTAAAAATACAACTCACTATAAAAATTAACAATTTGTTCTCATAAACTCTTTCTTCTAGCTAAATTCAAGAGTACAATGGCTTATGGAGGGGGATAAAAACACTACTTTCTTTCACAAGTCTTCCTCTAACCATAAAAGAAGAAATACAATCAATAGGCTAGATGGTGAAGGGGGAAGGATTTATAAGGATCAGGAAGAAATGGGAAGACATGTAGTGGAATAATTTTGCAAGGCTTATGTTAAGGACAATAAAGTTGGAAATCTTGTGATTAGAAGAAGTTTGATTAATACGATACCATAGGTCTTGGGTATGGAGGAAAACAATCACATTGTTGGAAACATCACAGAGGAGGAGGTGAAATGTGTTGTGTTTTATATGAAAGCTTATAAAGCTCTAGGTCTGGATGGGTTCCCCCCTACATTTTCTAGCATTTCTAGGAGGTAGTTAAACCTAAATTGGTCTGGGCTACTAGGGATTTTTTCAGAATTGGGAAGATGCTAAAGAGGATTAATAAGACTTTTATTGCTCTAGTTCCTAAAATTTCCACACTGTTGAGCTTGCTGGATTTTAGGCCTATAAGTTTATGTAATACTATTTATAAGGTATTTGCTAAAGTCTTGGTTAACATAATAAAACCTTTCTTGGAAAAAATAATTGGCAGTCCATTTAAAGGATTTGTCCCATGGTGAAAAATCCTAGATGCGGTGATAAGTACACATGAGGTTATTCACTCAATGGAGAAAAACAAATGACCGAGTATGGCCTTCAAATTGGATATTGCCAAGGCCTATGATAAGGTCAAGTGGGATTTTATCTATGATGTGCTTGAAAGAGTAGGGTTTAATAATAGGGTTATAAATCTGATCAAGATGATGGTAGGCTCAGTTCATTATTCTGTTCTCCTAAATGGTTCTCCCTGGGGAAATTTTGGAGTGGAGAAAGGTCTAAGATAGGGTGAACCACTTTATCCTTACCTATTCATCATGGTTGTGGAAGTCTTAGAAAGGTCCTTCTCTAAACTAGTGAATATTGGTTGTGTCAAAGGGGTCAAGCCTACTACTACTACTGAAACTGAAGTTCTACAACAATTTGTAGATGACACATTCCTATTTGGAGAATCCTTGGTTATGGAGGTTGAAGCTTGGAAGACTATTTTTCACAATTATGAAGAAAGCTTAGGGCAGCAAGTGAACTACCATAAGAGTAAGATTTATTTCTTTAATACTAATGCCCCATTACAAAGGAAGATAAGGAACATTTTGGGTTGTCAGTCTGCAAACCTCCCGGATACTTACCTTGGATTACCATTAACTACTAAAGAAGTGACTAATGAATTCTGGAATATGATAGTGGATAGGATTCAGAGGAAACTAGTAGGATGGAAAGGAAAGATCTTAAGCAATGCTAGAAAATTGCAATTGCTCTTAGCAACTCTTCAGGGCATTCCCATTTACTTCCTATCCCTTTTCAAAATAAACCAAAATATGGCAAAAAGGATTGAGAGAATACAAAAGAATTTCCTCTGGTTAGGAATAGAAGAGAAAAATAAATTGAGTTTGGTCAATTGGGAAGAGGTGTGCAAGCCAAAGGAAAAGGGGGGTTGGGAGTAAGAAGACTTTGTGACCTTAACAAGGCTCTTCTTACAAAGATTGTCTGGAGATTGGGAGAAGACAACACTGATTGGGGTAATATAATGAAAGCTAAATATCTGTCAAATTCCCCCTTCAATTGGAACCTATTCAATAATGACCTCCTAGGAGGCTCTAAAATCTAGATGAATATTGTTAGGAGTAGAGTATTATTGAGAGAAGGGATAAGGTGGATAGTGGGGAATGGTCATAACATTAGATTTTGGGAAGACAATTGGATGGGGGGGAAATCACTGGTATTCAACAAATTCAAAAGATTAATGGAGTTACTTAAAGAAGACACGGGAAGGAAGGTAGAAGACTATATTGATCAAGGGAGGAAGTGGAAGAAACTTTATAGAGATACTTACTCTTAGGAGGATATTCAACTACTAAAGGAGTTGGAAGAGTTGTTAGGAGCATAAAGACCTCGAATTCTATTCTAGGAGGACACTACAATTTGGGACTTAACTTCAAGTGGTAGCTTCATAGTCAAATTGGCTTCAAACACCTTTTTAGCAAGGACCCCCATCCACCATGGTGGAGTAAGGTTTGGATTCGTAATCTTCTTCCTAAAATCAACTTTTTTTGGTGGACAGTTGAGCATGGAAAATTTTTAACCTTAGACAATCTAAAAAGAAGAGGCTTTTATATAATAAACCATTGTTATCTTTGCAAGAAAAAGGAGGAGAGAATTTCTCATCTATTCCTTGAATGCCAATATGCCATATGGATATGGGCTAGGGTTTGGGAGAGATTTGGTCTCAACTAGGGTATGAAAGACAATATAGGTCAATTCATGGAGAATTGGTGCTATCTATTCTATCACCCAAGATTGATCTTCCTATGGAAAGAAAGAAATAACAAAATATTTAGGGAAGAGGAAAAACTGGTGGAGGTAGTTTTTGAAATAATGGAGAAATTGCTGAAGGAAATATAAGGGTTGCTAAATGTAAAAAGCCGAAGGAAGAACAAAGTAGGCAAGAAGGAAAA
Source organism: Cupressus sempervirens (assembly GCA_028749045.1). Taxonomy (NCBI): domain Eukaryota; kingdom Viridiplantae; phylum Streptophyta; class Pinopsida; order Cupressales; family Cupressaceae; genus Cupressus; species Cupressus sempervirens. Next base: position 579,932,040 of record CM053787.1, read on the forward strand.
ACTGTAGAAAAATGGGGATGTCATGAGGATTTTTACCTTTTTGACAACTCAAAAATGTTGAGGAGACAACAAATGAGATGGAAACCACCTACCCTTACACAATTTAAACTAAATTTTGATGGTGTGGCTAGAGGAGGTATTGGAGTGATGGGTGGAGTGCGATGAGATAGGAATGGTGATGCACTGTTAGTCTATGTTGGCAAGGTGGGAAATGGAAGTAACAATCTAGTTGAGGCAATGGATTTGTTCTGTGGGCTACAACTGATTAGTGAAATGCAACTAAAGGAAATAACAATAAAAGGGGACTCCAAATTAATCATTGATCTGGTTGATGGGGTGTCCCAACTAGGATGGAATATTTGGACTGTCATTATGGATATTAGACATATATTAGATGGGATGGAAAGAGTCCACCTACAACACATATACAGGGAAGGAAATAAGGTGGCTGACATGGTGACTGCTATGGGGTTTAAATATATGGCAGTCATATGCTAGAGGACTATGGAGAATCTTAATGAAGAAATTAAGTCCTTGATAAGCAAGGAAAGAGGAGGGAGTATCATTTAATAATGTCTATAAAATTTAATGTGGGGGCCAAATTTGGCCAGTGTGAGTCGAAGTGTGCTAAATTTAAGAAAGGTTTTAGGAAAATGAGGAGACATGGCCATATAAATAGAAATACGAGTGAATGCAAATTAAGAGGAATGTCACTTCATCATTATGGTAACCCATCGCAAAATTCAAATTTCTTCCCATTTGAAAGTATGAATGATATCATTTATCTATTTGTTAGAGATTTTTGGGGGGTCAAAGTTATGATACAATACAATCACGAATCCCATAATGAATTCACATGGGATTTTGAATTTTATCAAGCACAAGATTGTAAAACCTTTTTTCTCATTTTTGAAAGACTCAAGGTTGATAGTAGGTGCAGTTCTTTTGCAGACAAGGTGGTTCAGATGTGCATCACTGAAGTGGTGGAACAAGAAATTGGCAGGATAGATATGGGCAGGGATTTGAATAGGCTGGAACCTACAGAAATGGAGAACTTCAAGGATAGGATGGCCACCTAATTTCTATTGAAGGAGGGGAGCTTTCTACCCTACATGTAGTCAATGATGGGGTATGATGAAAATTGTGCCCTCCAGTTTGTCAATGGGTGGAATGACCACAAGGTCACCATTAATGGAATCACTTTTCAAGTGAATGAGGAAGTGATTTCCATGGCTATTGGTCTTTTAATGAGACGAAAAAAATGGAAAAAGGTCACTAAAACTGCGAATGAGGCCAATATGAATAGTTTTTTTTGTGGATGGTGAGGAAATAGTGTGCTATAGAGGAGGATTTAAAAGGCACAAGCTACTAGCTCCATGGGATGATGTGTGTCTAGTTCTTATGAAATATCTAATGCTGGAGGGCAGGTTTGGTGTTTGCTACTACTATCATTTCCATTTGTTGAATCATTTTAGGATTAGGGATTTTATTTCTATCCCATTTTTTCTGCTACATTCTCTCGAAGATATGGTCAGTGATGTTAGGGAGAAGAGAAATAAAGGGCAAAACTTTACCATTATACACTAAGGCCTTATCTTTTTCCTATACCAATTCCATCTTGTTCTTTTCCCCCCTATGGTGGTGGTGGTTAACAACCAGTGCCACCATCAGAATTCACCCTCGAGCATCCATACTGGAACTAAAATTCATACCTCGTGACCCTCCCCTAGCTGTGAAAATAAGAAAAAGAAAAAACTTAATATGGCCGGGGAACAAAAGGTAGGAAAAAAATTAAAATGGAAAAACTTGTGGAGGTGGAAGAGGAGGACTCAGAGGAGGAGGCTAAGGGAAAGGCTAGGAGAAGGTCTGGGAGAATTGCCTAATCCTAAGCAAGGCACAAACAAAAATATAATAGATTCAAGGTTGAGGAGGCTGAAGAAGAGAGCACAAAAAATAATGCAGAAGAAGGGGAGGAGTCCAAAGGAGAACTAGGAAATGAGGAGGTAGAAAAAAGTGTTAACTTGATGGACATTTCTGTTGACAATGCTTAATTGTATGCTGATAATACTCAGGTGTCAGTCAGCAATGCTGCATCCACAAAGACTACCCATGTTTCTGCTAGCTTCACCCTTCAACTCATTACCTTCTGTGAGGATAGTAGCAAAGTGGACACTTCCCCCATCACTATTTCCTCCCTAGCCAAAGAAAAAATTAAGGTTTTTACTAACCCAAGGGTTTTGTAGGATGATAACCAGGTGCAGAATGCTAAAGAGGAAGCTAAAAAGGTGGAAGTGGATAATAAGGAAGAGACTGAGGAGCAATTGGAGGTGTATGCCAAATTGGAGAAGAGGGTTAAAATCTTAGAAGAAGGGTTCCTCTCTCTCTAAATTTTCCCTAAAGGTCACCCACATTGCTGCCACAACCCTCCAACTGCTGGCATAGGAGATGAAAGATACTAGAATGGATATGGAGGATCATAAGCTCCTCTTCAAATTCATGGCTGGTTACTAGGCTCAGATTTTGTTGGCTACAAAGGGAAAGGAGAAAAATATGAATTAAGTTTTTTAGTCCAATAGGGATCCTCAGATCCAAGCTTTATATGTTATTATACTATTTATGGTTTTGTTGGTATCTAGTTGTTGCTTAGACTTGGGTTGGCATGGTTATGTCAACAATTTTTATGATGAACCTTTTTAGTTTGAGAGGCATAATAGACTTCTTCTATAGTTTAGATGGTTTTGTTCATAGTATTATGCTGGTTGGTAACATGCATAAGTATTACTGTGCTTAAGTGGAACTTTAGTTTATTTTGCTATGTCCTCAGTTGGTCTTTGTTGGTAATGTGTTGGTTACCAACTTTTTGGTTGTAAGGGCCAACCCCCTTGTTTTTGGCCACTTTTTATTTCAAAAACCACTTGGTCTAATTCCTGTATATAGGAGATCGACACTTATTCCCATTACATAAAAGTAAATAACTTAGCTATAAATCCATAAGAGAGAAAGAAGGAAAATAACAATGCAAGGCATGAAGAAGAGATAATGGCTTAAGGTAGGAATAATAAAGTCTAAACATCTACATGTCATAGGAATAAATGCATAGAATGTAGTAAGTCTTAATAGCTCCTACATACTCACTGCCATGTCCTTTAGAACCGTTACAACTTTCCTCCATCGTGGCTACACCTTAGCATTCTTTTCTCCTTGAATGTTGTTGGTGCTTATCTTTGAATTCTTCCAATCATCTTTTAGCTTCATTACTAATAGGTTAGTTATAATACATAGACAATTGCAAATAAGCATTTTCAAATTAAATTCAAATATAAGAACACACATTTTGATAATTACCTGAAAAACTACATCATGTATATGATATTGGAAAAGGATGAAATACTATCTACCCATAGGTTAATCATTGGTTTAGGTAAACATAGGTCCAAAAATGTCTTGATGAAAATGAAATAGAGTATTAACAAAGTGTTTAAAAACTATAATGAAATAGAGGCAATATTTAGCCTTATCATTTGCCCCCTAGTAAACTATTGCTTGTTCTCAAGCATGGCATTTCCTAGTCAATGACCTAAATTCCCCCACTTCTACCCTTCCTTTCCTACTACTCTTGAAGGTGTAATAGAAACCTTGTGTTCTTTCCCAAACTTCCCTTCTATTTTCCTCCTATAGCTTGTCAAGTCTGTCAGCATTAATGTCATTTAAAGGCCACATGAGCATTGAAGGTTGCATAGTAAGTGGGCACCATAATTCAGGTCCAGCCTATTTTCCTTGCTCTAAATAATTTGGAGCTTAGTGAAGGGTAGCTTCCAAGTTGATGGGACTATGTGGCTTTGACTTTTTAAGTGACTCAGCTAATCTGGCCCATCTACTTCTAGCACCAGTCATAGCTCTCTCGAAAGCAAAGTAGGGAAAATTTTCATAATCATCATAAGCCTTAGCTTTGGTAGTGAAGATCCTATCCCTTACCCCCTTGTTCTTATCCAAATAAGTTAACCTGGACCTCTCCCGAAGAACTTCTTCTGGTTTTCTACTTTTGGCTCTCAATGGCAAGGGTTTTATGCTTTCCTCATCTCTATAATTATTTAGCTACCTATCATAGTTTTCTTCATTAGACATCTAGGACATCAAGGCTCTTAAATGTATATCCCATATATAAAGTAAAGGGTTGCGTTGGGTTTCTGAAGGGATAACAAAATTATGCACATATAATTCACAAAGCAAATTTTGCTGCCAAGATGACAGAGTCTGATATAAGCCATAAAATTCTTGGGCTGATTTAAACTCTACATTTATATTCTTAAGGGTTAGCATGAGTTGGTACACGAGAAATTTTTCTTTTAAATAGAGAGCATAAACTCATGGTGGCAGTCTATAGGCAAGTGCTTGATCAACCAATTTAAGGGCATGATTCATTCATTTTTTTTTGATTCACCAACTACTCCTTGAAATCTATAATTTTTGCATTCAGAGACACTATATCTTTCTTCAATTTTTTCCTCTCCTCTTCCCATAAGGCCTTAGCAAACATATGTTGTCCAAACAACTAAAAAAGGAGTTTTTGTAGAGTAATGGACCTACTGTCTTCCTCATGGTTTCTTTTCCTCTTCCTCTATTTCCTCCGTAATTATTCTACAACATCAATAAACTATGTTGATTTATAGGGAACTAGGGTAGTGTTTGGATCAATTTTCTCAGGAACTATTTCATCCCTACAAATCAAAGTACTTGGTTGGTCTGCTGGGGTATCATTTGGATTTTAATTAACCTCAACCCTACATTCCTTGTTAAGGTTTTTAGGAATATTTTCAGTTTCAGGGCGAGGAGGAGAGTGGTCAGGAAAAATTTGTACTGAGGATTCTTTGGAAATTTTTCCTCTCATTCTAGGACTCCTTCTTACAGGGGTTTCTTCCAATATCACAACTTTCTACCCACCTTTTCTTTTTGGTGTCTCTACTGCAAGAGTAACTACTACAAGACCCTTCTTAGTTCTCTTTTGCCTCACAACTATAGGGTTCAACTCTTCTTTTACTGGAATAGAGATTTCTTTTCATTTTCTTTTTATTCAGTTAGAGGTAGGTTTCTGGGTTTCTTGAACAAGTGAAGGCATAGTCTCTTGAACATTTTCTTGTATGTTTTCTTGTACATTGCTTTGCACATTTTTGGTTTTAGCCTCTTAGGTGCTCTATTCAGTAGGTTCATTAGTGGGAACTACATTTTCTTCACTAGGCTATTCATGAAGGGTAGCTTGGGGTTGCAAGGTTTTGGCTTGGACAAATTCTGCCCATGACAAGGGAGAAACATCCCTAAGTGACCTTTCTATAAATAACTTAATTAGGGCATGATGGGTAATAGAATTGTCTTTTCATTTTTGAGTTTCTTCTACACTAATAAACAACATATTATACAAGAAGTTGGGAACATTAACTGGATGATTATGCCTTATACAACTTAGCAATTGAAAATAATGTGCATGTAAATATGAGAATTTGCCTTCGCATGTAAGGTACCTAATAATGTGCATGGCTAGTTCATTGTATGGCAGCAGAAGAGACATTTTCTTAAATCCTTGCTTGGTAATGTCCATCTAAGTGTTGGTTGGGACAAAAAATTAAGCTCTGGCTGACCTAGCATCATGAGTGTTGGGATAATGTTCTCCTATCATTGGTAACCCTATAACTTCTACTATATGTTCCCCTATAGCAACCACTGTTAAGCCCCATATAGAAGCTTCCCCTTCATCAAGCATTCTTGTGAATTCTATGGCTGCTTCTTCATCATATGTAGTCAAGCTTAAAAAGTACCCTAACCACCCGCATACATTAAACCTCCTCACAACTTCTACATCTGAGAGAAAAATGGTATGCTCTACTAGTTCTCTCCTCTCCAATTGTCCACCCATTTTTAACACTTCACTATCTACACTACTTCACTATTTCTCCCTTACAAATTCAAGCTTCAATTGTTGTTTTATAGACCATTTCACATTTCATTTAACCAATAATTAATGCCATAATGATTCATTATGAGAAATAATATGCCTTTAATGAGGTTAAACCATGGAAGTGTGTGAAAATAAACCAAAAATAGGGTTCAAATCACTTAAAATTTAAACACAAGTCACATCATAGCCTAACAATAAAATTATTCAAAAATAAGGAGTACGATACTTAGCCACTTGTGTACTTAAGGAAATATGAAGATTTGGAAAAATCTTTATGAATAAATGTAGTCATTGGGTTTTAGTAACCTTCCTTGCCCCCTACAAAATAAGAACAAGTGTCCACACTTGTCAGACTTGGTATGGGGGTAGAAAACTAACATAACGCCACCATCATATAAAGAATGCAGTATTAAATATAATTAAAAAAATATGTGGACTAAAAATGATTTATAATTTGAAAACCTTATACCTATTAAATGATCATCACACATACCAAAAAGGTGGCAGAAGTGATATCAGTGACATCATCCATTGGCATCTCACAAGGTTTATTGAAAACATGAGAAATGACATGGAAAGTGGGTGGATGGAAGGTAAAGAAATGAGTTTAGGTGGATGGGTGGAAGGTAAAGAGATGAGATGGAATGAGAAAATGAATGAGAAAGTGAACTTTATGTGGACATAAAGTTTTTATTATGAGCATGCACAAAGAAATTAATGTTGAAGTGCAGCAGGCAGAAGGTTGACACCTTTGGCAGAAGGAAGAGTTACCTTGGTTGCATTTGAATTTGGCCACTAGAATTCCTGTAGGAATTCCTCTTTTATTTGGGGCCATTTATATAATTTGAGTATGTGACCATTGATTAATAATTTGAAAGGTATTGGATCAAGGGTAGTTAATTGAACAATTACATTATCAAAGACATGACTAATTTCATATGGTCCTAGCCATCTCGTCTACAGCTTTCTTGGCATATCTTTAAATCTGGAATCATATAGTAGTGCCTAGTCACCAACTTGAAATTGTTTACTGATAATATGAGAGTCATGCCATTATTTCTATTATTTCTATATAAGTTCAGTGCATGCCAAAGTAGCTTTGCGCATTTCATCTAGAGTGTTAAGATGTAGAAGATGTTCTCTTTGTGCTATAGGAAGTTCAATTTCTAGCTCCATTGTAGTTCTCAAAGTTTTATGTTCAAATTCAATGGGGAGCATTGCTACCTTTCCATACAGGAGCTCAAATGGTGTGAATCCTATAGTAGTCTTCCATGTTGTTCTATAAGCCCAAAAAAATTCTTGTAATTTACTGATCCAATCCCTACAATGTAGATGAACTATTTTTGTTAGGATGTTTTCCAATTCATGGTTTGTGACCTCTGCTTGTCCATTAGCTTGAGGTTCATAAGGACTAGATTTTTGGTGCCGAAAGCTATACTGTTTCATCAACTTTGAGATCAAATTAGAGGTAAATTGTGCACCTTGGTCAGTGACTAGCTCTTTGGGTACACCATAGCAAGTAAAAACTTCTTCATACATAAATTTTGCAAATTTTTCATCATGAGCATGCTTCATGGCCTTGACTTACAACCCATTTTGTTAGGTAATCAGTGTGCACAAGAATATAGGATTTCTTGTTAGATGGAGGATCAATTGGACCAATGAAGTCCATGCCCCATATGTCAAATGGTGTTAATGCCATCTGAGGGTTAAGAGGAATTTCATCTATTGTTTTTGGTAAGCCCATCCTTTGACACTTGTCACACTTCCCTGTATACTTGGTTGCATCTTTGGGAAGTGTAGGCCAATAATAACCAATTGTCAAGATTTTCAAGGCTATTCTTTTTGATACAAAGTATCCTCCACATGGTTCATTATGAAATGCATGTAGAGTATCACGTGTCTCATATTCTTGCACACATCTTCTCATGATTTGATTAGGTCCAGTGTAAAACAAGAGATTATCTATCCAGAAAATGGAAAATTTTCTCTACAAGTAGCTTCTTTTCTTTGTAAGAAAAATGTTCTAGTATTTTATTAGCTATAATTTAGTTAGCAATGTCTGCATACCATGGAGTTTAAATAGCAATATCGAATAAATGCTCATCCAAAAATGCATCATCTATCATAGTAGTGTCAATATCTTCATGATAGATTCTTGATAAATAACTAGCTATAAATTGGCTTTTCCAAGCTTATCAACAATAGTTATATCAAATTCTTGCAACAAAAATAACCATCTTGCTAATTTTCTAGTTATAATAGGTTTATTCATGAGATATTTAATTGCTACATGATCAATATGAACAAATATGGAATAACTAGTTATGAAATGCCAAAATTTGTTCAAGGCATAAACTACTGCTAGCAGTTCTTTTTCTATCACTATGTAGTTTAATTCTGGTCCATGAAGGATCTTGCTAATATAATAGATTGTATTTTCAAGATTTTTGGATTTTTGTGCTAGAACTACACCTATGACATAATCAGAGGCATCTGTATATATATGAAAAGGTAAATTCCAATCAAGGCCTTGTAAAACTAGTGTTGTAGTCAAAAGTTTCTTAAGCTATAGGAATGCTTCATCACATTCAGATGTCCAACTAAATTCAACTTCTTTTGTGAGTAACTTATACAAGGGACTAGCTATTTTACTGAAATCTCTTATAAAAAATTTGTAATATCTAGCATGACCTAGAAAAGATCTTACATCTTTTTATTTTGTAGGTATGGGCAATATTTGAATTACCTCTATCTTAGCTGGATCCACTTGTATTCCTGCAGCTGATATGAAATGACAAGTACCACACCTTCCTACATGAGCATGAAATACTTTTCACTATTAAGTGCCAAATTATGTTCTTGACACCTTACTAAAACCTTTTCAAGATTCACCATTGCTTCCTCAAAAGTGACTCCAAATGTTGTGAAGTCATCCATGTATATTTCCATACAATCATGTGATATATCAGCAAAGATGCTAATAACTGCTCATTAGAATGTTGTAGGAGCATTACATAGACCAAATGGTAAAATAGAGTCTACAAAAATACCTCATGGGCATGTAAATGTGGTTTTGTCTTAATCTTTAGGAGCAATACTGATTTGGTTATAACCACTATACCCATCTAGAAAAGAAAAATACTTCTTTCCAGCTAGAGTGTCCAAAACTTGGTCTATAAATGGTAAAGGAAAGTGATCCTTTTTGGTGGCCTTGTTCAATTCTCTATAATCTACACAAATTCTCTATTTTCCTCCCTTTTTAGGCACTATGACAAGGGGTGACACCCATCTACTATTAGAAATAGGATAAATAAAACCAATATCAAGCAATTTTTACAATTCAGTTTTAACTATCTCTCTAAGGCTTGGATTTATCCTTCTCTGGGGTTGATGGAGTGGTAGACAACCTTCATTGATGTATATCCTATGGGTGCATAGTGTATGACTCAACCCTTTCATATCACTATAGTCCCATGCAAAGGCCTTTTCATGCCTTTGAAGCAACTCTTTTAACTGTTCCATTTGTGTGGGTGTTAACTTAGGATTAACATGGAGATTATGACCTTTAGTCAGTTCAATAGTAGTGGTGGACTCTATCATAACAAATTTAGAGATTGGAATTTATTCTAATTTAGATGGTAAGAGTGAATGAAGAATATCATATTCTTTGAGCAAATTACAATTCTTATCACATTCTTCATATGTGATTAATTCCAACATAGAACTTTCAGATACATCTTTTTCTACCACACAACTATTAGTGAGGATACTCTGAAGTACTGAATCTTCCTCTTGCATTTTTAGAAAAGATTGTCTATGCAACATCATGAGCTATACTATAGAATTTAAATCTTCTTATTCATCCCCTAAATTTGGCCAAACATATGCATTCAAATCTGGTAATGGTTGTGCTGGAGGATATGAATCAAATTTCTTTGTTGCTTGACCATTTGATATGGTCATATTCCCTAATCTACAACTTATATTTGCATTAGTTGTGGCTAACCATGGTTGACCTAGGATGACAAGGTAACTAGATAGATTAACTTTAGGGGATAAAATCATGAAGTCTGTAGGATACTCTAGAGAATCTAAGGTTACAACTATGTTTTCTATCATCCCATCAAGGGTGATAGTAGAACAATTTGCAAGTTATAGAATTGTTGGTGTAGCCCTTAGTCCTTCTATTTTCAACTTCTTCATAGTGTCCTTGGTCATGACATTTATAGTAGCACCAAGATCTATTAAAATAGTTTTAACAAACTCACCATTTATATTGACATTCACTACTGGACTTCCTAGATCAAAATATTTTGGTGTGATCAATTTCCCTAACATGATGTCAGCTAATTGTCCCACAACATGGACTATGGTGGGGTCCTTTTTCTTCCTTCCAAGCTTCTTTAGGCAAGCATCTTTAATGTCTTTTTTGTAAACTGAAACATCCTTAGTGGCTTGAAATAGGGGTATTTGGACATGTATGTTTTTCAACTGATCAACAATATCAAAAGACTATTCCTCTACTTGTATAGGTTTGCTTTGTATAAACTTTATTGGAAAAGGAGGTTTCATTGCTAGTTGAGCTTGGGTTGACATGGTAACATTGTTGGGGTAATTGTTTCAACAAATGAGGGTTTTGATGCTGTAGAAGGGTCTGGTATTTTGGTTAAAGAGGCAATTTAGGCACTGGTAAAGTTGTATCAGACCTTAGATGTATATCTGCAACACCCAACGCATAAGTAGGATACTATTGAGCATCATCACTATACATGGGTTGTTGTGGCTATTGGCTATTTGGGTTTGGCTAAGGTTGTGTAGGTAACTGTGTCTACTTTTGAGGTCTAGTATTTGTAGGTAGTGGCATTAGAGTAGGTTTTTAAATTGGAGGTGGTAATTGTGGAGTACTAGTATTTTGGTTAGGCCACTATTGAGATTCCCTCCATTGGTTCGTAGACTACCAATTCCCTTGGGGTGGTTGCCATTAGTTCTGCTAGCTTTGCTAGTAGTTTTGTTGGTTCTACCATTGGTTACTATATTGGTTAGGCCAGGGTAGTTGGGAATTTTGAGGCCATTGGGACTATTGCAAGTTGTTTTTCCCAACATTGTTCCAATTAGGTTGATATTGTGGAGGACCTTGGGGATTACAATTTTTCTATTGATTACCATATGAATTTGAATTTTGCGAAGGGTCTTGAGGCATACCTTGATGTTGGGCCCATGGTTGGCATTGAGCAACAAAAAATACTTGCTCATCATCTCCATCTATCTTGATGTACTCAGTTGGAAGATGCTAGTTCTCCATGCTTGCAACCAGTTTACATTGGCAATCCTTCTTTTGCTTCTGGTAATGAGAGCAATATTAAACTAGTTGTAGCTTAGCTTCTACATACTATTTCTTTGCAATCATTTTATCAATATGTGTAGCAACATCGTTGATGATGTCTTCTTTGAAATCTGACAATAGGTTAGATATCTCAAGCTTTGAAATGCCTTGACTGATTCCTTTAGTGGCTATGGAACAAGGTGCTTGGCCTTTGTTCATGGTTTAACTTGAATAGTTCTAACAGATCTTCTTGAGGTCTTCCTAGAAAGCTTGATATATATCACCACCGGCCATCAGGTCAAGTGCTCCTAGACAATTATCATTCACACCTCTTAGAAAGACTAGCTTTTGTGAATCCTCAGACAACACATGCTAAGGGTTCTTCTACAATGTATATAAGAAACATGAAACATAGTCTTCCAATGTTTCTTCATCCTTTTGAGATATCCTAAAGACATCATTTCCTCTAGAACTAGATGCTTGGTAATACTCTTTGTACTTATCCAGAAACAGAGTTTGCATTTCATCTCAACTTTCGACTGCATTAGCTCCTAAGCCCATGAACCATCATAGAGCTGATTCTTTCAATGTTGCTGGAAAAAATTTAAGCTTATGGGCATTAGTGTTGTAGTCAAAAATATGACAAAGTATGTCAAACTCAAATAAGAAAGTATCAGGGTCTTCAGTTGCAAGGCCATAGAACTTTGGAAGGGCAGTTGTAGGTATATTCTTGAGATTATCAGTATTTACAAGGCTTGGGAGAGGAAATGAAAAAGTAGGTTGTGCCATTACTAGAGGTATTAGATTGTGAGGTTGTTGCTGAAAAGGAAAATAAGGTATTAGATGATTAACAACTAGTGGATTCAGAATAGTGTTATCAAGAAAACTGGCCAAAACTTTAGTAAACGGTTGAAGACCACTTGTATCTATTGGTTCAACTCTTGATGATGATGTTGTGGGAAAAAAAAGTCTTGCATCTTCAAAAGTTAACTCAACTTCTTCTTCTTCAATTTCTTCATTCAAATTAATAGACTCCCGTGGAAGAAATCTACCATATTCATCTCATCATCTTCCTCTTCGATGCATGCAATTAAACTTTTCACACTGGTGAAAGAAGCTTCAAAACTATAAATTTATAAAAAAACTTTATCTAAGAACTATGACTCAAAAATGCTCCTAGCTTGACACCATCCCCAACAACGATGCAAAAAATGGTCTGCCTCACAATAGGTATCATAGTCATGCTCTGGGCCATGCTTAGGAATAATATATTCAAACTAAGGACTATTTTTCCCACTATAAGGTGCATTTGATCTTGTCAACCCAGGGACATATACTTGAAATGGTTGGCATAGTATATGCACTAGGTCTCTTAATGAGTCACTAAGCTTATGTTGTAGGAAAGTAAAATGCAAGGAAAAGAAATTACACTATTGCTACAGGAAACTAACACACTTAACTCTATGAATACTAGAAATACAATGAAAGGCTAACAAATATTCCAACTTAGTTCATCGACTATAGCTATTGTCACGTATGCTACAGGAATAGTCACAAAGTGTGATGCTATAGGAGAGAACTTACAACTTCTACTTACAATACTAAGAATGCTTCGAAATAAATCTATACTAACCTAATCTAATCCACCTTCCAAGTGGGCCCCCTTGGTCGGCTTCAACTAAACTACTAATACAGGATAGAAGCAAAAAACTATTTCATTACATTAATGTGATCAAATTTCCACAATCCATCATAGTTTTGTGAATCAGTTTCTGGATTAGATTGTGTGACGTTTTTTGTGGATCATTACATTTTAGAAATTCATTACATAACATATAGAACTGTAAAAGCACAACTCACTATAAAAATTAACGGTCTGTTCTCATAAACTCTTTCTTCTAACTAAACTAACCCACTTGGTCTAATTCCTATTTATAGGAGATCGAAACTTATTTGCATAACAAAAAAGTAAATAACTTAGCTGTAAATCTATAGGAGAGAAAAAAGGAAAATAACAACTCAAGTCAGGAAGAAGAGATAATGACTTAAGGCGGGAATAATAAAGTCTAAACATCTACTCCCCATAGGAATAAATGTAGAGAATGTAGTAAGTCTTGATAACTCCTCCATACTTGCTGCTATGTCCTTTGGAACCATTACAACTTTCATCCACCGTGGCTACACCTTAGCATTCTTGTCTCCTTGAATGTTGTTGGTGCTCATCTTTGAATTCTTCCAATCATCTTTCGACTTCATTGCTAATAAGTTACTTATAATACAGAGATAATTGCAAATAAGCATTTTCAAATTAAATTCAAATATAAGAACACACATTTTGATAATTATATGAAATACTACATCATGTATATGATATTGGCAAAGGATGACATACTATCTACCCATAGGTTAATCATTGGTTTAGTTAAACATAGGTCCACACATGTCTTGATGAAAATGAAATAGAGTATTAACAAAGTGTTTAAAAACTATCCTAAAATATAGGCAATATTTAGCCTCATCAGTAGCACTAATAACCTAGTTGTTGAGGAGAAGGTTTAGAAACTTAGTTTGGAAAGAACGAAACATCCTTGTCCTTATAAAATTAGTTGGTTGTAGGATGAATACACTTTAGAAGTAAGAGAGAAATGTCTTGTTAATTTCTAGATTGGGCAATATGTGGATCAAGTGTTCTGTGATATTATGGACATGAGTACTTATCATATATTACTTGGTAAACCTTGGAGATATGATTGTAGGGCAGCACACAATTGTGTCAAGAATGTGTTTACTATTGAGAAGGGTGGCATGAAGGTTTCCTTGATTCCTTTGCAAGATGAAAAAAATAGTAGGAGGAACCTAAGTATTGGTAGGCAAGTTGAGTTAAAGTATTCTCAAAGGGTTAAAGATCAACATAAGAAACAAGCATGAGGCACACCAAGTACATATGTGAAGATGATAGTTGCATGAAAGGAATTGCAAAAGTGGAATAAAGGTAAGAGTGTACATGTTGATAACATTGAGGACATGTTTGTGAAGAACCAGTTTGATGTTTATATGCTGAACCCTAGAAGATGTTCTTCCATCTATTGATAACATCTTTTTGCACCTAGGGTATTTGATGTAAGAGCACCTTATGTGTTATACAGTTAGTGTTATTTTTGAGGTATACTAGTGGATCTTTCCCTATTTTCACATAAGGATTGAAGTGATCATATTGGAGTTAGGAATCTTTTGGTGGTTGCTAGTAGTGTATTCCTATTTACTAGGTAGACTTTAGAGATTGTTTCCATGAAATTAAATCGATAGGATTTGGTTTATGTGATATTAGATGTGGATCATTGGATGGCTTATGAGCCTATAGATTAGGCTTCTTAATGTTATTTTACCTTATGAAGTAGTTATGCCTTATAAACGTGGAGCTTTTCGTAAGTGTTATATAATATTCTAGGACAACATGTAGCTTGATTGTTTATTAGGTGTGATTATTTATTTAATATTACTTTCTAGGATGATTCATGACTTGGTTGAGTACAAGTAGAGGGTTTAGTGATGTCTAGAGATATTCATTTTCATGAGGAATTTGAGCAAGAGTTATTGAGAGGACCAAAGTTTAACAAAGCTAGTAGTGGAGTGTGGGCTTAGGAAACATGAAGATTGCTTGGTGACTTAAGAGATAAAGTTTAGATCTTTGTTGGAATTTATACCTATTTATTGTGCTATTGTAGGTCTAGGCTAGCTAGGAGTTATTTAGATCATGTGAGATCTTATAGAATTGTTTCTCTAATTGCTTTGCATTTGGCCATAAATGGTAAAGCCTTACATCCTAATACATTGCATGTAATCAGTTGTTTGATGAATAAAGAGTTTAATTATCTATCCAATTTTGTATTATGTGGTGTATTTCCACTCTGTGGCTATGGTTGGAGGCTAGATCATATCTTTTGGAGGTACATTTTCCTTATAGTGCATCACCTTGTTAAATTCAAAATTGGAAATTATTATGATAAATTTTTGTTTGATATTACGCCTATGGATTGTTGTCATATTCTATTGGGTAGACATTGGTAGTATTATATACAATGTTTTCATGATGGTAGATTGAATCAACATATTATCTGGGTTGATGAGAAGAAACAAGTGTTGTTTCCTTTGGTAGAAAAACTTGATGAGAATTATTGTATTATAGTAAGAGTATGTTTGCTTGAAGAAAATCAGTTTGTTAAGGATGTGAAGGAGAAAAATGTTTGTTTTGCCTTGATTCCTAGGAAGTCTAAGAAACAAGATTAACTTGAGCATGTACCTAAGATTGAATGTTGTTTTCCCAAATTCAACATATTATTTATGATAATGTATCTAATGGTTTTTGTCCTTTAAGAAGTATTAGTTATTGTATGGATTTGATACTTTGAGCTAGTTTTCCTAATAAAGCACCGCATAGGCTAACACTTTTTGAAAATAAAGAATTGAACATAAAAGTGCAATAATTTCTTGATAAGGGTTTTATCAGAGAAATTTTGAGTCCTTGTGTTGTACTTGCTATATTAGCACCCAAAAAGAATAGAAAATGGAGAATATGCACTGATTCTAGATCCATAAACAAGATAACTATGTAGTATATATTTCTAATGCCCAGATATAATTGATTGTTGGAGTGGAGCAAAATATTTCACCAAGATTTATTTGAAAAGTGGGTATCATCAAAGGGTAAAAGCACAAACCTGTGCCACCTTTTATAAAGAAACGAGATATCAAAATGTGACAGTTCGACATTAAAGACAAAAAAAAATGGTATTTGTGGTTAGAATATGAAGATGATGTAAATTGATAAAATGTGTACAATTGGATGAATTTTATGCCTATAATTTTTATAATTTTTTTGAGTAAGAATTTATTCATTTTATTTTATTTTGAAGTCCCTTTTTAAATTGTAAATAATATAGGGTGTAGTTCTTGTCAAAAAAGTATATGCAAATAAGCTTTTTTTGTTTTGATTTGAAAAGATCTTATAGATGACATGTATGGCTAGGGAACAAAAAAAGAAATAATTATTTTTACTTTATATTTTCTTTGTTATAAGTACTCAAGTTTGACCTTATTAGAATCCAACATTTTTTTCCTCTCATCAAAACTTCTCTATCGAATCTATACCTTGAAAAAAAAATTACATATTCATGAAGAGGATTCTCTCCTCTATAGGTAAATATGTTTTTAAATTTTTTTTAATATGATTTACTATTTTTTTCCTTTTTTGAGAGAGCATCTTTTAAAATGTTAAAATATTGACTTATAATATTTTGAGATTATAACATATTATAACTACCCAAAACACTCAAAAATTTATATAATGATGATATTGAATTTGAGATCTATAAAAAGGGTATTTTGAGTTTTTTTTTTAAAATTGAATTTGAGATCTATAAAAAGGGTATTTTGAGTTTTTTTTAAAAATTGAGTTTTGATAAAGAAATGAGATTTGACCAAAATAGGTTTTAGTATCCTAAATGGTGACACAGATCTATGCTTTTACCCCAGATCAAAATCAAAGAATGAGATGAATGTAAAATTACTTTCAAGACAAGTGAAAGTTTGTAAGAATGGTTGGTTATGCCTTTTGGCTTAACTAATGTACCTAGTAATTTCATAAGGTTGATGAATGAGATTTTAAAGAAATTCATGGCCAATTTTATGATTTTATATCTTGATGATATTTTTATATTAATTAAGACTAAAGAATAACACCTTGAAATTTTTAGACAAATGTTACATAGATTGAAAGAAGAAAAGTTGTTCATTAATTTGAAGAAATATTCACTTATGAAGGAAGAGATTGTGTACCTTGGATTTAAATTTTTTAATGATAGTTTGAGGATAGACCCTAAAAAAGTAAAGGTTATCCTTGATTAGTGTACACTTGAGAATATTGAAGAAGTTAGATCATTTTATAAATTGGCAAGTTTCTATAGGAAGCTCATCAAAATTTTTAGTGCAATATGTAATGCAATAACAAAGACTATGAGAGGGGATAAAAAGGATTTGAAATGGACACATGGAGCACATAATGAATTTGAATAATTGAAACAAAAGGTGGCATAATTACCCACACTTGGTTTTCTTGATCACCAAGGTTTTTCAGGTTGATTGTGATGCAAGTGGAAGAGCCATTAGAGCTATTTTGAGTCAAGAAGGAAGACATATAGCTTTCTATAGTGAGAATTTGAATGATTAAAAAAAAAGGCATTCTATTTATGATCATGAATTTTATGCCATTGTTCAAGCTTTGAAGAAATGAAGACATTATGTGATGCCTAAAATTTTGTGTTCGATACTAACCATAAAGCTTTGTAGTATTTGGAAAGTCAAAATAAGTTGAATAAGAGACACATGAAGCGGGTAGAGTTTTTGAAGAACTTTTATTTTTTGTTAAAACATAAGAGTGGATAGTCAAACAAAGTTGGTGATGCCTTGAGCAGAAGAAGGGACTTTCTAATAGAGAGAGATTTGAGGTATTTGGTTTAATAATTTGACACATTTGTATCAAACTGATCCTAATTTTTTCAAACCTTGGAAGGCTTATAAGAATCGAATGATGAGTAAATGACATAAGTATACTGGTTATTTCATTTAGGAAGACATGTTTAAAGGAAATTAATTGTGCATACATAGAGGATCTATGAGGGATAACATCATGAAAGTAAAACATAGTGGTGAACTTGCTAGACATTTTGGAATTGACAAAATATTCAAAATGGTCTATGACAAATATTGCTAGCCTCGGATATACAAAGATGTGAAAAAGATGGTTAAGAGCTATAGAATTTTTCAAACAACAAAGAGAAGTAGTCAAAATTTGGGTTTTTAATCACCATTTCCTATACCAAATAAACCTTGGGAATATATCAATATGGACTTTCTGCTTGGATAACCTAGAACCAAGAGAGGTAATGATTCTATTTTTATAGTGGTTGATAGGATTTTGAAAATAACTCATTTCATACCTTCTAAGAAGACATTTGATGTAGTACATGTGGCTGAATTATTCTTTAAGGAAGTGGTAAGATTACATAGGTTACCTAAAACTTTTATTTCAGATAGGGATACTAAGTTTATTGGTTACTTATGGAGGAAAATTTAGAAGAAATTGAATATTTAGCTTAAATTTAGTTTTACATTTCATCCATAGACAAATGAACAAACTAAAGTTGTCAACATGTGTTTGGGTAACTTGCTAAGATGTTTGGTTGGAGATAAGCTTGCTAATTAGGACTAGACTTTGGTGCAAGTTGAGTTTTCATATAATAATTCTATGTATAGAAGTACTAAGAAGACACCATTCAAGATAATAAATAGAATATAACCTAAAGAAACTATTGAGCTGAGGTATTTGAGTACTAAGATGAAGAGGAGTGCTAAAGCAAAGGAATTTATGAATTTCATGAAGAAGTAAAGAAACATTTGGAGACTAGTAATCAAGAGTATAAACTAAGAGAAGAAAAAGAAAGAAGACCTATTGAGGTTGTAGATGAAGCTATGGTTCACTTGAATTAGAATACATTTCTGCTTGTTACCTATAGCAAGCTTACGTTTAAGAAATTTAGTCCTTGTAAGATCTTGAAAAAAATTGATAGTGGAAACACTGTTGAAGTTGAATTACCAGAAGATATGGATATTTCACCAATAATAAATATTGCAATATCTTTTAGTATTTTGAATTAGAGGAAGAATTAAAAGATGAGTTAGATTATCCAAAGAGGAAGGCTGAAAATATTCAAAAGGTTTTGGATAATAGAGTAAGTAAGAGCACTAGATGAAAAGACTACATGGAGTACCTTGTTTAGTGGAAAGACAAACTAGTTAAAGATAGTTCATGGATAACACAAGCTAAGCTCGATCTTTATAATTCAAGTTAGACTATTATGGTTTCCTAATGTGGACATCCATTATTTATTCACCCCAAATGTCTAATGCAGGAGCATCTTGGGTCAATGAGCAATCTTGCATCAACCCAAAATATGCCTTTTTTTAATAGTAGTTTTCTATTCAAGGAGTAGCCATTGCTACTCATGGTTCCAAGTTGTATAAAGTTTCCATGTTTTTGTGGACCCATTGGTGATCCTCACCCTAAGTGTGTTGAATATTAATTTCCTTGTACTTGGAGTTTTGTGCCTCTTTCTCCACTCACCTATTTTATATACTGTATTGTGGAATTTCTTTCTATGCAAATTTCTATAATGATGTGACATCTTGTGCAATTGAAGGAAATATCTTGAATCTTGTGTGGACCTATGCTTAGGAGCATGAATTCTATTTTGATAATTATATAGTTCTTTTATTTTCTCCTCCAATGAAGAACCTATTTTGTAATTTAATTCCTAACAAGTTGACCTAAAGATAAGAATATTTTGATCATTATATAGTTCTTTAGTTTTCTCCTCCAAGGAAGGACCTTGTAATTAAGAGCTTTGATTAGATTTAGGAAAAAAATTCTATCAAGTCTTAGGAGATATGAAGTTTAGAGGTAGAAGAGAGTCTGAAGATTACACGCTATAAGATTTGATGTTGCAATACATTGTACAGGTCACAACCTAGAAGGCCTTACAATTGGACATGTCGGATGTTGATAGAATATATTATCATGCAATTTGTCTAATAATTCAACACCTGGTTCATGCATAAGTTAGTTTACTCTATTGAATACATGTTTTCTTTTGTGTGTATTCTTGGCAGGTTGTTAGCAAATTGGGAATTGCATTCCTTCTCCTATAAGTCCTACATCAATGATAGTGATGATGGGATAGGATTTATTTCTATTAATGAAGAAAATCCTAAAAAATAAATAAACGAAGTAAAAGAAGAAGAAGTCTAAGTGTCATAGATTGAGAAGAAAAAATATGATTGGATTATAGATAGTGGTTGTTCCCATCATATGACTGGACATATGATTTTTTTTGTTGAATTTAATAGTTATGATAAAGGAATAATTAGAGTTGGAAATAATGCAAAATGTCACATAAAAGGAAAAGGATTTATTTCTTTTTATAGAAAGACTAACACTGAGGATGTTTACTTTGTGGATGGCTTGAAACATAATCTTTTGAGTGTTGAAAAACTTATTGATATGGGAAATCAATTGCAGTTTACAGATAAGTCTTTCATTATCAAGGATAATAATGTTTTATTTATTGATAATGGTATAAGAACATGAGGTAATGTATTTTATTTTAACCCTACTAATATGACATGTTTGGTTGCTAAAGTGGATTATAGTTGGTTATTACATAAGATATTTTGTTACATTAACTTTGATAACATTGTGAAAGTTAATACAACATTTGCAATTAGAAATTTTCCTAAGATTGTGAAACCTTCTAATATGATTTGCAAAGAATGTGTGTTGGAAAATTAGAAGAAAATATTATTTTCAAGGAAAATGTTTACTACTTTAGTGAAGTTGGAGATTTCACATACAGATCTAGGTGGCTCTATAAGAACAAGAGATTTTGATGGAGAAATATACTTTATGCTTTTTATAATGATCTCACTAGAATGATATAGGTTGAATTTCTTAGAAATAAATCTAAAGATTTTGAGAAATTAAGGATATTTAAGAGTTGAGTTGAGGATGAATTTGGTTTGACATTTAAATGTTGGAGATCAGATAAAGTTCGAGAATTTATCTCAAATGAGTTTAACAAATTCTGTGAGGATAATGGTATAAAGAGACAACTTTCAATCCTAAGACTCTATAGTAGAATGGGAAAGAAGAAAGAAGGAACACATTAGTGACTAAAGTATCCAGAGAAATGATGTTTGAGAATAATGTATCACATATATTTTGGATAGAAGAAGTGAACACCACAATAGGACAAGGCACTGGTAAGACACCTTATGAAATTTGGTTTGGACATACATCTATTGTGAAATACTTTAGAATATTTGGAGGTAAATTTTGTATTAAAAGATATGATGATATTGAGAAGTTTGATTCTAGAAATGATGAAGGAACATTTCTTGGATATTCATTGAAGAGTAAAGCATATAAATATTTTAATCAAACATTGAAGACTATTGTTGAAAGTGCTGATGTGAGAGTTGATAACAAGTTTAGAATTCAAGAAAGGATAGTTGATTATGATTCTAATGGAGAGACTAATTGAAAAACTAATAATCAGAATGTTGATAAAAAATTATTTTATGAAACTAATATTGATTTGAATATTGAATTACAAAGAGAAGAACTTAGATAGGAATCAAGAGAAGATATTAGAATTGATAAAATGACACCTAAATGAAATGTGAAAAATAATAAACCTATGGAAAAAATCACTAGAAGTGTGAACAAAGTAGTTATCAAAAGAAATAAGGTTAGTGAAGAATTGTGTTTTATATCTCAAGTTGAACGCAAGAATATTGATTAAGCTTGTAAAGATGAAGTTTGGATAAGACCTATGAAAGAGGAATTAGAGAAGTTTGAAAAGAAAAAAAAACTTGGGAATGGGTTCCTAGACCTAAAGATAAGAATATTATTGAAATTAACTGAGCATTAAGAAAAAAGATGAATGAACAAGGTAAAGTTGTGAGAAATAAAGAAAGACTAGTTTGTAAAGGATATTCACAATAAGAAGAAATTAATTTTGAGGAACCTTTTGCACCTGTTGCTATATTAGAGGTAGTGATAATATTTTTGGCATTTGTAGCTAATAAGAACCTCAAATTTTATCAAAAGAATGTTAAGTCAACTTTTCTAAATGGATCATTTGAAGAGGAGGTATACATTGAACAACCTGATGGATTTCCTTTGATAGAAGGAAAGGACATGGTTTTTATGTTGAAGATAATATTTTATGGACTAAAAAAAGCACTAGGAGCCTAGTATGCAAGATTGGATAAACATTTGAATATTTTTTGATTTGTGAAAGGTAACATTGATAGTAATTTGTACTTGAGAGAAAGACTAAATATGGTTTGCTGATTGTTGTAGTATTTGTGGATGACATATTTTTGGAGGAAATGATGAAGCTAGAAAGACATTTTAAGAGGAAATGAATAAAGAATTTGAGATGAGTATGATTAGAGAGATGAAATATTTCTTGGGATTGTAGATTATATAGAATAAAGATGACATTTTCATATCACAAGATAAATATCAAAATGATTCATTAAAGAGTTTTGGATTGGAAAATATTGAACTTGTTGGAACACCTATGGTAAGAGGATGTAAGTTATTTAGACAAGATGAATTCCTTTGTGAAGAAAAATAATACACATTTTTGATTGGTGAATTGCAATATTTGACACATAATAGACCTAATATAGTTAATGTAGTTGGAATTGTGGCAATATTTCAAGAAGATCCTAAAGAGATACAACTTGCAGGAGTAAAGATATTTTTCAAATACTTGAAAGGAACTCCTGATCATAGGTTATGGTATGACTAATCACATGAGTTTACATTGTGTGCATACACTATTACTAATTGGACATGAAGTGTGGATAATATAGATAACACTACTGGTGAAGCATTATTATTGGGAGGAAGATTAATTTCTTTCTCAAGTGAGAAATAGGATTACATTTCACAAAGAACAATAGAGGTAGAGTAGATAGTAGTGGTAAATAATTGTAATCATATTATAATTTAGATGAAGTAGACACTGAAGGATATTGGAATTGAGCTTACTGATCCTATCATCATACATTCTGATAACACTAGTATAGAAACTATGTCAAAGAATCCAATTTTACATTCAAAGACAAGCCATGTTTCAATTATCACTTTTTAAGAGAGAAGGTAGTAGAGAAAGAAATCATATTGGAATATGTTAGCACAAAGGAGAAGATAGAAGATATATTTACAAAATGTTTTTCTAAGAAAACATTTAAGTACTTGATAGGTATGCTTGGGGTCATACCTCAACCTTATTCAAAGTAGTTTATATAGATATTGCATTAGTCTAGTATGTAACATAGCATTATTCTTTTGTTTGGATTAAATTCTTGATGCTTGATGCTTCTCCTATGGGGGAGTATTTGTATTTGAGCTGAGTCATTAAGGACTCTTGGTATTGGTATTTAATAGTGTCTTTGGACAGTTGATATTTTATAGATTGGATTAGAAATGATTGAGCTTTGAGAATTGACATAATGATCATTTGTCATTGGTTTCAATGGGGGAGAGTTTAGTACATGAAAAATACTCTTTTTAATATTCTTATGGGGGGGGGGGGATAGTAGCTAAGTAATATTGATGTCTACACATGGGAGATTAAAACCTTCCTCATTCATATTTATTATTTGACATACTGTATAGTTGTGATTAGAGCATGAAAAACTCTTTATGACCTATCTAAGATTGATATGTATGTTTATATTCATGGAAAACATGAATGGGGGAGTAAAGGAAGATGAGGAGGACATTTTTCATCTTGTGTCATCATCAATGCCAAAGGGGGGGCTTGTTAAGAATGACTTGTTTATGCAAATGCATGGAGTTTTTTCAGTATACCAAAGAGATGATTGAGTACTTATGTGTTGCATTCATGAAAATGTTTGTTATTGTTGTCAAAAAATTACTTTTTTGGATTGTTCTAGAAAAATTACTATGTCAATGTTCACAGAAAGAGTTATGAAGGTTTCCATGAGTTAAAGAAAGTTTTGTGGAGACTATTCTTAGAGAGAGTCTAGTTAACAATTTTTGGTATTTTAATTGTATCTTTTTGGAAACACTAAGGATCATCTAGTGCACTTGGATTATGGTTGAAGACATGTTCATGGTGCTATGTTTAACATGGAAGAATCAAATATTCATTCTATGAGTATTTGTGAAGATTGTTTAGTGTATGTTTCGTAGGAGGCCAACTATTGATAAAATCTTTATGGGAAGTATTAATTGTAATGTAAAGTGTATTATAATATCTTGATATGGTCCTATACTCTTTACCATAAAATAAGAAAGCCTCAAGGCTAGCTCAATACTTATTTTAGGACTTGGTATCAAGGAATGTTTATATCCTTGTGGTAAAGTGTGCATGGTATCTAGTGCAAATGGATATTATGTATGTGAGCTTGAATGCAAATTTAGCTAAGATTAGAGAATAGATTGATTTTGAGGATGTATCATGAGATTAAAAGAAATTATATTGGCAAAGAAGTTTCTATTTAGTTAGTATAGAATTTTGATATGTTCTCTTGAGGATTGTTTAGTGAAGATAGTTTGAGGGCGTTATTTGAACAACGGGTATAATTATCATCCTTTCAATTCCTAACAAGGTTGGCACAACTCTTGATAGGGTTGAAATTTCCTAACAAGGATTCAAAGTCCCCTAGTAGGAATTCACATGTATTGATTGTATTTCATTGGCTCCTAACATAGTCCATCCTTTTATAAGGAACTTTTATATTAGTACATCATCTTGTGGGCATCATTCCCATTTGGGTTTTCCCACTGATCAAGGGTTTCCCTAGTTGACATATCTAGTGTTATTGTTTACATGTTTTAGAATTAATAAATATATTGAGAATTGTTTTAAATGCACAATTGATTTACACCCCCACTCTTAGTTATCTTGGTGGACTTTACTTTCTAACACTTATGGGGTAACTTAAGACCTTTTTTGGAATTTCAGTGGCAAATAAAACCACACCATAGAATAGATGGAAGCTATTGGAAATGTAATGATAGACAAGTGACTGAGAGAGGGGGGGGGGGGGGGGTGGTGAATTAGGAACCACTTATGACTTCTTTAATAAATCCTTATTTATTAGATTTTTCAAATCTACTTGCATGGATGAAACATAAGGTAATAAAATATTGAACACCATAACACTTTGACACAATATTTGGTAACCTAGAAACCCTCCAAGGTGAAGGTAAAACTAAGGTGGGAATGACAACCATAATGCATTACTACTGCAGTAATAAAGTTGTCCTATTAGGGCTTACAATTGGTCACTTCTAGTGATCTACTCATTTAAGAGTAAGTAGGACTGCTAGATCCACCTTATGAAAGGATTTTACAATACAATGAAGTATGCACTCAGTTAAGAGATTAAGAAAAGGACTGTTAGGTCCACCTATTTAGGGGATTTGACTGATGCACATGTTAGGATGAACCAATAGGTTTATCTCTACTTTACAACTTTATTTTCTAATGAAGATCCTTTGAATAGTATGATCACTTGATTGTGATGGATGAGTCTCTATTGTTCCCTTGTACTACTTGGTAGCCTGCTAAACAAACTACTCTACCATATTCCTTATTCTCTTATAATGATATACAATATGTTCCAACTAATGATAATGATATAAATAAATGTGATACATATATATCCATCCAAATGATACCTTACATTAGGTCAGATACATAATATTACAATAGTTACAACAATAATAACCAAGTTGGCCCAATGTTGATACTTGGGTCCTATTGTTTACTCAGGTGTTATACCAAAACTCAAACAACACAGTGAACTTGGCTAACTCTAACAATCATTTGACATTGGGTGCTTAGTTCATATTTAACACTCAGTGAACTCAATTGACTCAGTTTACACTGCTCTGCTTGCTTGGTTGTCATGCTGAAATTGGAATGCTTGGCTACTTAGTTTACACTAAAGCTTAGTTCTTATTGTTGACTTGGTTTATAGAGGAGCTCTGTTAACACTTATTTTCTTAGTAACTTAGGCTTTTTTGATGCTTGCTACCTAAGGGAAAGCTCGGTTGTAGTACTAACTGACCTTCCATTGATGACTAAGTATTTTGGCACTAATTAACAATATGTCTTACCACAGGGTCAATAATATCCCCATTTGACATTAGTGACAAATTTTTTTATCATATTCAAATCCAAAATTTTAAGTCAAAAATCCCCCTTTCCATATGCTCATTTTGCAACTTGGTTTTGACTAAAACTTTGTAGTTCAGTTTGATTATTTTTTATTTTTCAAAAATTATTTTTGTGTGTCTAATTTCTTTATATATTTCCATACATATTCTATGCAATATACAATTCTCCTTGTACATATTTCCCCTTTTTTACATTTCCCACTTATTTTTGTTACAAATGCCAAAACTTTATAAGGTTATGCCAAAATAAGCAAGGAAATTATTGTGTACCTTCAAAATTTGAGATAAAGAATTATCCCTATTTTCTCACAATATCTTCAAAATATGTAGTTCAATTTGAATCTCTATTGATAATTCCATCATGCCATCTACAATTGATAAATTTGTGTCATGAACTAATGGCTTTTCGTATGTCAGATGTTTTTGCATTATGTCCATGTGGGGAAGCATCATACTCTAAATGTTTGTTAAAGATGCCCATATTATGGCTTCTTCCCCTAAAAAATTTTCCTATAAATCTATCAAAAATATTACTTTTTCAAAATGATTTGAGCAAGTTCTTAGATTCAATGCCAACTAACTAGCACTAGCCTTCAAGTCCATATCAATCTTTGCTAGTTTGTCCTTGATTTTCTTGGTAAAGTTTGATGTATCACTCAATTTTACAAATAAGGATATAACATTATTTACAACACCTTCTATTGTAGCAATAAGAGTGGATAGTTCCACTTGGTTAATTAATATATATTTTCATGGCTACATTTTCTAAAACTTTATTTTCAAAGTTTCTCTCTGCCCTTTATAGAAGCTTCTCTTGACCATCCAAATCTTTATTAAACTTATGTAAATGCTAACTAACTGATCAATAATAGGCCCTATTTCATTTACCTCAATTAACATTATATCTAGAAATATGTTCTTGATGTCTTCAAGAACTTTTATTTTATCTATTTCTACCTTCAACTTTTGGTATTGGGCATTCTTTCTTGATAGCTCGCTTAGAATATTCATTTGATTAGAAGAAAGATTAGATTGGTCCCAATTAGGAATAAAAATTTCTTCATCAAGGTCAATGTCTTCAATAACATTTTCTTTTTCTTTACCTTTGGCTTTCATAGAGAGTATTATTTCTTTTCCTTTTCCTTTATCACTCTCCTTTTCATATTTTGTTTGAAGCTTGCCTTCTTCACTTTTTTTGTCAACCATGTCCTTATCCTTGATAGGTTTTTGCTCAATTAGGTTTTCCCTAGGAGTAGTTAGATCCTATTTCTCATTTAATGCTAGGGTGGATGGAGGATTTTCTTTCTCCTCTTCTTCTATCTCATCCTTTTTTATACTTAGTGAATGTGTAATTTCTATGCCTTTTTCTTCCTTCACTTCACTACTCACTTGAACTATGTTCAACTCAGTAGATTGCAGCTCAGGTGAGACCTTAACTAACTTGGAGCTTGATGATACATGAGATTTTATTAGAGAGGTTGGAAGAGATGTCATGACTTCTACTGCTATCATTTCAAGATTAGACTCCTTAATGTTCTAAACATCTTTTAGATCATCCTCTTCCTTCTTATCATTCACATATTTTTTTTTTCTACATAATGGATGTGGACTGTACAATATCCTTAACTTTATCAACCAAAATTTGAAATGTCTTGAAACTTGGAGTTTGTCTATTCTCATGTTTAGACATAGCCTCCTTTATTTCTTTGTCAGAGAGATTTGGTGTTAACTTCCTTAGAGTCCATTCTTTGATGTCCTTCACTCTTTTGATTGCATTAGTCTAGTGGTGAGAAAAAACCTTTATTAGGGATTCATAAGCTTTCCCTTTTAGTTCAGTGGGGTCATACTTCCATCTGGCCATTTTCTTCACTAATGCATCTTCTATCTATTTCTACTCTTTATTTTTGAATTCATATTTGAAATATTTGAATCTTGCCATACCACTTCCTTCCCTTATTAATTTCAATTATTTCTCAAAGGATGGTGGGGGCTTCCTTAGTGATATGATAGATTTCTTGTCATCATCATTAAACTTCAATTTCCTTCTTGACTTCCTAGGGTTGGTGGCAATAATCATAGGTGTAGACTAGTTGGTGGTTTTTCTTTGTGCTATCCCACCTTTCTTCTTCCTCTTCTTCTTCATGTTCACTTTCCTCTTCTTCCTCTTCTATATCATTACTTTAATCCTCAATAAGAATGAGAGGGGCATCATTCTTGCCAAATTTCTTCTAAAAATTCTCCATACCTTTCTTACCTCCCTTCAAAATATGAGGAATTTGTATTTCAAGTGACATTCTTATCTTTGATTCTTTATAAGTTCCAAAATAAGTGGCCTTAGGATCCATTGGCTCATTGATAAGAGTTCAATGACATCTCTTGTGTCGTTAATGTTAACTCTGTATCCCAATGGTCTTACCAATCCAATCCTAGGTCTGACTACTTGAATATGAACTTTATCACAGTCAAGTAGGAAAAATATGTCTTGCTCAAATTTATAAACTGATTATTTAAGAATCCTAAACATTTTTTTCATTCTCTCCTTGAAGTTCTCAAAGAATGCATCCAGGATACCATCAAAATTCTTACCTATTTCACTAATGAAATCATTGATTTGGTATACCACAGGTCTATCCTTTCTCTATACAACATCCTCTTGGATAAAAAGAATCTTTATCCATAGAGAAATAAACATATCAAAAGAGAGAAAAAAATATATGACTTGTTCTTGGAAGCTCAGATGTTTTCCATGTTTTTGCTAAGTTGCAACTCAACAATGTCAAATGAACAATTGTTCTTTACTACCTTGTATGCTAGGTCAACCACCTCAAAAGGAACACTATTAGGTCTACTTGAACTGTATATTTCATGGGCAATAACATGGATTCCAAATTTGATTTTCATATCAGTGACATTGTTCAGCTTTATACCTCTTCCATCCCATTCAACTAGGGTTTTCTTAGACAATTCTCCTTTGGCTAGGGTTTTTTTTCTCTTGGGTCTATCTAGCATTTGATAACAAGTTATTGGGTGAATAATCTTCTTTGTAATCTTTATTGGTTATTCTAACCAAAAAGGCATATCATGAACCCTGCTTAGGATGTACCTAATCCATTTTACTTGAAATTTCCTTGACATGTGTAAAATGTGGGTCAAACCCTTGATTTCCAAATGCTTGTGTTCAAGTTTCAAAGCTCCATTCTCACACAAAACAGTATATGCCTGATCTAGCTTGAAAGTACCTAATTATTGAATTAAAAATTGATAAAATGTCCTTATATCATATTGAATTATAAGTACCATAGGTGGGATGGCTGAGTTTGCTCCTGTGGCATCCTTTTCTTCAATAATTGCAAGATACAATTTGAATTGAGCTACTTCACAAATTGCATTCTTCACCAACATGTCAGAACCCTTCCTCACCTTAATGCTTGATGTGGCTACCATATTGTTTAGTGATTGAGATAACATTTCCTACAACTTTTCTTTAACTAATTTTCTCTTAGATTGCTCAAGGGTTCAAAATCACTCTACACAGTTTGAATTCGTGGTGAAGGAATAAACCCTCAATTTCACCTTTTATAAAAATTTCAACTTTTAGTGCCTCATAAATGCTCCATAAATTGGTAGGTGAAATGGCTCAGTTAGTACAAACCCCAATTCAGCATGAACTATACATTGTGAAGCTTACTTAGAATTGATTGTTAACTCGACTTCACCCAATTAAGTCATATGACTTGGTTAAGTCATACAACCTAACCTTGGTTATAACTAAAAAAAAACTTCATAATGCCTACCAACTTAGTTATAACTGGGATTCAACTTGATTAAACCATGTTTCCATCATTTGTCCTAGTGTATCTGATATGTTGATTTGGACTTACTTCTTTTCTTGTCTGGAACTAATGTAGGATGTTATTTTTATGCATAGCTCCAGTGATTTCCTTGGGTGCTTACTCAAAGGTAGTTGACTCACCTAGTTCATTGACTTGGGTGTCAACAACTTCAAGGTTCTTATTAGGGCTCTCTAGAGATTTCCTTACCCATTGGTGATTCCTTTGAGCCTTGATCTCATCAATCTTTGTCCTTCCTTTATTTTCTTCACCAAAATTTGTAGTAGCTCAATTCATAAAATTTCTTGCTAAATGGCTGAGTGATGGGGAGTTCTAACTAGCTCTCAAGAGATCTTCTAGCTCTTCCTAAGACCTATCCTTTGGTCTTTCTAGGGTACTTCTCTTACCCTACTAAGATATCCCTACAAAGATCCCTATTCCCCTTAGAACTCTCTGGTAACTTCAAACAATAACCATACCTAAACTTCAACCTATGCACTCATGGGCTCAATCAGCCACTCTTCTTCCCACACCATTCTTGGGGCTAGGAATAGATTTCTCCCCTTATCCTAGTTGGTTTTGAATCCATATTTATCCATTCTAATGGTTTCTCACTTAGGTTTCCTATCAAGTTCTTGTTTTTCTAGTTTTAGGCCTTGTAGCCTTTTTACCCCAATTAGGCCTCCTAAAAAATAAGTTTCTTGGTATAAATAAGAATTCTTCCAAAAAAAAACTCTAAAAAAACTATGGATTATTCCTACCACCTATCAAGAATAAAATTCTTCTTGGGTCTTAGGTCATAACACTATCCATACACTGGCTTTCTTAGAAACCCCTATTTTTAAGGGTTTTAGGAGCATGTATGCCAGATTGCCTTCTATGCTTTCATTGGTTGTTAAAAGAAACTCCTCTACTCCCCTCCTTGCATTTTTAAAGAAAGGAATCACCCCTCTACATGATCCAACCATTTATTGGTTCAACCCAATCCATCTAGCAAGTTCTCTTGCTACTATTCTGCACAAACCACTAGCTAGAATACTGTTGCACTTTCCTCAAGCTTGGTAGTAAAATTAATTCACCTAAAAAAATTGACTCCAAAATCCATATTTAAATGATATATATAATTATTTACATTATTCCAAGTGGCCATGAATTTTTAACCATGAGAACTCAAGTTAAAGCCATTATTTACATGATTGATTCATAATTGAACAACGAACTGGTGAAACTTAAATGATTTTTAAAAATATTAGTACATGTGCCAAAATGCTAAAATAATGCAAAAAATATTTATTACATAACTAGAGACAAAATTTAAATGCATTATTGTAGTTCCGTCAATCCATTAAAGCCATGGATCAAGGCTAGATGTTACAAAATTTAGTCCAGAATCTTGGTTCTCAATCCACAATCCATGCAATAACTTCACCAACTTCCATATTAGGGTTTGATTGGACTTATATACTCTATTTCTACATGTTTATATCCTTAGATCTAGATTTGATAATCCCTAAATCTCTTTCCTATGTTTTAGGAAATGTTGTCATGACAACTTTGCAAACCACTACCCTCAATGATTCAACTTGACTTAAAACTACTACATATGACCTTAAAACCAATTAAGAACATCAAAATCCTAAAAAACACTCCACTTTGGAGTCTTGGTAAAATTTTGACCCCTTTGTTGACTTTCTAGGACTTAAACACCTAGATCCCAAATGACCACTCAAACACTTGACCCAACTCAACCCTATCACTAACTACTCACACAAAATAAATTAGGATTTCATAACTCAGTCCTTATTATCAATTGGTTAGTGAGCCTAACCTACAAGCCAAAATGTTTTAAATATCTTCAAAAGACCTCAAGGTGCTCGTACACCATTGAATTCTTTACATACATAACATCTTTTAGTGGGATTCCTTTTCTTGAAGTGAGTTCTTACACAATTTTCTCCAATTTGTCCATATTCTCCACATAGATAACATTTGTACTATGTGTTGTAGTACCAATTGATAAATTCTCATGGTCTTGGTCCAATGTTCCATCACTTTTTTATGCACTCAAAGTATTTTTGACCTTGCTTGTTACATGCAAAACACTTTCTTTCAAATTTTGGTTTATCTTTGCATTCACTTGCTCTATGTCTAGGCTTATTGCAACTATAGCAACTTCCATTGAAATTTGACTTTCCAATATTGCTCCAACATTTTTTTGAAGTATGACCTATCTTTCCATATTGATTGCATGTAGGGATTTTGTTCTTTTGAGCTCCTTGTTTAGTGTAACCCATTCTAGTTGTGCCTTTAGGTCTATTCAAAGTTTTCTCTTATAATTGATTCACACTTTTTTGTGACCTCAATTTTTTCTCATTTAGTTTCTTTTCACCTCTTAGTTCATTCTAGAGTCTTTCATTTTGTATCCTTAGATTGATGACTTCTTGATTTGCATCATTAAGATAAATTAGTGTATCTATCTCCTATAATGATAGTTGATGGATTTCATTATCTTTTTCTTCTAACCTTGTGCTAAGAAATATTTTATCTTCTTCCATTTATTTATCATTCTTAGCTTCTCTCTTTTGTTCCATGACTTCATATATGCCAACCGAGTGAATTCCCTGTTCTCTTTTCAATTTTTTGATTTCTTCTTATAGAATGAGGTTCCTTCCAAGTAGATGTTCTATGGTTGCATCTACTTCTTCTGAACTTATTTCTTTGCATATGTCTTCTATCCTTTCTTAAGTATGTAGATAATCATTCATCTATAATGCTAACTCTTTTCTTCTCTTCAGGGATTGAGAGAGTTGATCTCTAAGTTTCTTGATTTGTTCCATGGTCACATGTAGCTCCATCTTTTCATTCTCAATGGCTTTCCCTAATTTGTACACTTCCATTGCCTCTGATCTTTACTCTCAAGTTGCTAAACTTTTGACAAGAGAACCTTTCTCTAATACTAATTTCTATAAATTTAATGCTAGACAAAGGGGCCGGGGGGGGGGGGGGTGTGAATCAAGAACCACTTATAACTTATTTAATGAATCCTTCTTTAAATTATATTGTCTAATATACTTGCATGCATGAAACATAAAGAAAAACAACACCATAACACTTTGATACAATATTTGGTAACCCAGAAACCCTCCAAGGTGAAGGTAAAACTGGGGTGGGAATGAAACCCACACTACTTCACTACAATAGTAATAAAGTTTTCCTATTAGGGCTTACAATTGACTGCTTCTGGTGATTAACTTGGTTAAGAGTAAGTATGACTTCTAGGTCCACCTTGTGAAAGGATTTTATGATACAATGAAGTATGCACTCTATTAAGAGATTAAGCAAAGGAGTGTTAGGTCCACCTGGTTAGAGGATTTAACTAATGCACCTATTAGGATGAACTAGTATGTTGATCTCTACTTTGCAACTTTGTTTGCTTCTTTAGTTATAATGATAGACAATATGTTCCAACTAATGATAATGATATAAAGAAATGTGTTACATATATATCCATCCAAATGATACCTAAAATTAGGTTGGATACATAATATTACAATAGTTCCAACAATAATAACCAAGTTGGCTCAATGTTGATACTCAGGTCCTATTTTTCACTCGAGTGTTATACTAACACTCAAGAAACATAGTGAACTTGGCTAACTCTAGCACTCAATTGACACTAGATTCTTAGTTTATATTGAACACTCAGCAAAATCAATTGACTTGGTTTACACTACTCTACTTGTTTGGTTGTCATGCTAAAACTAGAATGCTTGACAAAGTGGTTTACACTAGAGCTCGATTCACATAGGAGCTCAATTAACATGTATCTTCTTAGTAGCTTAGGTTATGCTAATTCTTGATGCCTGAGGGAAATCTCAGTTGTAGTACAAAGAAGCCTTCCATTAATGACTAAGTTTTTTTTCACTAATTGATAATATGTGTTTCCATAGGATCAACATAAGCTTCTAATAAATGGCCTTGGGAATACCCCTAATCTTATCTTGTGGGTAGAGGAATTATAGAAAATGTTAAGAGGAATCTACGCCCTCTAGGTTTTCTAGAGAGGATAAAATTATACAGACCAAAATCTATTTAGGTTCATTCTCTATTAAATCAATCTATTTAAAACTCATTAGTTGTCCAAGTGATTCTTCTAGCTAGAGAAAAGTTTGGAATTCTTAGATCCTACGAAAGATTTTTTTTGTGTGGTGGAAAATACTCTATAGTAAAATACACACTCAAAAAAACCTCATGAATATCAACTTTTAATTAGTTTAATAGATGTACATTATGCTATAAATGAGAAAAAAGTATCATCTACCTTCTCATTGATTGTCCCTTTTCTTCAATAATACATGATATAAATATATCACTAGGATTTTCAAGCAAGATCTACAAAACATTATCCATCATTGGAAATGGCAATTTAGGAACCCTCTTATCAAGCATCTATGAAAAAAAATATCCCCAACATTTTTTGGAGCTTATGGAAGGGGAGAAATAATTTCATATTTAGGGATGAGGAGAACTCAATGGAAATGGTATTGTTAATCCTTGAAAAGGTACTATTAGAGAATATGTGTGCTAGTAATAAGAAGACCTCAACTAATCCTTCATTTGATGAGGACTATAAACTATCTATAAGGGGGAATTTTCCTAAATCATCTTACATATTTAGTAATTCTAAGAGGTGGGAAAAAATGAGAGCTTTATTTTCTACTGCTCACCTCTATTGGGAGACACTTAACTTTTATTATGG
Source organism: Cupressus sempervirens (assembly GCA_028749045.1). Taxonomy (NCBI): domain Eukaryota; kingdom Viridiplantae; phylum Streptophyta; class Pinopsida; order Cupressales; family Cupressaceae; genus Cupressus; species Cupressus sempervirens. The sequence continues at coordinate 579,966,747 of CM053787.1, forward strand.
AGATAGATAACACATGGCTATACAAGGAGGTATTTATAGGGTTTGCAATGGAGATTTGGTGCTTGTTTACACAAGAAATGTAGACACTTCCTCTTGTAATCAAGTTTTATCTATGGCTCTATTTTTGGGATTTAAATTGGTCCTCTCCATTGGTATTATAAAATTCATTATTAAAGGGGAATCAAAAAATATTATTGAATCTACTGACGGAAATAAGAAACTAGGTTGGGGATTGAGAAAATAATATCAGGGAAAACTTTAAGAAACCCCCTCCAGAAAAGGATACAAATTATTGGTGAAAATTTCATTATTTTGAAAAACCAAATTATTTTTATCAGCAAATCTCTCAATTTTTTTATTATAAATATTATTTACTTTGGCAATTATTTTGGAATCATAATTTTTTAGTAGAAAATATTGGCAAATCTCAATAATAAAAGGAAGTTCGCTAATCATCATGGAATATTACAAATCAAGATTGAACATGTTTTATCTCGCAAAAATTATGAGGATAGTTACATTATATTTTAAATCAATAGTGAAAACTAAATATTGGTAATATATCCATAAAGTAACTAATAATTATGATAATTATTGGTGAATTAATTTTAATTTCTTCAATAATACATAATATTTAGGTGAATCGAATCTAATCATGTATTGAATATTGTGGCAAATCTTTGAGTTTAATTTTTTTAATAAAATAAATTATTGAGGGATTTTAAATATTTTAGAACTAAATTTAATAAAAATGTGGCAATTTAGGTTGCATTAAATCTTAACTTATTAGCCAAATTACTAGCAAAAAATTTCCAAAATTCACAAAATTATGAATATTCACCACTAAAAAACACCCTAGAATATATTTAACAATGTCAATACTATGTTGAGGGGACTGGAAAAATTCTTTATACAACATGTATTTAGAGAAGAAAATATAGTGAAAGACTCTATTGCTTCTATTGGACTAGAAAAACTGGTTATGATAGATGCAAATATTGAGCCTCCCAAAAGATGCAAAAACCATTATAGGTAGATAAAAACATAAGAACAATAAATGCTAAATTAGAACCTTTTACATTGGAAGAAACAATATTGGTTCTCCTAATTTGTATATTATGGGTGGGTGATGTAGGACCATCTAAGGTTAGTGGAAATCTTGCATCTTTCTTCTTTTTTCATTCTTTGGTGGCAATTGTTAATTTTTCTAGTGTTTGTCAGTTGATATGTTTGCCAATTATAGTGATCATTGATTGATGTGTTTGTTGATAATTAGATTCCATGAGGAGTTGTATGATTCTTTTATAAATTCATTTGAGATTCTTTTTAATGAATCTTGGAACGTATGAGGATTTATATCTACAATAGTAGTTTCTTCTGAGTTCATGATCTTGAGCATTGATTTTATCTTTGGGGTTCAACCTATGAGTTGTAATAGATTTCATAATCACAGGATAATGTGCATCTTCTAGGAAGACATGGATGTTGATGTGAATAAATATTTAGTACCTTTTATCTATTCATAGTGGGGAACAATAGACTAATATTGTAGGTAGAACTTGAGATCGAGCTCTTGTGTGCATAGTGACTGCTTGTGGAACTCATACCTATTGTAAATGATACAACTAGGTAGGACTTGTTTCCTAACATATTTTATGTTACTCGTCATTAAATTTGAATGTAATAAATTGAATCTTATCATTTATTTCTTCCTTTGCATTTTTTGTGTGTGTGTGTTACTCTTGTTTTATTGTTGGACATCTCTATTGGGGATTTTCCATTCTAGAGATGCATTAGTGGGAGATATTCTATGTTCAAATTAAAATTTAAAATTGGAAACATTTGATATTAGAGGGACATATTTCACATGTTGTAATTGTTATTTAGAAATAAATTATCATTTGATTGTTATGTTGGCATATGATGAAGATAGAGAATAGTTTTGTCTTTGAAGTCAAATACACAAGGAACCTATAAGGCAAGCACTATCAACATACAGAGGGACTATCAAAAAGAGGAAAGAGTTATTGTCATGCTAATATCATATATAGGAGGCACTATTAGTGTGATAAGGAAGTTTTGATTAAGTAAAAGCAAGTTTTAAAGGACTCGAAACCTATACAACTACAGAGTTCTGGAAACAAGCAAGAGAAAAGAACTACAAAGAAAAGAAACCAAGACCAAGTATGAAACAAACCTTAGACAAAAAAAAGAGGTCACAAAGGATAGTGTTGGAAAAAATAGCAAAAGTCCAGCAGAGGAATAGTAACCGACCAGCTAAGGAGTGTTGATTAGATTCACCGCCTGGTCCACTAGAGAATGCATGGTTTTAGTAGCAGCTTTGACCTCATCTTTCTTATTGGTTTCCTCAATCTTCTTCAAATGGGCCCAGGTACGCATACTTGGTCCTTGAGAATCAGACCCCAAAGGAGAATCCTAGTCTTTACCTACCTCATTCTTCTTCAAGAAGGTAGAAACATTTTCCACCATCTACTTAAGTTGTGTGTCCATGTTGCCCAGTCTGGATTCAAGTTTTGACACCTACCCTTGGATACTACTAATATCCTTGTCCATAACCCTTTTTTTAGCTTCCAACATAGGAATCTTATGCATCAAATTTTTAACTTCTTTAGCATTTCCTATGACCTCCAAGAGCTTGTCAATATGCTATCCTAGAGTTCTTTTCCCTCTTGCCATTTTGGAAAATTGTTCCATTTCCTTGTTTAGCAAAAACATTTTATGCTTTAAGATGCCTATGTCCTTCTGAATAGAGCCTAGGTTTCCGAACATACCTTTAGAAAACCCTAACCTACTATCACCCCCTTTAGATTTAGATCCTTGCTCATCAATATCAGCATCAGAGTCATCTTTAACTTTCTTAGCATTTTTATTGACCTAATACCATGTAGGCTTCCTTTTCCTCTCCAAGCAATGAGCCAAAGGCTCATCATCAGAATGAATGGACACTCTCTCATCTAGACAACCCTTACCTTTACCTTTACTGCCTCCCCTATTTTTGATGTGCTCGTGAACAATTTCTTCAACAAAATCACTTTCCCTGTCCTGGTCAGAATCCTCCTTCTTATTATTCTTCTTCTTTTTCTTATTTCTACCAATGGAACCAATTTTAGGGATAGCCAGACCTCCTTTAGCCTCATCTTGTGTATCAGAGTCATAGCCTTTTTCTTGAATACTCCCTTCCATATCTTGATCTTCCACTTTAAAATTATTTGATTTTTGGATTTTTTTAGATTTGAGCATGTTCATGATCAAAACCATAAGCCCTTCATGGCATACATGTTGCCCAGTTGGGTCATGTTGAATGGCTTGAGTAGAAATTGCAAGAGATTGCAAGAAGTAGGAAGGAAAATTCACCCTAATATTGTGTCAAAAATGATTTGCAAGCACAGAGTGATAACCATACAATTTGGTATATCGACCATCCATAGTTAAATATTCCATAATGACAAAGAAAATAAACTACCACGGACAAGACATAGAAGCTAAGATAAAGTAAGAAGTACCTATCTTAAGCAGATAGTTTCTTTCCTATTTAGTCTCAACAAAATCATCAATTGCCTTGTCTGATATCTTCCTTTCCTTGTAGTAATTCATCCCATCCAAATCCAACCTAGTAGCCTCCACACTGGTCTCAACCATAACCTCCATCTTCTGGTTCTCAACCAAAATTGAGCCATCCTTCCAAGATTTTACAAACTAGTGCATGATAGTAGGATTATTTCTTTTAAGTCTCTCCATGTAGCTGGTAAAATTACCACGCTTGAGGTTTATTCTTCCATTCTACACAACTAGGTGGTTTGACCCATTTCCACTTTCCCCCCATAATCTCTGCAACAAGCACCCTAAATTGTTCTGACTAAGAAACCCCAAACTCTCTACAAGATGAGGCTCTGGTTTCCTCACACTAAAGAACCCCAATCACCCTACAATCACCACAAACTAAACACTAATAGAAATAAGTAACCCATAATCCATGCAAGCTGCCCACATTTCAAAAAATAATAGCCCACTTCACTACAAGTAGGTAAAAACCATAATTCCTTGATAGTGTCATTATTAAAAGATGTTTGTTGGGATTTCCATTTTTCATGCTTGACAAACGCATGACCATCAGCAGGTAAAGTGGCATATGAATCCCACATGATTTTTTGATCATTATAACACACCACATTGGAAGCCCAATTGGCTAAGCCATTTGTTTCCCTATAATTATGGGAAATAATGTAATTTTGAAAAGAATTAATAATATCCCCAGCCTTAAATATAATGTTACTAATGTTCCATGATGGTGGATATATCTTCTTTAAGCAATTTATAATGTTGAGGGAATCACCTTCAATCCAAATATTTACCAGATTCAGGTCTTTGGCATACATAAGACCATAAAGAGCAGTTGAGGCTTTGGCAACATGATTGGTTTGACACCTCCAAAGGTATAGCCATACCACCAACAAAATCACCATTAGAATTCCTAATCACCACTCCACAACCAGAAATGCCCAGATTCCCTTTCGAGGACCCATCAAAGTTCAACTTAAACCAATTAGTTAGGGGACAATCCCATCTAGCACTTTCGCTTAGGTTAGGATCCTTTGCATCCAAAATTAGGCTCCTTATATTCCAATTATTCATCACCCCCACATCCCAATCATTAGAAGGTTGCTGTCCCTTACCACAAATTTTGATATTTTAATATAGAAGGACCTTGATTTTATGGAAAACCTTAATAGAGTTGGATTCCACTCCTCTAAAGATCCTATCATTGCATTCTTTCCAAACCCCCCAAAAAAGACAAGGAAGTATAAAATTCCACAATTTAATAATCAGAAGGTTCCTAGAAGGAGCTTTCCAAGACAAAAAGAACAACTAGTTAGTAGCATGAGGGACCTAGTCCATATTCATTAAGTCCCAAAATTTATCCCAAACCTTAGTAGTAAAGGGGCAATGGAGCATTAAATGATCCATCGATTCCTCATCATTCTTACAAAGAACACATCGATTAACAATGAAGAATCCTCTCTTCTTGAGATTATCAAGGGTTAAAATTCTGTTTTGCAAAAGGATCCAAAAAAATATATTAATTTTAGGAGTCATACCTTTTATCCAAGCCATTTCCCAATAGGGAACCTCATAATCTTCAAAAGAATTAGCAAAAGATGATGAAGTAGAGTACACACCACTAGAATCCTTTTTCCAAATCAAAACATCATCTTCATGGTTCAGACAATAAGCATTCAAGCAATTAGCGAGCTCAACAAAATTCAAATCCATGCTAAGAAGATTCACCCATGAGTCATTCTTCTAGTAATCACTAACTAGAGTACCAAAATGAGTCTTGCACTGCTCCATAAACCCATTCCATCTTAGATCCTCATAGAGGGGGTAATCCAAAATCCAAATATCTTCCCAAAAAAGTATCTTCAACCCATTTCTAGCCTTCCATTTGACTCCTTTCCTTAAAATGTGTTTAAATTTATGAGTATTCTTCCAAATCTGAGATCCCCCTTGATTTGATCAGAATAAAAAAGAAGGAGATGTTAAAAATAAAAGTTATTCCAATTATGTTTATAATCCCAAATATTCCTCCATTCCCTCTCTTCCTTTTTCCATCTCCAAAGAAGTTTAGCCAATAAAATTTCATACATAAAAGAAATCCTCTAAAGCCCAAGCCCTCCCTTCCCCTTGGGAATGCAAACATTCTCCTAGGCAATAAGAGGAAGTCTCTTTTTAGTCTCCATATTTGTCCACAAGAAAGTTTTCTATATTTTCTCAATAGCAAGTACAAACTTTCTCGAGATTTTAAAGACACTCAAAGCATAGAGCGGCACACTTTGGAGGATAGATTTCAAAACAATGACCTTCCTAGCTTGACTAAGGATGGATCCCTTCCAACCATCAAGTTTTAAGTGAATCTTGTCAATCAAAGAGTTCCAAAAATTACTAGGGGGAGATAAACCCAAAGGTAGCCCCAAATAAGTTCTAGGCAAGGATCCGCTTTTACACCCAATAATCCTTTAAATCTTTAATTGTCTAGCCTCACTAACATTAATAAAATAAATCACACTTTTATTTCAATTACTGATTTGGCCAAAAGCATCCCCATAGTCAGTCAAAGCCTTCTTAATATTCCTAGCATTTCTCATCAAGGCCTCCCCCATAACAATAGAATCATCCACAAATTGCTGATGCAAGCACACTAGAGTAGAGGAGCACTACTACATCTGAGGCCATTTTTTGACCATTATTGGTCAAAATTTTGACTTACATTTCGACCAATCTTTCACCAACATTGACCAACACATTGGTCAAAATTTTTCTGCTTGAAAGTTTGACCAACATTCTGGTTGGTCAAAAGTTTGACCAATATGTTGGTCGAAAAACCTCTATAACCACAGTGCAAGTTTTGCCAAGGATTGGTCAAAATTTGGACCATTGAAGATTTTCATTTTGACCAATATAAGTAGAAATTTTGACCAAAAATGGTAGAAAGTATTGGCCATGAAAGCTGGAATGGTCAACCAATGAAGGTAGAAATTTCAACCAATATAGGTAGAACTTTTGACCAATAAAGGTCAAAAAGTTTGACCAACAAAGGTCAAAATGTTGACCAAGAAAGGTAGAAATTTTGACCAATGATGGTCAAAAAGTTTGACCAATAAAGGTGGATAATGTTGACCAATAAAGGTAGAAATTTTGACCAATGATGGTCGAAAAGTTTGACCATTGAAGGTAGGAAATATTGACCAAGAAGGTAGAACTTTGGACCAATGAAGGTTGACAATTTTGACCGCTGAAGGTAGAAATTTTGACCAATGAAGGTAGAAATTTCTACCAATGCCTGGGTGTAATTTTTTTTTCAAGCATTCTATAAAATAGTTCACATGCTTTCCCTATGATATGACATTTTGCATGCATCCTGCAGTGTCTAATCCTGTTGATGATGGATTATAGAGAGTGATCTGAAACGATGATGCTAAAAAACATCACAATCAAATCCAAAATGAACTTGCATTACAAATGGATTGTGGAAATCTGATATTGTTGATTTTGCATGCATGTCTACCAGGACAATCACAACTTAAACATGCATGCAAAATCAACAATATCAGATTTCCACAATCCATTTGTAATGCAAGTTCATTTTGGATTTGATTGTGATGTTTTTATTTCATATCACTCTTCGTAATCCATCATCAGCTAGATGAGACACTGCAGGATGCATGCAAAATGTCATATCATACAGAAGGCATGTGAACTATTTTATAGAATGCCTAAAAAATATTGACACTAACTAATCAAATTGTCGTAATCACCGACAGTAACTAATATGCTTCTTCATTAATATGCCCGATACAATAACCAAACTTGGCAACTATGCATAGCAACTTATACGCTAAAAGGAAATCATTTAGGAGATACAAAATTTGAACAACCATATGTTAGGATTCTACAATAAAACATCACTTGCCTAAGTTTGACAGTTGAGATTAAGTTTGTCATCCTCCCTACAATATGTTCTGATGGCCTGCACATCCACAAAAGTTCCAGCATCTTGAATTTGTAGAATAAGAATTGTTTCATAGCGAATGAACATGATTGACAATAAATCATCATATAAAAAGACTCCCATGTGAAGCATGAATAGCAAAGGAAATGAATATGGGTGATAGGGAAGAGAATTCAATAATAGAGGCTTTTAACTTTAGTTATATATAGTCATGATATGGGTAATGCACAACTGCCTCCTAGATTCATGTTCCATCCCACATATGAAGAGCTCATAACACATTATCTCATTAGAAAAGTTTTAGACAAAAATTTCACAGGAAGGGCCATTATTGAAGTGGACCTCAACAAGTGTGAGCATCAGGGAGGGTTCAATTCCCTCCTTTATTATTTACTGTGCGTATAATCCCACACACCCATTTGATCTTGAATGATATGTAATGAATGCTGGGTGTTTGTGCTGAGTGTTGAGTAAGGCTTATCTGTTTGGCACAAAAGAAAACTTTAAGTCTTGTACCAAGGAAGCAACTGAGCCAATCTCTTTGTCAATAAGGGTGCAGTTTTGCTAGTGTATCCTTCACAATTGTTGTATCTACAAATTTTGAGGAATGATCCTTGATCTTCCTCTTACAATAAGACATACATTTGAGATCTACCATAAGAGTGGGGACCAATGTGAAAATCTGAGTCTAAGTTGATGATAATTTCCTATAAATGTTGTTCTATCCAATTTTTGTTACAAGATATCAAACAATCAGCCCTTATTCAAGATTGGATCTGTTTCTTGTTATAATGAAATTTCAAGGCCTTCACCTACTTTGATGCTTTTGATGTATGATTTTGAATAAATATATTAAATACAACATAAAAATATACCACCTTAAATGTATGTTTTCCATGGGTGTTTAAATAGTGAAATAATATTCACTTTATATGTTGTATGGGAGGAATTTTTGTTTTTTGTTATTTTAAAGCCTTTCATATGAAATGGTGGTTCCTTGATTGTTTTGCTCACTATCAAGATATTTTCCAAATGGTAAAATTAAACTACCATCTTTGGAAATTATCAATGAACAATTCTTGGAAAGTAAAATGCATAGTAAATATCACTATAAATCCACAATTTACAAAGTTGTTGAAGCTTCCATTGTGTACCCACGAAACAAGCTAAAAAGGCTTATAGTAATAGAGATCAAATACTGCATAACTGCCTTTTGTTGTTCAGTCATCTTGAGGTAGCACTTCATTTCTGTGGATATTTAGTGCTAAGGCTTTTGGTACCTCTTTTGTATCTCCTGCTTGTAGTTGCTTCCAGTCTTTTTGATCTTAATAATTTTAGTCGTCTAGCTTGTCTTTTTGCTAGTTTTCTGATGGCATGTTTTTCTTGCAAACTTTGGGTTACAATTTCAATTACCTTGAGCTTCTTTATTACTTATAATTTCTACAAAATAAAATGTTGGATGTTACTGTTTACCAGTTAAGTCTTCCTAGTAGTAATAATAGTATCATGACAAAGTTCATTAAAAGGTATAGTATGATGATGTGTGGCACAGTATGTTCATGTCTGTTCATGTATGTTCATTTCTTGACATCTCTTTTTCTCAGGCTTCTCTAAGATTCTCATCTTACTCCAACAATCAATGCAGTGGGCCTTTTTAAAATGTTGCTTGCCCTCATGAATAACCATAAAGTGATTGTGTGCTTTAGTTAAATCAAACAGTGGACAGACATCCATTTCTAAAAATTACCCATGCATGGGTAAACTCCAAATCAACAAAGAACGATACAACTTTGAGAAGCAACATTGATTAAAGCTCACACTAATGGTTCCTTAAATTATAATATGATGAGGTCCAGGGAAAGAACTAAACAATGTTATGGATCTTTAGTAGACAAGTGTGAAACATGAATGATGTTTTCTCTTCCTAAGTATTTCTACGAAAACACCTTAACCAAATCATAATGATTGTAGCTATCAGATCTCAATGACTGATCTATATCACCAATTCTGATGGATCTAATTAGTAGGAGTTACTTTGTGATGGCCTAAAAAGAAGAGTCAAATCAAGGGAGAATCTTCTTGTGATTTTCATAAAAATAAGCTGATTTATGTTGGACTGCAATTATAGAAGGAAGAAAAAGAGAAACTAGATAGATAGAAATAGAAGAGTTGACAATGCAATCCAATAGAGCAATAGAGAAGAAGAGCTCAATCAACTTCATACATGTTGCAAGTAAGAGAAGAAAAATAGTAGAGCCAGAAGCAAAAACTTAAAAGAGCCTATGTATAAGTTTGAAGAACAAGACACCTATTGTAAAAGAAATTCTAAAATCTGGCCTCTTCTTCCTTTCTTTTCTTGACACCTATTGTATATCCAGTCTAATACATCTTGACACTTTCCTCAATAGAGCCTACACTATTGTTTGCTATACATATATTAGATTACAATAGTAACATCATAGAAAAAACTACATATAATAAGACACCAGATACTTAAATAGTCCACACAAGAAGGCATCAAAAGCAATAAAAGACAATTTAGAGAGGTTCAAAATGATGAGTTAATGTGCATGGTTTGCCTATACACAATATTGCACTAATTGTTCATAGTAGACAAAATATATGTGCATTGTTAGGCAGCTTCTGCCTAACAAAGCCTACTCTTAAGTTCCCATAATCAAAAATTGTATGGTATGCACTCATGAAAATAACTCCAAGAATCCTAAAAAAAAATTAGTGTTTACAAAAACTTACTCTAAATCTATGTTTGCAAATAGAAAAGGAAAAATTACATGGCACAACATACCATGTCGAACCCAATTGGTGGAGGAACATCCATGACCACAAATTTTCCTAGGCACCTAGCAGTAGCACCTTCACCAACTTTCAGAATATATGCCTCCTACAACACCCACATGGAATGGATTAAAATATTTCTTAAAATAGTGAAAATTAAATATGATAGAATACATCCATTTAGAAAAATGAAACATATACTGTGAAAATTAAATAAAGATCCTAGTGTACTTTTCAATTGTCTTAGCATTGAGACATCTATTGACAATGAGTATGTGACTGGGTCATATAATTTCAATCTTATTTCTAAGAGTAAAAATGCAAGGGAATGTTAACTTCCAATTTATGGATAGAAGGACAACCTGTCAATAGAGTTCTAGGATAGATTTGGAGAACAGTATACAAATATGATTTATGGATAGTAAAAAGGATTTGTAAATGGAGTTTAAGGATATATTTGGATCATAATATATAAGCATGAAGTATTATCCATTGATCTATTGACACATAATCTTTATGATAATCATTGAATTGTACATAAGGATGTTATTCAAAGGTGTGCATCTATGTATTCATAACAATCTTGGGAGTTCTTGCATGTGTGGCTGGCAGGATCTGTGCTGCCTGTTGTTAAGTGCAAACACAAAATATGACTGTGTTGGGTGGATGGAAAAAACTTGTGCTACTTGTCTCGATGGAGATCTATAGTTGAAGAAATCCCAGTTGCTAAGCCTGCTTGAGATTATCAGATTTGTTGCACAATGTAAAAGTAGAGAAATTGTTTGGGAGATTTGGAGAATGGGATTTTATGATTGTACTTTATTTTTATCATGGGTCTAAAGGATTTTCTGTTCCAAATTGAGTACTTGGATTGAAGAATTTCTTTGCTTTGAGTTACTATGTTCCCATGAAAACATGACACTGTGCTAAATAACTCCAAGTACTGAAATGCTCTGTGGAAATGTTGGACCTGTCTCTTGGCAGCAGAAGATTTCCTTTCAAATTTTAAGAGGAGACTTTTATGTTGGAAGCTAGAATTAAAAATCTACCTATTACAAGTTCATAGAATATAGAGAAGATCGAATGCTAAGCTTTTTAAAGAGATAGAAAAAACACAAAACACTATTATATGCTGCTATGTACAAGATTACTTTCTATAATTATATGTTTTTGTAGATCTATACTTTTATAAACTTAATTTTATTATATAAAGCTTTAGTTATGCTTTCAAATAAAACATCTATCGGTGTCTCCTTGCACCTCCTTTTGGTGCAAGTGCTAGTTATATATGAATTGTAACGAGAACCTTTTGAAATCACACACTGATTATTCTTTCATAATGATAAGTCTATGCTATTAAAAACTTTCAATAATAATAATAATTCATAAGCAGTTATATCCAAAAGCTATCACTGTGAAAAAATCTTACCCTCTTATCCTTACTTTCTCAATCTCAAGTCACGATAAATTATTTGTGGTGGAGAGTACACAAAAGTTTCCTAAATGCCCAATTGGGAAATATGGTCTGATGAAAAGTCATTATCAAGAATGAAGAATGAATATAATGTGGCAACAAAACAAGACTGTGAGGTGACAGTTAATGGCTAGTTGTAATGCCAAGTGTTTCTTTCTCTTCTTTGCAATTGCTACTCGAGTAGATTTTGATTTATCCCCTATGATGAACTCATACATTCAGTATTCATCAACTTCTTATTATGTGATTAGTGAGGTTTATCTATTGATCCATCTAATATTTCTTCTTCCTTTACCTCCTGCACATTGAATCTACCTTGAAGTTTCCAAAGCCCTTCTAAAAAATCCATTTTGTGCATATCCCATGGTTTATAGCTTTCAATAAGACCACATTTCGGTTAGCTCCCATTTTTCCACTGACATAGAAATTGCTGGCAAAGGGTACATAATTTGGCTTTGCCTTTGCCATTGGTACTAGTATGAAAAGTTCTAAACCTATTTCAGTGAATCTATAAATGTATCTATTAGACGAATCTACCCTTGTCTCTGATAAAATTTTTCCCATCTGACAAATTTTCTACATGTCTAAAATAAATGAGAATGATGAAGGTGAAGAGGGAACAGAGGATCCTTGGTATTGTTATGTTAGCTATTTGGCTTCCTTTGTTGTTGGATTTTGGGGATTGTTTGCCCTTGTTTGTGGAAGGAAAGCATGGAAAAGAAGATATGTCAACATGGTGGATGAAGCTGTTGTTAGCTTTTGTGATTTGTTTTCAAGGAGTTAAAAGGTTACCCAAAGCCAAATCATAGATTTCAGCTCAAGATAGTGCTTCTACTTCATGAACAATAAAACAGGAGATGCATTTCTAAATCTAGATTTTGTAGTAGTAGGAAGACCTTGCAAAACTAGTGGCAAATCGCATTCAATATTGTAGAAGAAGAGTATTGTAGCAACATCATTTGCATCTTCAAACTATGTATGTAGAAACTATCTATATAGAAGATTAGAATTTTGAGAAAGAACATACATATTTTAATTACAGATATTTCTCACCTCTTACTTCTAATTGTTAATTTTTAGTATAACGCATTACCTTGTTAATAAATTTATTATACTAATTAGACTAAACAATTAGAAAAGCAGTTGCCTAGTAAAGGGGAAAACGAATTACCCTTGTCTCTGACAAAAGTTTTCTCATCTAACAAAAGTGTCAACATGGTGCTCAAGAAAGTACAATATAAATAGGAAAACATGGTGCTCAAGAATGTTAGATTTGTTAAAGTTGATAAAAATACTTGGGTAGAGCAAAGCAAAGAGATGCCGCTATTTATCATTGTGAATGATGAACTTGTCAATATCATCAAATAGATCGAATATGGACTTCATCATCAAAAGAGATAGAAGAATCAACAAGTGTGTGATCATGATAGAACATGATCATCAAAAGAGATAGAACATGAGCATGATTAGAACCATTGATGTAAAAAATTGTACAATTAATTTGCAAGTATTTGTACTATACCTATGGATTGTGGAAAGCTGATAGATCAAGTATTGGTATCTATTTTGTTAAAATCTTTAAGATACTAAAAATATATCATCCTCCTTACTAGTTCTAGTACTTATTCCAAGTTTCTATACTTATATTCCTTGTGACACTATCTTGAAATGACCTTTTTCAACTAAGTAATAAACTATGTATGAGATAGATTAGATTTCCACTATCTATTACAATTATTGTTTTGCATCTGAATTTCACTATGAGTTTTTTGTTTGCATCAATGTTTTTGATCACTCTCATCTTGATGATGGTTCATGGAGTGTAATCTGAAATGTTCTTACAAACAAAATCATCCAATAAAATATAGAAGCAAAACAATACAATATGTCATATTTTAAACAACAGTAGAAAGAATTGACTTATATCATCCTTGTTTTCTCTTTTTTCATCCTAATGATAGATCATAGAACACGATCACAAATATTAATAGAGAAAAACCCAAAAACTCAAATATAATATAAACCATTTTGACACTTGTCCCCTTTACTAGGCTATTCTCTTCTTTGGATCAACAGACCCTGTTTTCTTGATTTTTCTCTTAACCTTTCCAAAAAACCAAGAAAATAAATAGGCTTTTCAGATACCCTTTTGAGAGTTCTATAACATACTCAAAACTTAATATGGACTCCTTTGGAAAAATATGCCAAAAATCATGATTGTCACTGTTTTTCAAGGGTAAAACATGAGGTTTTACAAAGCAACTATGCAATATACTTATCCCAACTCCACCAAATTCATATATTCATCATAATTTTTGCCTAATTAGACAAATCCATCATCAATTTCATCCTACAAGGACTTTTGATATGAAACCCCCAAATTCAAGCCTTAAAACCCTTAAAATCAAGGGTATCACCAATCTAGGTCAAGCACACACTTCCAGGATCTAAAAGTTAGGATTCACCATCCAATAATCATGTCTTCAAAGAATATCAAATAAAAAGTATACCTTGTTAAGCCAGATGTACGGCTGCATAACACCTAGCACTCATTTGGGTACCCAAATTATTCCTTCCAGCACTCAACTTTGCATTTCTTTCACAATAACATGAAAATCTTCATTTTTCTTGCATATTAGAGGTTAGTTGGGCATGTTAGTGCTATGGGTTCCATCCCAAGAAGCAGTTAAGAGTACACATTGGATGGAACCCTCATTTCTTCATGTTAAACTAGGCAAAACTGTGACTTTCAACGTGATAGTAGCAATACAGATTTAAACCTATTAATAAATGTATTAAATATGATTCAAAGTCTCTTAATAACACTTTTTAAAAATGAATGAAAGATTACACCACCAAAATATGCTTCAAATGTGCAAGAAAACTCAAAAATTTTATTCAATTCTTGGTTCTCCGTACAATTTCTATACTATTCCGTACATACCAATATAGACACTAGTCATATTAAAAGTAATTTACTTCAGGATTGAAGATTTTTGGTGATCAAATGTGTATGGGGGGATCAGTTATGAAGTGTTTATGCAATTATTTTGTTATGGTGATATGGTTAGAGGTCCTGTTGAACAGGCCCTAGGTTAGTGAACCCAAAACCAAGGGTTTGGTGGCAAATGTGTTGTGTGAAGGGTAGAACCTTAAAATCTTGAAAATATATTGTTTCTCAACCCCTAGAAGGACTATTTCACCCTTTGGAATTGTAGGGTTCAGTGGAGTTGTGGGTTGCTGTGTAAAATTGGAGAATTAGGCCTAGTGTGGATAGGCTAGGGGTATCAGATCTTGGGTATGGTCTAAAAGGGTTGATATTGAAACTTAGGGAGGATGTATAGATCCCAAAAGGGTATCTTAATCAGGTTTTAGTTTTTGTAGTTGTTTGGGAACTATTGGAGAGAAATCCAAATTAGTGACTGGTGAGGGCTACTAGCTTTAAGGCTAGACATGAATGTTGGGTAAGAGTTTAGTTGTCCAAAATGAATGGATGGATGGAACATGGTGGAAATGCCATGAGGAGATGATTCACAAAGGAATAATGAAGGTTGAATCCTTGGAAGAAGTTATGGTGTTTGGGAAACTCTAAGTGCACTTGGGGTAGCCTGGAAGGTAAGTCCTTGAGGGGACATTGGAGTAAAGAGTTGTTTCTAAATGAATGGATTTTCTATCTAATATGAAGAAGATGGATACCACACACCACCTTTTCATCATAGACTAAGAGTGCATTGCACTTGTTATGGCACCTGGGAATGTAGTTTCTTCATGTGATGCGTTGGTCCTGGGGATCAATCTCGATTGGGTGTCAATGTTGGGATTTCTCAACAAGAAGTAATGGAACTGGTTGGGATTCATTGGAGTGACCTTGTAAGATATAAGGATGAAAGTTTGAGACATTTAGGTGTTATTCACCATTTGACTAGTCACTTTGTGTCCCTATTTCATCTAGAGATTGATTGGGACAAGATTCTCAATAAGGATTGGAGCATTGATCAAATTGGTACATTTGAGATCGTTTCTTGGCAATCCTTGGTGAAGGAAGGCTTATTCCTTTAATTGTGAACTTATTGGTTGGTTTTAGACTAGCCACACCACTCTATAGTTTGCCATAATAGTAGAGAGTTGGCAAGTTCTTCTTGGCCAAGGCGGGGAGAGTTCATAGTCTTAGACTCGTGCAGGCTTCTTCCAGCCACTTCTGAGGAAATCTAGACTGAGGCATTACTCAAAATTCATGCTAAGACTATAGGCCACTCCTATGCTTTGAATATGAGTGTTGAAATTGGTGATACCAAAATGTATTTCACAAATTCATGTTATGGGCAGCAGTAGTCGTGGATCATTTTAGACCTACCACATGTGAAGTGTCTATTTTATGTTAGTTTGAGCTTCACTTGGTTTCAAGAATACTATAATATTTTCTACTTAACAAGGCCAACCATGTGAAGGTGGAAGCTCGTCTAGCCTCACCCCCCTCCCCCTAACATCAATCTAAAGTACCCATTATCATCTAATTACATACTTCATTGATTCATTCATCCATTTATGAACCATAACATTCAATCAATACAATCACATAACATTCATTAATATGATATAAAATTCATTAATACACAATACTAATCAAGACTTCATTAAGACATAACAATATTCATTAGCATAAGATAAAAATCAGTATTAATACGCATCATTCATACATAATTACTTAAAACAAAGTTCTTTCATTATCCAACAAGGTTTATGAAAGAAGATTTTTAAAACATCATTTCTTCTTTTTGTTTTTATGAGCTCTTTTAAGAAAAGCGCTCATAGGAGCATCCATATCTGCATCATTCTCCTCCTCTTCTAGCACATGTAATGTCAAATTATGATGGCTCCTTCTCTTTGCAGGAGTAGGAGGCTACTGCACTAAAGGGGGCTTTGTTGCAAGAATAAGTGAATCTGATAAATTGGCATACTCTTTTTCTTTTTTTAACTGTTACCAGTCTATAATTAAGTACTAGTACAACATAACATGCATTTTTCTTACCTGATAATGCCACATCATGTACATTAACATTTTGATCCGCTGCCATGTCAACATTTTGAACACTTGGAACATGTTCCACTCCTTCGACATGATGTTCAACATGCTCTGAAATATTCAAAAAAATATTATCATGAGTGATGGATTCATTTTGACCACTACACATGAAATATGAGTCAATAAATTTGACTCAAATACTAAACAGTTAAATCATGATAGCAATATCACAATATTTACTCTATGAGATTTGTTAGAACAAATGATTTATCAAAGTATAGAGTTGGAAATCATTATCAACTACTGATCAAAAGCTTAAAGATCCCTATTTTAAAATAATGAATATGTTTCAGCAACCAGAGATAATCTTTAAAGTAGTGTTAGAGAAATAAGAACAAAACTATGTGAATGTTCCAAATCATATAATAAATTGCCTTGCCAATCTATAAACCTGGTTCTCATTGCTCAAGAATACCCTAAATACATAATACAAGAAATGAAAACTACTATGATTTAATAAACAACAAATAGCCAAGAGAAAAGTCTCAGCTCAAACAAACAAAATCTCATGTACACTGCAATGGAATTGAGCAGCAACACAGAGACACCTTCCAGTGATGAAAACTATAGTTATGGATTTTCAAATCATACATTAAAATAGCCTCAATGATCTGAAGACCTGGTGGTAATGGCTCACAAATTAATATCAATACTTTGTGTTTGATATGCAGTAATTTAATCTACAACCACAATCAATCAAAATATTTTTGGCCTTCTCCTGGCAGGGTATTGTCATATAATGTACATGACCATAACTATTGCAATCGAAAAAGTTACACTTAATGCACCTGTTCGTCATCATAACCCAATTTTTCTAATTGAAAACTACTAATAGAAGCTCTTCATTTAGCTTAGATTGCAGAAGAATCTTCCTACCTAAAATAATTCAAACAATCTTCCTCTGTGAAGGTGCTCTCAGGGTAAATTTAACAAGGTCTTGCAACCAAACCAACTATGTCATTTTGTTCACATCTGTACTGTAAACTTGGGAGAATCCTTTGCTAAAACAAGACATAATCCTAAGTATGATCATTGCTTCTTTCCAATATTACTTAACCCAAATTAGAAAAATAGTAGATAGTAAGGAGAGATAACAGTTTTCCTGAAATCATGTTATATTTTCGTTACCATTTGCTTCATAGTGATTACAGTCTGTAATCCTCTTTCAACTATGACCAATATTTGAACTTAGATGGTTTATATTCAAAAAGACTCTCGACAACTATAAAGTATAAAGATACACACATCTTAAAGACTGGGAAGTCAAGTCTCTCATGTCATTTGAGATGCATATTCTTGAGGATGCTAATAAGTGGTCTTTTATTGTATTTTTATTAGCATGGAACCCTCACTTGGAGAAAAGTTTGAAGAGGTTGTAGTCTTTAAACAATACATTTTCTAAAAGATCTGCACAATGAGCATAGAATATATGTTTGGATAAGACCATGCTTGGACAATAAATGGAAGGAGAACATTTCATTTTTCTAATTGCATAATTAATTTTCAATAGAAAATTAATACCTCCACCACTATAATGCACATTATGGCCTTCGCCACGAGCAGGTTCTGTGGTAGGATATGAAGGCTGCAATAAAATGTTATGCACATTGTTATGTAGTCAATTTATGTTCAAAACTATTGCCAAAAAAGAAAAGGATCAACTATTCAATTTCATTTACTTTTCATCTAACCAATTTACCTGTGAGATATCATTTGGTCAACTGGATTCTTGAGCAAGGCTTATAGATTCTTCGTGTAGGCGTGAAACCACAAATTTATAGCCTTCCTTCAAGGAAAGTTTTCAATCTTCAGCTATGACCTCCACATTGAATTATGTGCCTTGTATTTTTAGCTTAATATCATTAGTTTTGTATGTATGGTTTCACTAAACAAAATTGTTTGCAACATTATATTAAAAAAAATTATTTCATATCATTGCTCCTACTTACAACTCGAGACTGGAGATTCATATAGCCACCAGAGCCAAGTTTGTGTTGTCCAAACTTTTCTAGTCTCGCTTTTGTAGCCACAGATGTGTCCTACAATATATGAACAATTTCAAACATCTTAGATTATATATTTAAAAATATGAATAATTAGTGCATGATTATAATGTACTTAATCCTATCATGACATACCTCTTTTTTCCCTATGCTGCTTCATTACCTCTATCTTCACATAGCCTTTTCTCCTTTGCATCTTCTACTATTTCATTCCACTCCATTGGTGGAATCATAGTTGGACGGTCATACTTTGAATTATCCTTAAGAGCCCTTCTATATTGATCCCTCACAGTCTTTATATGCTTTGCTGCTCTTTTGAGAAGTAGGCCATTGTCAAACATGTCTTTTCCAAATTTCTCATCAAAAGATGCAATGAGCTGATTTTTTAATTCCACGGTTTGTAAATTCCACCTTTTAAAAAAAAAAATAGATTGTTAGATCAATAGCTTTAATATATTACAGTAAATGAAAGAAAAGAAAAATTATGTAGAAATGATATGAAACTATGTACCTTTTACATATGGTGGGTCCGAATAGTCTCAATGTCATATGAAAAAGATGTTCAAAGAAAACATTATTACCTACAAAAACATAAAGGATTTATCAGTCCAAAACGAGTAATATAAAAATAAATTAAATTTACACTTTAAATAAAAACAATTTTAAAGCACTTGGAAGCTTTCGTTCTTTTAACAGAAACATAGTTTTCTTATTCAGCAATAATGTCCCTTCATATGAACCAGTACTAATCACACAAACTACTCCAGGAAATGGATCAACTTCAGTAGTACTACTCTTTGCTGGTCTATCAACTGAAACATCGTGACAACTAAAGTAGACAATAAAATGAATTAAAGCATACTTATGGATATAATCAAATTGAAGAAATTGACTAGCAAAAATGTTTTTTCCTCACATTCCATTAAGGATTTAATTTAGGATAATCAAATAGTGTATTAAAGATACCATATTTTTAGAATTCATGATATATTGTTGTTTATGTTTATGATAAGATAATGTGTGATTTTTAATCATCTATGTTTAGGAGAGCTTTCAATGGTCCATGGTCTGTTATCACAGTGAGAGTTCAAGAATATAAAAGTATCTATGCACATACATCATAGAGAAACATTAAATGATGTTTCAGTTTACTTTTGGATTCAAAGGTTAGAATGTTTTTTCCATGTGAATCTGAAACATTAATTCAAAAATTAGCACAAAATCTTGCCTACGTAGTACAGTAGATGTATGTATGTATGTATGTATGCATGGTGTGTGTATGCACGTGTTTGTGTGTATGCAGGCTTCTGTAGACATCATTTAAGCACTGATATGCTACTTCATTGTTCATCAACTTGTACAAATACATTACAAAATATAGCAAAACAAGGTTTTACCAGTTCTAGTGGGCATAGATGAGGATGTGTGCATGGCCCTTGTTGTTGACAATGCACTAGGCAATAGTGGACCGGCAACTGAAGGAGGAGTCCGCACCTCATCATGAGCTGAGGAATATAATATTGTTAGCAAAGACATTTGCAATGGATAAAGATCAAATGGGATACTAGCTAGAAATGTCCACAAAAAAAAGTAAGTGTTATAATGTTGATGAAAACAAACAAAGTGCTACTTACACGAAGGTTGTGCGCAATGACCATCACCACGTTCACCATGTGATGTCACAAATGACACAAATGTCTATACAAGTACACATAAAATTAGAGATCAAGATCCATAAAATAGTATAAAATATTCATATCTATTGAACTTCTATTATTGCTTTAGTCAAATTACTGCTTACCTGCAAAGATTGGATTCTACGATCCAATTCTGCTCTCAGTGCCTCTTTCTCCTCACTTTTGTCACCCTCAATGATAATGTTAACAAGTTCATCAGTGTATCTTTGCTTGATTTTTTGGGTGATGAAAACAAGGTCAGTACTAAGGGTGATGTTATGTAGATATGAAGCCTGTATTTAAGATCGCATTTGATCAGCGGTCATTCTAGGTTTTTCCTATCATTTGCGACATTAAATATCAGTAAAATTTCATCAAAACAACTCCAAAGCCATAAAGAAAAGAACATAATAATATGACATTTGTTTCTATATTAACATTAAAATTTACAATATTTAATGTTTACCTCTACTGAAGGTGTCTGAGATGGTCCATCCATATCGCCCTATGAAAAAAATTAGTAAGTCTTAGAAATCAACAGCGAAATTAAAGTAATAGACTTATCAAAAAAATATATTAATAGTAAAGTAGATTGTATAGTAAATCATTTGTCTTAAGTTAAAAATTTAGTGTAACTAATATGTATATCTAAAAAAAATTTGACATGTTCTACTTAATGTTTATATGTGCACATATGGTTTAGAAAGAAAAGTTTGGTCGTACAAGACCCCATCATAGTTGACATTGATCCTAGCTAGACATTTCATTGATCATAATGATCTTCATCCATGTCATCATCATCATCATCACCATCATCGTACTTGTCACTTTGATCATTTTCATCACCACCACCATCTTCTTCGCCATCATCACCATCTTCATCGCCATCATCATCATCTTCATCACCATCATCATCATGACCATCATCACCATGATCATGATAGTCATCAACATCATCATCATCATTATCACCATTATTGTCAGCATGACCAAAATCATCACCATCTTCTTCATCTTCACCACTGGGTAACTGTTGTTCTTGATAATCATTTACTTCCTCTTCTGCTTCTTCAATTTCTTCTTCTTCGATCACATTATACTTCACTGGCCTTCCTCTTGGGTCATGTCTAACAACAAATGACCAACTTGGTTTCTGTGGAACACCAAAATAAAACACTTGCTCGCAATGGCTTGGAAGAACTTAGGGCTCATCTCTGACTAGCTCAAATGACCTTGTATTAATCATAGTAAATCCACTATCATGTTCAATAACAATCCCATCAGGGTCATTTTGATTCAATCGTAACCTGAACCATTTGATGACAAATAGAACTATTTTGAATGAATTAAAGTCTCACTCAAGTATATTATCCAAAATTCCATAGTATCAATTTTTAGATTGTTGAGGATGTATGTCTGTTCTAGATGAAATATTGGTGACCGTGAAGACAACACTTATCTCAGAATCACACGTTTTCTTCATTTCATCTGACTTTTTTGTGTGGAATTTATAGCCATGGTAGTACATAGCTTTGTGGTGTTTGACTTGCAATTATTCAAATATGTCAAGATTA
The DNA here is from genome assembly GCA_028749045.1 of Cupressus sempervirens. Lineage (NCBI taxonomy): Eukaryota > Viridiplantae > Streptophyta > Pinopsida > Cupressales > Cupressaceae > Cupressus > Cupressus sempervirens. Next base: position 579,988,881 of record CM053787.1, read on the forward strand.
TTTGCATCGATCTGTGAGTTGATATTAAACTTATGTGTGATGATTAGTAATCTTATGTGTACCTTTGTATCTCTCAAGCCATATATTAGATCAAGTACCATTTGTGTAACATTGGGATCTCTATTATGATGAGCTTCTTTAACCAACAATACAACACCATCCCATGTTAATGAGTGACCATTTTCTTGAGACTGCTCAATCCACACTGTCATCCAATCAAGATTTTTTGCAATATACAAGTGTAGTGCATCCCACTCATGACCAACTATAAAGAAGATAATTACACTAGTTAGAAACAACTTATATATATTGATGATGAACAATAATTGTTAAACTACAAAAAAAAAAAACTTATAATTACCTCTCACCCTCCTCAATCTACCTTTCCCCCTCAGATACTCCCCTTCAAATTTGTCATTAGAGTTGGGATCCCAAATGCGATCTACATGGATATCTGCTGAAAACTTTGGAAGATATTCAATAATGCACACCATGGTCTAGTATATCATATATCCCTCTATCATAGAACCCTCAGGACGTGCTCTTTGTCGAACCAAGCCCTTCATAAATTTCAAGTGTCTCTCAAACATCCACATTGATCTAGTTTGTACAGGTTCACACAATTCAATCTCCTCAACTTGATGTATGAGGTAGTGTTCTTGAGCATTGAAGAAGGTTGGAGATAAACAATTTTGCATTTCACACATAAGCTGTGGAATTTTTCTCTTCCAATATTTTATATCTTTTTTGTCAATTTTTTTAGATGATAACCACCTAAAAGAGATTCAACACACAAAACCACATAAACGAGATTTCAAATAAAATTATACAATAGATTTAAGAGAAAGCTACAAATCTAAGAAAAAACACTTCTAACCTCATGTATTTTCCAAGATCATATATAACTTGTTTAATACTGTTGTCAAACTATTGTGGAAGGGATAGAGGTAGGACGAATTGCAATCATTAAAAATGATCATTTCAATATATTATTAAATAATGCAATAGGTAGTACATTCAATCTTACAAATATACTATAAATGGAGAACATGACTTACCTTGATGAAGGTATGCCAATCATGTGTGTTCAATCCAAGCCCAAAATCACCTTTCTTTGATAGAAGAGTGCTTATATTTGTAGCAAATCCTATTGGATTTTTTTTTTTTTTTGACTTCTTCTAATGCATCACTCTGTTGCTCTATTAATAACCAAGGAAGGGTGCTTGTATTTATGCAGTCTCCATTGCTATTTGATTCACTGGAAGCTTTTAGTGCATGATTGGATTCATGAATGTCGGTACAAATTTTGGCAATTTGTTCTCTATCATGCCTTCCATCCAAAAATTTTCATAGTGTCTCTGTTACATTCTTTCCAATATGCATAGCATCAAACAAATGCACAATTGGGAGATCCTTGTAGTACGGTAACCTACTAAATTGAGTAGGATAACTTTTCATTCCTCTAGGAAGTTGGTCATTGATGCCTTGACGACCTTCACAAGCATCAATTACAATGTTAGTAAATATAAGACAATATCAAAATACAAATTTTAAACTTTGGATGACAAATTGGATATTACCTTGACAATTTAGTCGATCATATTCCAACTTCCATAAATGAGGTGTCATTCTTCGTGGCCTTGATGATGTCTCTTCTTTCCCATTGAAAAGATGTTTTTCAGCAATTCGATACCTATGATTATTGTGGAGAAAGTTTCTAAACTCATCAAACACCTTCTTTCTTAAAGTTCTCGAATGACGAGATTTCATCTTCGGACCACAAACTGGACATGCTAATTTTCCCTTTGTCTGAAGAGCTACAAGATCATGTAGAAGTGGATCATGTACAATTATCATGCACAAATTAAAAATTTTATAGTAATGTGTAAGCACTATAACATACCAAAAATATGTGATATTAACAATATAACATACTACAAAAATGAGTTAACCCAGGGGCATCATGTATTGTCCATACAAGCATTGCATGGAATTGAAATTGTCGATGTCCTATCGGTCTAGAGATGTCATACATAGTGATGCCATTCCATAACTTCAACAACTCATCAATCAGGGGCTCAATATACACGTTCATATCTTTCACTTAGTATTTACCTAGCAATTGAATGGACATAAACATTACATTATTATTATGACCATTTTCATGCACTATTTATAAATTAATTTAGATAACTATAAAATGATAAAAATACTTGGCACAATCATTGACAACATTATGTGCTCCCTCTTTATAGACATCCAATTAGGAATGTTATTATTAATAACAAAAATAGGCCACACTGAGTAAACAAATCTCATATCTCCATATAGATTGACACCGTCTGCTGCCAATGAAAGCTTCAAATTATGAGGTTCTTCTTTAAAGTGTGACGATGTTTCTTCTATCTCTTTAAATGCAAAACCATCGGTAGGCATTCGCATAATGTCATCTTGACTTCTATTGTGTGCATGGTAATCCATAAATTGTGCCAAGGTAGCGCACCTCAATAACCATTGAAGACGTGGAATAATGGTAATGTATCGAAGAACCCTGTGAGGCACTTTTTTGATTATTTGATCTGACCGATATCTACTACTATGACAATCAGGGCATTCTGCTACAAATTCATATTGTTTATGATATAGAATGTGATCATTGGGACATGCATGTATTGTTTGATACTGCATTCCAATCTGATCCATAATGTTAGATAATTCTCGGTACGAATGAGGCAAAATGTTTGATGGTGGTAACAAAAAATCACTAATCAACCTACAACAACAAATATGCATTGTTAATATAATGAATAGTAATTGTATGCTAACATTGAAGATGACAAAAATGACATACCTTAGCATACGTGACATTGCTACATTGGATATACCATTCATAACCTTTAAGTTCACCAAAAACACTATAGTTGAGAGTAGAGTTATTTGGGAGCCTTCGTATAAGGGCTCGTGTGCCTTCTCAAGTAAAGGTATATCAAGACCATCTTCATCATCATTATTAGATTCACCAGTACCGTCATTGTGAGCCTCTTCATCACCTACCCCAATACCATCTTATTCAATCATGTCCTTTGGCACATTATCATCTTCTTCCATGAGAGTGTTATCCTCAGCTTGTATATTCACACCTCCATGTTCCTCCAGTAGGAAATCCACATTCAGCAATGGACAAAAATTGTGGCCCCCTTCAACATGACTATGTTGCTTACAATGACTCTGGGCTGTTGTGATTAGAATTCTTCAAGTCTTTAAGCCTTTACACTTCTTGCAAGGACAGTAACATTTATTAGGTTTTCTTCAGAACTAAGCCCACAATGCAACCATTGTCTCATTTTTTTCAGCGTTCATATTGTTAGGTGTGGTCTTTCTTCATAGGAAAACATATCTGCAAATAAATTGGACATGTTGTGATTAATGTTTATATCTGCACATATGGTTTTTCTTGATTAATGTTTTCAAACGTAACTAAAATGATCCTATAATTTCTAGAAGGCGTAGATGTTTGCAAGATGTGCAATACCACCCTTCTACCAAAAAAACACACCTAGTATAGAATAATGGATAAGATCAAGACAACTATAATACTGGTCCTTCTATTGATACACCTTTTGAAGGTTGAATAAGGTCCTAATTTTGCTAACCCACTCTATTTTATTTGCTATACTTTTTTCTTTCAGCACAATTGCACTATGTGCTAGAATAGAAAGCCATGAAACAAAGATCAACAACCATTTGATCATAGAAGGTGCCAATTTAATATACAAATATGTGCACTTGCAGTTTGAAACTTGAACCCCAATAAGACACACACCTTTTAGTACTATTCTGTATGAAACCTTGTTGTTGTTTTTGAATGTAAGACTTATAGCTACAACATCAGGACCATTTTCCTTTTTTGAGTTTTTAGAACTTGATTTAGCTAGAGCTGGAGAATCAGAAGTACCATCATTGATTCATTTATTCAAAGACATTAATTCATTAAAAAAATTTGTGGTGCTTGCTAGATAATCAAGAAAACCAAATACTCCATATAAAATTAGACAATGGATAAACAGACAGAAACAGTCAATCTCATTTTTTCGTTACTTGATTTAGAAGTTTAAAGGTTCCAATTACAAAACAATTTTTGTATCCTTCGGGGAACTTTTGAAAAATACCAAAAGCCTTTACAATCACAAGAGATCAACTTATAGTATACTTAAATGTTAGTAAAGATCTGCATTGTAAAGTTTCCTGGAAGTGACTGGCGCACATTACAATTACTATGCCACTTAGGCACCACGATATTGCCACATAGGCACTACGATAAACTTAACCATTTCTATTGGTTGGAGAGGCTATGGTGAATTAAAGTAGTATCTGGAGTATCTAGGAATCAAGACCTTTATTAACATGCAACAAAGCAGAGTTCTTTGCTAAAGTAAAACTATGTATTCTCATGCTTCTCCATAGTTGTAGAGGCATATTTGTTACCATCCTCCTAAGGCATGGATGCAGATAACATTGACTCTTCCCAAAAAATTGAACATAAAGCATTTCAAAACAGAAATCACAAAGAATTTTTGTATTCACTAGATTCTTATTTCAAGTGAATTCTCAATACAGCTAGACACTTCGTTATGGCATAATGATTCAATTTAGCAATCCTTTGCAACAACTTTACAATCCTATCTAGAAATACTAGTTCTTTACACTTTTCCAAAAATGATTCTTTACACAATGATATTGGCAATATATTGTTGGCTGACAAATTTTCCCTCTTAAAAGATATTGGAATAAGGGTGATACTCTTGCTCAAGGTTGTTATCACCTTTTATTACCTCCAAGGTACAGCCCCCTACATAACAGCCAAATTGGCAAAAGGGTCAAACTCTAGGGGAAAGTTATCCACCCTCTAACTTCACCATCCAACCTAATGTTTTACATTAAACAGTGGAAAGCAAGGGAAGGAAGCCCTTCAAATGTGCTCCCCCATCTTTGGATTCAAAAAGAAAATTTTTTTATCATTCATAAGGATGCCAAGGCAAGGGATCAACAAAAAGGTTGAACAAGAAGCTTTAAATGACCTCAGAAGACAAAAAGTGAAAATTTCCATAAGCTGCACAATACTAATCTCCCCTCAAACCCAGAATAAGTTTGTTCAGAAAAAATGACAAGAACTGCCTCCTTGGCAAAAGGGTCCTCAGACTCTAGGGAAAAATTTATCTACCCTCTAACTTCACCACCCAACCTAATGTTTTGCATTAAATAGTGAATAGCAAGGGAAAGAAGCCCTTCAAATGATCTCCCCCATCTTTTTTGGATTCCAAAAGTAGAGATTTTTATCATTCATAAGGATACCAAGGCAAGGGATCAACAAAAAGGTTGAACAAGAAGCTCAAATAACCTCACATGACAAAAAAATGATAACATCCATATGTTGCACAATACTAATCTTCTCTCAAACCCAGAATAATTTTGTTCAAAAAAGATGGCAAGAACATATCTGAAAGAAGCAGGGAAGACATTAGCATTGTGTAAAAATGAGGACAGAATCATCCCTAACTCTACTAGGGAAGCTTATTTAAGTAAATAAAAATGATTATTATGAAAGAAAAAATTGCATCTTCCATTTATATTCTTTGAAAGACAGGCATGCAGGGTTGTGTGTCATGATTAGTGCTGAAAATTATAGTAACATGTATCTCAGTGATAGCAATCAGTCACTACCTGTGTAGTATTCTACATTAATGCAAACCTAGACTAAACACCACCAAAAGGAAGGAAACAGAGTTGAATTTGCATAGTCTACTCACAGCACCCACCTGTAGACACTTGGACTATTCTTGGCTCAATTTGTAAATCTCATTAAGAATGGTTCCAATTTTTGCCATCGCTAGATAAAAAAGAGGGATGTCAAAGTCATTGCCAATTTTTTCACCATTCTTTATGCTGAAAGAGAGATTTAGAAATTCTTGTAATAAAATCTATCGGATCACACGTGTAAAATTCAAAATAATATACATACACTATTCATGTCACATCATCCCCAAACTTCATCAATAATCTGGATCCCAAGATATTTCCATGGGACAACCCTCTAGACTAAGAGAATATAAACAAGCTATATAGGGATGAATTATTTACAATTAAATAGATAGTGTCAAAGAGAAAAGACATTAGAATGAACATGAAAGCTCAAAAGTTGGTGTTTTGTACATGGAACTCTTGAGAAAGACATGAATATCTTTGGCCATATCAACTCTGGGATAGCTATCACACACACACACACACACACACACACACACACACACACACACACACACACACACACACACACACACACACACACACACACACACACACACACACACACACACACACACACACACACACACACACACACACACACACACACAAACAGATCTCAAAAACTATGAATTTTTTATGTAGCAATCTTGAGAAAGACATGAATATCTTTCTTCTAGTCACATTAATTCTCAAATAGCTTACACAAACACACACTAGATAGAGGCTAGAAAACCATTATGAAAGTTGAAACAGTTGAGCTTAGTTGTGACTTCACATGTCAATGTTTTGAATGAATAGTGTCAAATATAATAGTCAATTTTGACTCGATCTCCAAAAGAACAAAGGTAACAACTATATCCCTTGGTGATATATTTTGTGAGACAACTTTCACAATTTGGTTGGTAGATGTTTGGAGCCCTGAGAAAGCTAATGATGAAGATCATGTATATTTTTGTTGAATTCTTGGGTAAGATCATATATGATTTATGAGGATGGCTTGTACCACTACAAAAGAGTACATGGCATTTAATAATTATGGGTTTCTAAACTTGGATATAATATATAATTGGACAAAACTATGATTCATTTGATAGGATAGTTTTAATTTTTATGTTTACTAACAATTCATTTAAGAGACTTAAATGTAGATCAATCATTTGTCATTCGTAATGGCTACTTGCACAAGTGCTGAGATTAATGAAGATGCATAAAATAAATGCAACAATACTAATAAAAAGAGGATGAGGATAAACTAAATGTAGAAACATGCTTCTAAATTGGACATGTTGTGATTAATGATTATATCTGCACATATGGTTTTTCTTGATTAATGTTTTCAAATGTAACTAAAATGATCCTCTAATTTCTAGAAGGCGTAGATGTTTGCAAAATGTGCAGTACCACCCTTCTAGCAAAAAAACACACCTAGTATAGAATAATGGATAAGATCAAGACAACAATAATACTGGTCCTTCTATTGATACGCCTTTTGAAGGTTGAATAAGGTCCTAATTTTGCTAATCCACTCTGTTTTATCTGCTATACTTTATGCTTTCCGCACTCTAGGACATGTCAAGGTCCTATTGAATTTTTTTTGTGTTTGGCTCTTTGATGGGCCATGGTATCTAATAATAGATAAATGAAACCTCAAAGTGATATCCAAGTGCATCTTGGCATGTTTTCTAAGTCAAAATTCAAAAGTTGTGGAAAAAGATGTAAAGTTGCATTCCCTAGGTAAAAAGTTGTCAATGGGTCCAATTGTCTCTAGGAGTATAGTATATGATCCAAGGCCTAGAATGGCTTGGAATAGAGTCTAGACTCATGTGAGATTGGGGAACCATTTGGTAAGGTTCTACACACCTAGGCTAAAAGGAACCAAACATTTCCAAAAGTTGTCAAGAAATTGAAAAGTTGTCAAGTTGCAAGTTTGACAACTTTATGTGAAACTTTTGTAACTTGGTTCAATATTTTACCAATTAGTCACCCACCCCCAGAATTCAGTTTGGGTAAGGTTTAGGAAGGCTATTTAAACCCATCCAAACTAGTTTGTATGGTAGGATGTTGTGTTTTTCAACTAGAAGCAATTGAATGCTGACCAATTTTGACTGTACAACTATGCAATGGTGAACATCCACAATCATATTGATCAAAATTTGAGTTATTTTACATTTAGTAGTTAGAGTATGTGGTCTTGATATTCTATACATAATTGTGTGTATTCTTGATAAGTTTTTTTGGGTTAATACTTATTATCTTGTACTCTGCTGGTCACTGGACAAACCCAAGTAGTTTCAAAAGAATGGAGTCTAGATTCATTTCTTGTGGTTAAAAATGCATGGAATTATGGTAAATGAAAGCAGACTCTATATACATTATGTCATTTTTATTGGAATGGAGGAGCTATAGTTTGCTATTGTTACCAGCCATCCCTAGGCATGAATATATTTAGTATTTCCAAACACCAACTTTAGCTGTAGGCTCCATTCATTGCTTATCTTTTGGACAATTGAAGATAAAATAGGGCTACACCACAAGGACATTGATGTAGTACATATCATATGCCAGATTGTATAGAGCAAAAAAATTCTATCCTCCATTACAATGGCATGCCACAAATCCTATTTATCTTAAGTGTGTCTCTATGGACTATTGATCAAACCTTCAGCATGCTCATCTATTGATCAACTCTAGAAATAATTAACACATGCTCAAATATTTGATAATTGTAATTAATATGTTTATAAGCTATACAACTATCAAGAAGACAAATTATAATTAAAATTCTTAAATTTGATCAAAACACTAAGTTAAACATGCTGCAATGATCTTGTGGGAATACATAGGCATTCCAATGCTATAAGGATAGATTAACATAATTCTGAAGCATGTTCTACTAAATATGGTTTAATATTGGTTCACTTCAATTATCAGGTTATCTGATCACCTAAGAGACACTAGTGTCCCATATGCATGTAATGCTGAAACATATAAATATTCCTTCACAAGTATCCACCTTAATGGATTTAGAAGAGATGAAGAATTATTTTTTTAACCTCTCCTTTGTGCATTCCTCAACTTATGGTTCTAGAGGAAACAACGGTGTTCTTGTTTTAGGAAAAAATTTACCAACAGCCTATTGTTTAAGAAGGGATACTTTCTTCTTGACCTTAACACTTTTTTACATTATTTAATTTGGTATATCTTTGTTGTAAATTTTTGTATAGAATAGTGCGCTAAAATAAGCATAAAATTGTGGAGCTGAAATTAGAACTTTCTTAAAGGAAGACAAGGTTTTGTCTGGACTCTGAAATTTAAGTTTTGACCAACAAACTAAGAGGACTTACCCATAATTTTGGCACTATGCTTCATCATCTGTTCAAGATTATATCTATGTCTTCAATCTGTGAGCAAAGAGCAAGTTTGATCATTAATTTTAACTGTTTCATGGGGCTCTAATGTTTTCTATTTTATAGCTAACCAACTATTGAAAAATTCATCTACCTCTGATTTTGCTTTACAAAAGAGAGCACTTCTATAGCTTACCATCAGCCTGTTACACGTCAAATCATCCCAGTCATCACTCTTTAAAACATGTTGATGCCCCCTATCATCTGTCTTGTATAGCCTTAGAATAAATATCAGTTATGCTTATTACACTGTCTAGATTCTCATTAAGACTTACAAATGGCATTTGAGTGCCTTCTTGCCTCTTTGATCTATTACTCATTGACTACATTACACAATGCAAAAGATATCCTTCTCTAGTGACATTTTTGAGATTATTGGTAGACCATTTCCCACCAAAGTGAACATTGTCCAATATCTCATATGTAACAACATTGTGAATAAAAAATATTTTCATAAGTTTACCCAGCCACGTCATAGCCTAATTCAGCATTCCAAGGCTACAAAAATGATTAAGCAGTGTACTATAGGACACCGTATCTGGGACAAAACCCATATTAAAAAGTTTTTCTAACAAAGTAACAACCAGACCAAGGGAATCCTTGCAGAGCCCATCCAAAATTGTATTGAAAGTGAATGTGTCTGGAAAAAATCCTATGGAAACAACACTCTCAAGGAGATTAAAAGCTAGCTGAGTCATTTTTGTAATGCAAAGACCATTTATCAAAGTATTGTAGGTAATAACATCAGGAGCACAACCACTACATGATATCATGTTCATGATCTCCAAAGCTCACTTCATATTAGCTGCCTTACAGTGAGCATTAATTAAAATATTGTCGGTAAAAATATCAGGGGACAAGCCATTTCTTGGCATGAGGGTACAAAGCTGATTTTTTGTACTTCTCATTTCTTGTTTACAAAATCCATTAATGAGAGTATTAAAAATAACGACATTAGGCGCAAGTGCAATTTTTAATCATTTCCTCTTCTAGCCCAATGTCCATCAATCAATGAGCTATAAGTGAAATTGTCAGGAAAAATGTGTCGATTTACCATTTTCGTAAGGAATCTATGTGCCTGCTTTATGTAGCTTACCTTGCAAAGCCCGTTCATAAAAGGAGTGTAAGAAATAACATTAGGTGGAATTTCTTTCTTGTCCATTTGTGCCCACAGTTTAAAAGCTTGTTCTACATTACCATTCTTTAGATGTTCATCAATCAATACATTGTGTACAGTTTTGTCATGAATCAAACCTTCTCCAAACATTTCCCTCAAAAGCAAATGTGCCTCCTATATATTACCTTCCTTGCATAACCCCATTGTAAGAGTAGTATAAGTAATCACATGAGGCAAAAGACCACTCTTTACCATTTTATCAAATAGTTTGAATGCAACACTTGTGCAAGAAACCTTGCAGTGTCCAACAATAATGATATTATACATAAAGTTTTTTGGACCCAGACCATTTAGAATTAGTTGGTTTAAGAGTCTATCTGCTTCTTCTAGCCTGCCAGCTCTACAATGACTTGAAATGAGTTGTAAGTGCACATATCAGGAGGTATGTTCCTTTCAAGTATGTAATGTAATATTTGATTGCCTTTCTTTTCTTTGCCAAACTTGAAATAAAAAGCAATGAGTGTGTTGATCCCTAGAGAAACCTGGCTAATGTTGACAGAGAAATGTGCTTGAAAATTGCAGGAGCAGATTGAACTTCAAGAAATTAATTTGGATTGTGTTAGGGATTGAACTGCAGGAGTCCATTGATTAAATTTTGATAGTTTTGTGTTCTATTTTTTGACTCATCAAATTTGTTTTCCTTGCTTTTGGATTGCTAGTATTTATGAATATCTTAGGAGGTTGTTATAAGCACTAGTTTGAAAACTCTAGTTAGGGAACAAAGCAAATGAGAAATGTCTAGTCCAAAAAAAGGCAAACATTGTATAGGGTGCATATAAATATATTCAAAACAAGGCAAGAAATGTCAATCTATAAAACAAAACTTCAACTCACCTTTGTAATGTTGGGAATGAGACTCTTCAACATTTCCAGCTATTATTTGATCCTTTCACGTTGCCTTCTTTCTGAAATCTCTTTCAATGGATCAACTTGGAAGAATTCACGAGCTCTCCTCTACTACAATCAACCACCAAAGAACCCAAGATGTCAATTCCTACTGGTGCTGACGCTGTTAAACCCTTTTGCCATGCACTGCTAGCCACAAATCACAGTGGTAGAAAATGCTTCAGTGCACGAGTCTTTTGGGTCGCGCAACAATAAACTTAGGGTGGCAAACATAACTTTTTTAAATTTTTGGTTAAAGATGAGCCCATGTTGGTCAAAATTTTGACCAACACGGGCTCATCTTTAACAAAACTCATCAAAATCTGACCAAATTGACCCCAAATTATCAGATGGTCAAAAGTTTTGGTAAAAAATGTGAAAATGGTGTACACTTATCTGCAAGCTGGGAGATGAAGCACCAAACAGATTGAAGCTTTCCTTGAAGAGAACGAAGCTGTCGCAGTGTCTGGGGAGGAGGCATGTCTAAGATAGACTTGACCTTCTTGGCGTTGATCTCTATACCTCATTTAGAAACTATAAAGCCTAGAAGCTTGCCAGATGTGACCCCAAAGACACATTTCTTGGGATTCAGCATGAGATGATATTTGGCTAACCTATCAAAGACTTTCTCCAGGTCAGCAAGATGATCCATGAAGGTATGAGACTTGACCAAGATATCATCCACATAATCCTCCAAAATGCTATGGATGAGATCATGAAAAATGGCTGTCATAGCTCTTTGATAGGTAGCCCCAGCATTCTTTAGGCCAAAAGGCATCATGTTGTAGCAAAAGGTTCCCCAAGGGGTAGTGAATGATATCTTATGCTGATCCTCTTTTGCAATCTTGATTTGATTATACCCAAAAAATCCATCCATGAGGGACAAAATTTCATGTCCAGCTGTAAGATGTACAATCATATCTATGTTGGGCAAGGGAAAATCATCTTTTGGACAAGCTTTGTTAAGATCTTTGAAATCAGTGTAGATTTTGATGTCACCAGAAGGCTTAGTGACGGGGACCATGTTGGAGATCCACTCTGAATAGTCGATAGGTTGGATAACCTTAGCATCTAACATTCTTTCTAACTCAGTTTTGACCAGTAATGCCACCTTGGGGTGCATTTTTCTAAGCTTTTGTCTGACGGGCTTGATCTGTGGATCAACTACAAGATGATGAACTACAAGCTTTGGATCAAGTCCTGGCATGTCCTGATATCACCATGTAAATTGGCCAATTTTTTCTCTTAAGACCTCAAAGAGGAGGTCAACTTGGTCTTGTGACAAGGATGCATCAATGTGAACAAGTTTGGGGATCTCTGAAGAACCGATGTTGACTTCTCTAGTATCCTCAATTAGAATAGAAGATATCTCTAGTTGATTATCTTGAGGAGGTAATCCTAAATCCTCATGTTCTACTTGTGGCTCTGGATTTCCTTGTTGAGGGGTTCTCTTTGCTACCTTGGCTAGTCCTGGATTCACATTAGTTCCAGTTTTAGGTGCGTCGGAACTAGGTTGGGGATTTTCTCCAAAATACCCCTTGGGATCTAACTTGTAGATATAGGCAGAATCGGGCTTTGTTTTCTTGTGAGGTGTTTTGGCTCCCATGAATCTTAGAAGCACTTCCTCTTATGTGAACTCATCAATGTGTATGATGCTTGATTGGTCCCAATCTATGAGTTGTGGATGAGCAAGTGGTAGGTCAATGAGGTGGATGGATAGTTCTTGGACAACAGAGTCTCTGAGGGAGATTTGGTCTAGGATATCATCGTAGGCTCTCTTTTCAACTTCCTCAGGAATGTCTTCGATTTCAACAAGGTCACAATGAGTGTTCAAAAAAGCATGACCATTCTCATTGGTGCCCCTAGTTGTGGGTATGCCAAAGCCAAGACCTGACTTCGATTCCCACCTGTGTGTGTCGATGGGGCACTGCATGCCTCTTTCTTCTGGTCCTAGACCACCACCTTGATAGTTCCATTTGTCAATGATGAGCTTATGTTCTTGGGGATACTTTTGGCTGAAGTGATCAAGGCATGTTTGATTTCTTTGAGGTGCATCCTTATGTAACCATTTGTTGATATCTGGAGTGAGCTCCTCATGAACAGGGATTTTTGAGGATACAAAGGTTGTTGGGCCAAACTGTTTGTATCAAGGAGGTGGAATCTCCTTAGCTTTGTGATATGTTGGTCATCCATGGGCATGTGGATCAAGTGGGAGTGCCCCGACAACAAATGCATTCGACAGACTATACTCTCCACAACCTTTGTTATTGATCTTCACGGTAGATAAGTTGGAGGCGAGGATGGTTTTTGGGTCATTACAAGTGTGGGATGAGCTAGCGATGGCTATGCCGATATCAATTCCAGGGCAATGGTTTGTATATGAGGCTTCAACTGCATTACAATAAGCAAAGGGTTCTAGATCGGCATGGATGGTTACCTCAGTGCCCTGATGCAGAAATTTGACGTACTGGTGGTAAGTGGATGGAACGGCTTTCATGGCATGAATCCATGGGCGACTGAGGAGGAATTTGAATGGTAGGTTTACATCAATAACATGGAAAAGTGTTTCTTGGATGACTGGCCCAACCTTGATTGGCAGAAAAATAGTTCCTTCTGTGTTCTTTCCAAGTTGTCATAAGCTTTGATGGTGATAACCTCACTGATGATATCTACCTCAGTATACCTAGCTTGTTTTATGAATTTTAGGGTGCAAATATTCAAGACTGATCCATTATCTATCATTACTCTTTTCATGAAAAAGTTGGATACCATGATGGCTATGCGAAGCGGAAGGGTGTGATCTGGCTCAACCATGGGTATGTCGGTGGGTTTGAATGATAGGGCACATGAGGAGGATAGGTGTTCAATGAGATTATGATAATCAGTAGCGTTGATATCTGAAGGGACACAAGATTCTATGAGAGCACTATCAAGGATTTTCTTGTACACAGGACTAGTGTGAAGAAGGTCTAAAATGGAGATTTGGGCTAGCATGTTCCCAAGGTGTTCCAAGATATTGTACTAGCTTTTTGATGGAGCTGATGGTGCTGGTGAAACGGGTGGGCCTACCATGTTAAATCGTGCTCTTTGAGTGGTGACTGCACATTCATTGTTTGGTCCTTAGATATTGATAACATTGACAAAAGGCTCTTTCTCGGATATACAACCTATAAGGCTACCATAGTCTATATAGGATGAAGTGTGGCCATTGTTCTTCCCATGTGGTTAGTTTGGATGATGGTTGTTGGTGTTTTTGTTGTTGGTTTGGATAGGTGCTTTTCTAGGATTTTGATTGTTGTGAGGAAAAGAATTTTGATAGATCTGTAAGCCTGCATTGGGAGAGGTTTGGGCACCAACAGTGATTTCCTTCCGATCAATGAGGTCCTACACATAGTCTTTCAGTTTCATGCATCTGAGGGTGGTGTGACCTTTTACCCTATGAAATTTGCAGTACTCATTGTCTTTGTACCATGCAGCTTTGGATTGGCTTGGGTCAATTTGCTGGGTAGGAGGAAATTTGATGAGGTTTTCCTTGAATAATTTCTCAAAAATGACATCCAATGGCTCACCAAGGGGTGTATAGTTTCTAGGTGTAGGTTGGAATTTGGGCTTTTGTCCTATAGCTACATTGATGGCATTAGCTTGATTGCTAGACCATTGAAAGTTGGGTCTTGGATTGTGGTTTTGATAGCTTTGGTGATTTTGTTGTTGGTAGTTGAGAGCTTGTTGATTGTTTGGTTGATATGGTCGATTGGACTGGTTTTGAGAAGGACCAACAATATTCACATGTCTGGTGTCAATGACACCATCTGTTGCAACATGCTTGTTTTTGTTCCAATACCTAGACTTTTCATTGGAATGTGATTGATTTTGGTTGGCTTCCTTGTAAATCTTGACCATACCATCTTTAATGAGTCCTTTCTCAAGGATCATTCCTTTCTCTTTGATATCTTTGTAGGTCTGCAAACAGTTCATGGTCATGTGGTGAGCCAAGCTAGGATGGGCATTATCAATAAACATTTTCACCAAATGGCACTCTGGCAAGGTACAAGATATGCGGGTGGTAAGGGTTTGCCATCTTTGCAGATATTTGGGAAGGCTTTCTCCACCTTTCTGCTTAGTGTGGACAAGATCAACTACTGATAGCTCTGTTTCAACAAGATGGGCATATTGGGCTACAAATGCCTCAGATAATTCAGCAAAATTTTTAATTGTGCCATAGGGGATTCTATAAAACCATTCAAGAGCTGGTCCGGCTAGGCTTTTGGGAAAGAGATGCAAGAGGAAGACGTCATTGTATGCCACTTCTTGGCAATGCATGTAAAATTCTTTGATATGTGTGATAGGGTCTCCTTTTCCTCTAAATTTGTCAAACTTGGGTGTCTCAAAATGCTTGAAAAATGGTGTCATGGTAATGGCTCTATCAAATGGGTAAGGACACGCATTATCAAACTTGAAGGTTTTTGGATCATTTCCTTCTTGGATGTTCTTCAAAGCTATCTTCATGGCTTTCCATTATGCATTAATGGGTGATGGCTGGCGTACCCCCAATGTAGGAGTGCCCTGAGGTAGGTATGTGCTAGATGGGGCAATGGAATATGGATGGCTTTGAGGTATGGGCTGTTAGGGATTGTACATGGCTTGGGCAACTTAATGGTGGATGATGGGTTGCTGTGGTGGAGGTGGCACATATTGCTGCATGTGTTGTGAGGCTTGTTGCTGATATTGGATTTGAGGTTGGTATTGAGGAACATAAGTTGGTTGTGGGATAAATGGATTGCTTTGTGGAGGTAAGGTATAAGATGGTTGTGAAGCTTGGGGAAAGGATCAGGGGGCTTGTGGGGTTTGACCAATATATGTGGGTTGTGCTCCCATTTGGGATGGCATCTGCAAATAATTGGTGGTTGGCTGGGGTGGTGGATTACCTCCTAGAAGTGGCATTGAAAAGTAGTTGGTAATAGGAGGTAATGGATTAGTTGGTGGTGGAGGTGGTGGGAATTGAAAGCTAGGAAATGGAATTGATGGGGTTTGATAGCTTGGTGGCTGGATTTGAAAGCTTGGTAGAGTGGTGGCAGGAGCTTGGGCCACTTGAGAGCTTGGCAAAAAATTGGCAGTAGCTTGTGGGATTTGATAGCTTTGTGGAGTGGAGGTAGTAGCTTGTGGATTTGTGGCTGATGGTATTGAGCTCCCAAGACCTAATGGAAATGATGGGATTGTGCTTTGGGCTATGGTGAACAAGCTGGGGGTGATGAAAGGTTGATTACTTGGCCCCATGGGTGGCATCCCTATTGTATATTGCTGAGGTTGGCCAAATATGCTAGCACTAATTTGGGAGATGGGTGGATTTGGAAGGCTAGGTTGGGGAGCAACGGCAACAATAGTGAAGGGAGTGAACGGTGAGGTGTTTTGGGTAAAGGGGGTTTGGAGTGGAGAGGTATGGACCAATGCTGGAGTGGTGGTGGCTGGATTGGCTTGTGGAAGGGAGGTTTCAACTTGGGTGGAGGATGGTATGTTTGGGTCTGTTGGATCAAATGGATTGGGTTGAGGCTCTTCTTTTGGCATATATCAAGGATAATTTGGATCATAAGAGCCGATGGGTGGTGGTAGCTACCCAAACAATAGATGAGATGGATCTGATAATGGAGGGGGTCTTCCAAAGTCAAAGGTTCTTACATTGTGCCTTCAAAAATTAGCCATGATTGTCTCTTTATTCTTGTCTATAATGGCATTTACCAGTACTGCATTCCCTAGTTGGTTCATGAAAGCTTCAATGTCAGTAGGTGATGGCATAGCTTTCTCTGGGCTGAACGATGGCTGAGTGCTCAAGGGGGGTAATGTTGTTCGATCCAAATGATAGGGCTCCATTATTTCTTTCTTCTTGGCTAACCGAGTGACGGGTGGCATGAAGATGCAGAATGTTCCTAGGGATGAGATGCAATAATGCTGATGGATGCAAAAGGGGGAAGGCTTTTCTATGCAAATGATTTCCTAGGTTGAGGCAAAGATAAATGACAAAACCTAAGGAGGATTGGGTTTGGGATTTGAACTTCAAAGATATATTGCCAAAGCACGAAAGGTCTGCTTTCCTATGTGCAAGCTTGGTGGTGATTGTGTCAACTTAAGGATAGACTAATGACCCTTTAGGAAGAACATGGGATTGACCACTTGTGGATCCCAACCTTTAGCTCAAGGTGATAAGGGATGAAAAGTGACAAAGCTAGATTACCCTAAACAAAGCTCTGTCAAAGGGATAACCTTGGTGAGATTGGTGGATTTGAAAGTTTTTAGGAATGGCAAACTTTTGGCAAAAGTGACAACAATTTTGAAGGCTTGGTGGTTTGGTTCTAAATGAGATGAATGAGATAAAATTCTTAGGGGAAAAACCTAAAATGGCTAGCTTTTCTACAAAGATGAATCTAAAGTGAAGCTTATCCAAGAAGATGTGGAGAAACAAGGGGGTCTAATCATAGAAATCATGCCTAGTTGGTAAGGCATAAGTAGGATTAACTCTTGAATTTTGGCTAAATTTGATGGTGCACTCTAACCAGGCCTTTTGGAGGGCTTCGTCAGCAATTTTGTCCTCTATTTTGTGGAGTTTTGCAATTCGAGAACTTGGTGTTAGTTCTTTTCTCTTGGCTGAAAGTTCTTGGTATGCCTGAGATGGCTTGAGTTTAACTTTGTGGAACTTTTGTTTGGGTTTGGGTTGCTCTGACATGAATTCTTTAATCTTCTTGGCTTTGAGAGACCTCGGTTATTTTTCTTTCACTTGTTCAACTTTTGGAATAGACAGTGACTATGCTAAGTGTGCCCTAAGTTAGGATTGACCAAGTTTGGCAAACATGTATTCAATAAGTAAAAAATCAAGCAATAGATAGAAACAACCAGATAGAATTTTTGATTCCCAGAATGTGATACTTACACCAAGGAGTGTGTGTGTTCTACAAATATTTTGATCAGTCACTTCAAACACATTAACATCCTAGATGGTTGTCTGCAAGGCTGACAGTTGGTTTAGCTAGGGAGTCCTCGATATCCCACGGTACGTGAGGCCCAAATCCGTAGATGAAACCAAAAAGATGTCACACAATTGAGAGGAGCAGTAACCCACTTCTCCTCTTTCACTTCTCAAGGGTATAAAGTTCCTTGAGGCTTAGCTTGAGTGACAAAATCTTGATCCCATGAGAGGTGTCTTTCGATTCACCTCTCGATTATTATACTCTGCCGGAACGCTGGAGTTGAGGTTGTCCCAAGGGGTGATGAAATCCCCAAGTAGGCCTCCTAAAAAGAGAAACAAGGTTTTGGATCCTAATCTTATGCACCAAAGATGGCCTCAAGAGACGACAAGGGGAGAGAAGACTTGGATGACCTTGGGCTAAAAGATAGGATTCTTTTCCAACTGACACTTAAGTTTTCTGATCTGGACTTTGCAAGAACTCATGTTTAATAGATAATGTTCAATTCCAAATTTGAAATGTGCCAACAAAGCAAAATTGATTGAAGAATGCAAACAAGAAGAAGAGTTAGGGTCAACAAGAAAGTAAACCCATGCGCCCGGAGGCCCTCCACGTCAAGTATCAATAAATTTCTTTTAAAGCATTCAAGAGTTGGTGTGATTTTGTTTTAAGCCCAAAACAAAGGTGTGTGTGATTTGATTTCAAGCGCGCGCCCGGAGGCCCTCCACGTCAATAGTTGTTCAATTTTAGTGCCCAAACTTGAAGTGTGATCGATTTAATCTAGAGTTTTGGTCATTTAAGAATTTTGATAAAGTTAAAGAAAATGTTCAAAGACCAAGTGAGTGAGTTAGATTGTGGAACATTTAACACCTTTTTCAAGTAGACCCATCCCCATAAATGGTGTTGAGATTGCAACCAATGGTTGAATTGATGGGTGATTAGAAAAGAGGTGAGTCCAAGGAACTACTCAAATTTATTTTTGCAAATTTGTATTTAACTTAACGAAGTTTCTTAAATGTCCAAAAGTCAAACTGTGCCTAAATTGCATGTGGAAAAGAGATTTGTTTTGTTCAATTTTAGAAGCTCCAAATGAAGTGTTTGATATTGCAATGGTTAATTGATCCTTGGCATTCAAGATTGGATTTTTTGTTTTAAGCATGCATTCCAAGAGAAATGTGTTTAACCATTCAAGTTCATTCCATAAAAAAACCTAAAAAACATGATTAAATCCTATTGCT
This sequence comes from Cupressus sempervirens, assembly GCA_028749045.1. Classification (NCBI taxonomy): domain Eukaryota; kingdom Viridiplantae; phylum Streptophyta; class Pinopsida; order Cupressales; family Cupressaceae; genus Cupressus; species Cupressus sempervirens. The sequence goes on from CM053787.1 coordinate 580,008,343, forward strand.
CCAACCTGCAATAAGACAAAAAAAAAAAATTGATTAGTCACCCAAAATCTTAGAAAACGAAAGCTTAAATATGGAAAAAAAAAATTTAACTTTTTTTGTTGTTTTTCTTATGCGTAATTTTTTTTAAAATGGTATAAATCCTATGAAACCACTAAAAGTCAAATTTTAAAATGGAAGTTCAACAGAGACAGGCGAAGACGACAATTCATCAGGCACAGATGCCAAACTACAGAGATGCTGATCTACAGAGACGCTAATCTATGGAGATGACAGAGAAAGGGATGGAGATGACAGATTAAGTTGGCAGCAATGGAGACAATAGTCTAGGTTGCAGAGATGACAGTTTGATCGTTGGCGGTAGTGGAGATGACAGTTTGACTGATGCCAATAGCGGAGACGACAGAGTGTGTTTTGAATAAGAAAATGGCTAGGTGGAAATGATGGTTAGAGGCGGAGATGACAATAAAAGCTGGGTGGAGACACTGAATCTCAGAGACTCTGATCTACGCAAATGACAAGATTCACTTCAGAGATGACAGTTCAAGATTTGAAGATGACAGTTTCCCAATCAGAGACAACACTGCATAGAATTGGGTTTAAAACATGCGGATTTTCTTCAAAAAAATTTTGAAATTTGATTTTTGAAGCTTTGTTTTTTCTCCCTAATGCTTCCTTTAACTTTCAAGAACAAGATTAAACCCTACAACTCACTCAAATGACAAGAAACATTAGATTATTAGCAAAAAACAATATATAGATCGAAATAGATGATTAAATGACCCATAGTGGGGTCCCACCGAGCGTGCCAAAATGTATATGAGAAATATGTTAGCAAGTAATACTAATCTATTAAGAGAACAAAGCATTAACTAGCATAAAAACCATAACATATATGAGAAACAAAGTGAAATCCTTAAATGAGAATATGAGCCATAGAATGGCTCTCCCAATGAGGATGATCACTTGCTTTGGGATGAGTCTATTTGCTTAGATTTGGTATGTATGCTCAAGGTTCTCAAAACTAGCTTCAATGGAGATGAAAAATGGCAAATTGGTAGCTTTGTGAGCTCTCAATTTGGCATCATAAGGGTATGGTTAATGGCTTTGGTTTCTCAAACTAGCATTATAACTTTAGCTTCAAGATTGTGATGAAATGGCTTGGGAGGGGATTCAATTTATAGGCTAAGGGCTTGAGGGATGGAGGGCTAAGATGGAAGGAAAGATGAAAGCTTAAGGAGGGCTAGGATGCACTCAAAAGGGAGCACATGGATTGTGCTTATTTAGCACCAATCAGGGAGTGACACATGTCACAAGGTGAGTGGATGGAGGAAAGGGGAAGGATGAGTCAACAAAGGAGGCTCAAAGGATAATATCTTCATAAAGACCCTTCATTATGGCTTGTAAGAGCTTGTAAGAGTCTTTATGGCTTTTGTAAGAGCATTCAAAGCTTAGTGGTTGGGATATTTTGAGGGGAGTTGAGATTGTTGACTTTCCTTGGTTTAGGAAAGTCTTAAGCTTGCTTAGGGAATGTGACAACATTAGGGGGTGGATTAGGCTTGGGTTTAGGATTAGATTAGGGATGTTAGAGATTTGAAAGTGGATGGCATTCATGAGGGTGGGTGAGTTAGTGACTAAGCTTGGTTAGTATGGGTGGATGGGGTGGATTAGGCTAAAAAGGGGGATTTAGGATAGGTTAGGGGTTATTAGATTTGAGGGTTTTATTTATAAAATAGATTTATTTGATAAATGGGGATTTTAGAATTAGATAGGATTAATTGATAAATAATAGGTTATTTGATTTATCAATTAGGACTATAGATGATTAATTAAATTAATCAGCTAGGGGATGGCAAAGGATTAATTAAATAGAAATTTAATTAATGATGCCTTTAGAGATAACTAAATAGGATTACCAGAGCAGTGTAATCAAATTTAGATGTCTACATTTTGCCCCTCTTTGACATAGTGTTAAGACAACACTATTTCAAAGAAGTTTGAATGAAAAAGACACGAGGAAGTCTTAGCAACAAGGTTGCCCCAATATCAAATAAGAAGAGAAGAGACTAGACTTAGATGATGCCCCCTTAAGAAGGTGGCGAGAAGAGAAAGTGAGGCTCGATGACTTCTTGAAAAGTATAAGAATCAGAGATGAGCAAGGAGACTCAGATTGGTTTAAGAGAAGAGGTTTCGTTAGCTCAAACTCTCACTACAGGAGAATGATAAAGGGAGAAAATTAGAGACACAAGAGTAAATAAGCTTAAGAATTTCAGGATTGGGATGAAGGAGTGGAGCGCTATAAAAAGGAATCTAGGATAGGGAGATGGATGAGGGGATTATAAAGCTGATGCAACAGGATTTCAAAGAGTCGAATTGATGGAAGATGGTTTTTGGAGATCCCTAGGACTAGGATTGTGGATCTCGAAAGATGAGGCTTGGTGGATTGATTGGATTGGTGGATCCCTAAGACTAGGATTGTGGATCCCTAAAGCTAAGAGTGAGGAGTGATTCAAAGAGATACTGATGCATAAGCTGGGGGAGGAGAGATGGATGCTAGATATGGATGGGGGATAATGGAGACGAAGGGAATCCATTGAAGCTTTTTGAGCGGGGGGATACTTCAAAGAGAAGTACCACCATGTAGTTGAGCACTAGATTTTTTATAAGACTGTTGGTTAATTGCCAAGGTTACCAAGAACATCAAGGCCTTTTCACCAACCGTCCAGAGGACTGATGAACTGACTCAAAATAAACACGCAAAGATTGCCCTAGTATCACACATGAATCCCAAAGGAAGTAGTGTGGGAACGACACTGCGTAACCCACAAGTAGAAAAGGAAACAAGCAAAAGACATGATCAAGACCTTACACTTAGATTAACACATTCGCATCATACCATGATATGGAAGATCGTGACAACTTTGAGGAGGGAACAAAAGGATTTCTTGGAAAAGATACTTCAAGATCCAAAAGGGAAGATTCCAAATCAACAAAAAGTAAAAATCCAAAAGAGAACCGTTTTCCAATGAGATGGGTAGGATGAGGTACTAATGGACCAAGATCAGACATGAGGAAAGCTATATCCTACAAGGATCTATCGGAGAGCACCTAAGCTAGTGGATCTGGATAAGTGATGTGTCTAGCTAGCTGAACTAAGAAGGATAATACTTTGGTGACAGGAGATCTAGCTAAAGGATGCATTGGAATAGCTAACCAAGGATTGTGCGATGTGTGCAAGATGCTGATCAAGGAGGAACTGACACGAAAGCTGGATAGATATAATGGTACTAAGCTAAAGAGGATGTACAAGCTAACTGACCAAAATATGTTACAAATGTACAAGGTTGTTCATGTTTGGGGTTTGTGAGATGGAAATGTTTGTGAAGTGTGGGATGTCTGCAATAGTTGATAGGTGGATAGGTATATGGTTTGCAAAAAGCTTAAGGAAAATGGGATTCTTTGTGTGCATGTGATAGGATACAAGCTAGGAGACAAGATTATTTACAAGCTGGAATATGGTACAAGCTTTGGACAAGATTCGGATATACAAGTTATGATACAAGGGATTTACAAGGTATAATACAAGCTCTGATACAAGATTTACAAGCTAAGGTACAAAATTTACAAGCTGTACAGGAGGTATTTTACAAGCTCCATTAGATTTTGGATATTTGGTTGGAACACCAAGGGAACAAGCAGGTGTTTTATAGGATGGTGGGTGAATGGATGAGGGATAGGATAGTGATAGATAATGGATTAGTCTTAGTACACAAGGTGCCTGAATTACCAGGTTTTCACCAAGGTACCTATCCAAGGTGCTTGAATTGCCAAGTTTTCACCATTGGATGCTTATTTTTCTTTACTATTTTTTTGTATTTTTCAAAAGCTGGGTATACCAAGGATTTTCAAGCATAGAACTTCTTGAGATGAATGATGTTAGTAGGATCATTCAAGAGTTCTCCTTTTGGTGTAGATAGTTGATAGGCTCCGAAGCCAAAGGATACAGTGACAATATAAGGACCAAGCTAGGTAGGTTCAAACTTGCCTTTCTTTTCTCGATCTGCTTGGACTTTCATGTTTTCTTTGAGGACCATGTCACCTGGCTGAAAGTGTCATGGGAGCACCTTCTTGTTGAAATTCCTTTTGAGACAAGTTTGATAGACTATGAGATGATCATAGGCTTGTTGTCGCTTCTCGTCTAAGAGATCTAGTTGGGTGAGCCGAGCTACTCTGTATTCTTCATCTGATATTTTCCCTTGCAAAGATATGCACAAGGAGGGAAGTTCAACCTCTATAGGTAGTACCACTTCAGCACCATAAACTAGGGAGTATGGAGTTATGCCTGTGGATGTACAGAAGGAAGTTCGATAGGCCCATAGGGCTGGATTTATTTGTAGGTGCCAATCACGGCCAAAATCATTGACAACTTTCTTTAGGATTTTGAGGAGGGTTTTGTTAGTTGCCTCTGCCTGGCTATTACCTTGTGGTAAATATGGGCTAGAAAAGTGATGATGAATGCAGAGGGAAGTGCATAATTATTCCATGTTGAGATTTTCAAAGTTACCTCTTTGGTCAGTGAAGATGGTGGATGGGATGCCAAAGCGGCAAACAATGTGGTACAAGATGAATTTGGAGACCTGAACTCCTATAGCTGAGACTAGGGGGAAAACTTCCACCCACTTAGTGAAATAGTCGGTAGCTGTTATTATCCATTTATGTCCATCAAATGAGAGGGGTGTGATAGTTCCAACTAGATCAAGGCCCCAAAAAGTGAAAGGCCAAGGTGGTGCAATAGGCTATAGATCCTGTGCTGGAGCGTGCATAAGATTTGCATACTGCTGACATGGGAGACACTTTCTAACAAAGTCACAGGAGTCTTCTTCAATGGTAGGCCAATAGTAACCTGCTCTAAGGATTTTTTGCGCTAGGACAATACCACTCGTGTGGGCACCGCAAAGTCCAGAGTGTACTTCCTTTAACACCATCACAGCCTCATTTTGCTCTAAACATCGAGAGAGAGTATCATGATAACCCTGACGATATAGGGCATTGGCTATGATAACATAGCAGGAGGATTTTTGAATGAGGTTCTGGCATTGGGTACATGTGAGGTGAGTGAATATGATACCATTGTTAAGGTAAGCATGAATCTCATGGTCCCAAGGGGATTGGGGACCAACCAAGATACAAACACGATTTGAGTCATCATTCGCATAGGTAGGCATGAGGAGCTGCTCGACTAAAAACTCATACTGTGTAGCTACTTAGGGAATTTCCAAGAGCGAGCCTATAGTAGCCATAACATCTGCTACTTTTTTCTGTATTTGAGGCACTTGTGTAAATTGAAGCCTTGTAAAATGCTAGGTTAGCTGATCAACTAGCTCTTTGTAGGGTAATAGCTTTTCATCTTTGGTTTGATATTCATTTAGGGCTTGCTTGATGATGAGCTGAGAATCACCAAAGATTTGTAACTCAGTGATATTCCATTCTATAGCTATCTTTAATCCTGCTACAAGAGCTTCATACTTAGCTATATTGTTGGTGCTAGGGAATTGTAGCTTGAAGGCTTTTGGAATGTAATCCCCTTGAGGCATGACTAACAATATTCCTACCCCTAATCCATGAGATGTGTATGAACCATCAAAATAAAGCCTCCATGGGGGCTGTTCTTCAATTAAGCAGATATGCTCATCTGGAAATTCTGTGATTAGAGGATATGCATCTATTAGGGGTGCATCAACTAGGTGATCTGCTATAGCTTGCCCTTTGATTTCCTTTTTGTCCACATACTGGTTGTCAAATTTGCTAAGGAGCATAACCCATTTGGCCAAACGCCCTGTAAGTGCTATTCTGGAGAGCATATACTTGAGAGGGTCGATCTTGGAGACTAGTTAGATGGTATGACTTAGCATGTAGTGGCAAAGCTTTTGAGTTGAGAAAACAACTGCCAAACAAGCTTTTTCCATAGGAGTGTAATTGAGTTCATAACCAACTAGGGTTCTACTGATGTAGTAGATGGCTCTTTCTCTGCTGTAGTCATCGAGCTATGCTAGAGGTGCCCCTAGAGCAGTAGGTGTTGTTGATATGTACAAAATCAGGGGATGACCAAGAACTAGTTTTATTCCATATTTTAATGTGTTTCTTGACATTTTTTAGTTTGGCCACCACTCTAAACATAGCTATACCCTCTACATCAATATTCCACCACTCCTGAATGAGGATCTCCAAATTAGGATGAAGGGTCCACATTTTTCCAAATCTAAAAGGGTAATTCTTTTTAAAACTAAAAGGGTCAGTAGAAAAGAAAATTGGAAAGTGATTAGAGCCCACTCGAACCTGAGCATTAAGAGAGCATTTAAACTTCAAAATCCATTCATTGTTGATAAGGGCCTGGTCCAGTCTAACCCGAATAAGATCCTTACCAACTCTTCTATTCATCCATGTATACTCAACCCCGTGTAAATCAAGATCATGAAGAATATGGGAGTCAATAAAGTGCACAAGATCTAATCTATTTTCCAAAATGGACTGATTACCTCCCCTTTTTTTAGATTCCTTTAAGGGGGTATTAAAATCCCCTATCACCAACCAATTATCCTCAGCAAAAAGCTTTCTTTGATTAGAAATTTCTTCCCAAAAAGCTTTCCTCCCCCATTTAGTATTAGTGTTGTAAACATTAGTGAGAACCCTAACTAAAATTATCTTTAGAATTAACAAAACCAACATTCATCATATTTCTATTTTGATAAATGAGTTCTCCTTGAATCTATTTGTTAATCCAAAACACCACCAAGCCACCTAAAGCACCATCAAAGTCACTTCCAAAAATCTTTCCTCCCTTAAAAATAGATAGGCATTCCACCTTATCTTTGAGCATCTTAGTTTCCTAGATAACAAAGATATCAGGTCTATTATCCCTAATCATATTTTTTTTAATATCATGTTTGTGAGGATTATTTAACCTTAAAATATTCCATGATATGATCTTCATAGTTAAAAAAAATATTTTGAATCGAGGATAGTTCTTTGACAACCATTAGCTATACTCTTAATAGCCTCAGTCATTCTTTTATGCTGATTAGAAGGTCTACCAGTAAAAGATGGAAAAGACCCAACATCACCATTCTTGATGGTAGCACTACCATTCTTAAATAGACCAATCTTATCCTTAGAATGCTTGGGATAAACTTTGGCTCCCTTCTTGTTGATATTCACTGGGGTAAAGTTCTCTCCATCTTTAATCCTTCTGCCTCTAGATTTCTTCCCTCCTACTATCCCATAGGTCCCAGAAAAATCCTTCTTCATAGCTACTTCCTCAACATGGGAAATACTGAGAATGTCCTCGACCACTCCACTAACAAAGGAATTATCCTTCACAACAGGGGCCCGAGGTAAAGTCTCCTTGTGGGAACCATCAGAAACCTTAATCCTATCCTCTGTAAAAGGAGTCTCCAAATCTAGAACCTCTAGAGGATCTAGGGAGGGGGTAACCAAATCAGCCACCATTGTCAAAGGTAAGGTAGAACTAAGATCATTTAAGGAACCTGACAAAAAAATATCCTCCCCATCTTGATTTCTCAAGTCAGATATCAACCCATTCTCCTTTGAAATATCATGCAATACTAGGGTATCTTGGTGGGAAACAACATCCACACCATCTGCATCCACTATGACCTCTAGATAGATAGAAATTTCCTTATGATCTTGGTTCTTAGTAGGAGAAGTCACCTTAGCAGTCATCACAACAACCTCTAAAGATTGAACATTCTTACCCCCTACTAAAGTGCTTCTTCTATCCAAATGAGCAAGGTCCTTTGAAGGAATAGGCCCCACAACATCCTTATGACCTTCCTTGGGGATTTCCAAATGAGCTTGGTTATTAGTAGGAGAAAGCACCTCAACTATCACCACAAAAAACTCTTTAGATAGATCTTTCTTTTTCCCCACTGAAGAACAACTACTATCCAAATGGGCAATGTCCTTAGGATGAACATGCCCCTCAACTCTCACCACTATCTCTTTAGGTTGGGATTTTTTGACCTAGATTTTCTTGCTCTTTTTAGCATTCTTATTAGCTTTACCTTTCAATAAAGGACATTTCTTAGCCCAGTAACCCACTTTATTGCAATGGAAGCAAGCAAAAGGGATTGATTCATATTCAATCCTCTGGTCCCAAACCCCAAGTTTAGATTTAAGAGCAATAGATTCTAGGAGGTCTATCCCATGGGATACTCCAACACAAAACTTGGAAAAGTTCAATCTCCTCCTAGAAACTGTCACCAGATCTAAAGAAAATCAACAAATTTGAAATAAATTAATCATCCAAAATAGTAGTAGGAATCCACCATAGAAAATCAACACCAATATTTATAATAAGAAACCCACTTGTTATAACCATGGAAAGCTTGGACATACAAAAAGGTGTATAGAAGTAAATAAATGAACACTTTGATAAGAACATCTTTTAATGGTTATTTCTATAACTACAACAAGTTTGGGCACATAGTAAGCATGTCAAGGATAATGTCAGACATCACCTCATAAGAAGGAAAAGTCATACGATATTTCTATACATGCAATGTATTTGGTCACAAAGATGAACATTGTAGAAACATTGTTAGATACAATTGTCTAATTGTGTCTTTACACAAATGTCATATCAGTTGGCAGTTAGTATCTACTGAGCTTAGTTGGTCAGCAAAGTAATTTTCTATGTCTACTGAGCATTTTTGGAAATTACTTTGCGTAGACAATGTTTACCGAGCTCACTTAGACTTTGAAGGGAATTGTGACAGAAGGTAGTGTTAACTAAGCTCTCATGGTTAACAAAGGAAAGTTAGTGTTTATCAAGTTTACTTGGTCTCCAAAGGATTTTATAGGATTCATAGTGTTAACCAAGCCTCTGTTGGTTAACATAGGAAATCTTTTTAAGAATAGTGTTTATCGAGCAGGGTCGACCAATGAAGGATTTTGCTAATTTGATAAATAAAGTTTAATTATTTGAAGTATTGATTCTAGCCAACTGAGGTAATGATTATTGGAGATTGTAACTTTTAATTTAACCAACTTGATAATCTGAAAGGTATATGTGAAAGGTCAAGTTGTGATTCTAAAGTGTAATGAGCAAGTATGCAAATGTATTGACTGTTTGAGGAAGGAAAGTGTGAGCAAACTTTGAAGGATGGTCAGATATCCTTGAGGAGCAACAAAGTTTTATTTGATCAGGAATGATCTAGTGAAGCACAACAGAGATCTGTAATTAGAAAATTCAGTTGCATCTCATTTAGGTCATTTCATTGTTACTTTTTTACCATTGTAGTAGTGATTCCTAAATCTCTTAATAGAGTTGGTCTAATAGCCATTTTAAAATCTTCTAACAAGATGACAGTTCCATTAAATTATTCTAAAGACCTCTTGCAAGGGCACTTCTAATAGGGTGATTAAATCCTCTAACAAGGTCACACCTAATAGTGTGTTCTATAACCTTTAACCAGGTTGGCTCCTAACAGAGCTCACTTCAGAAGAGTGAAAATCAGTAACTGGTTACTTGGTGGTTTTTCCCATATTGGGTTCCCATGTTAAATTTGGTGTCTTATGTGTTCATTTTATTTATTTTATGCTTACATGTTAATCACTGTGAATGTTTAAGATCTATTAAAGTTAACATACACTACATTTACCGAGTTACAACATTTTTTGTATGTTTACTGAGTGACAACAGTGACTAGTTTTATCAGACATCTAAGGGATCTATGGATTTTTTTTTGTGGTAACTGATTCACCACCCCCCCACCCACTCCCCTCTCAGTTACTCCATCTATATTTGGAACAATTGATATCAGAGATTTTGGTGCTTGCAGGAAAGGTTTCAAGGACCTAAGCTAAAGATCAAGGTGTCTTACAAGAGAGAAATTCCAAGGCTTAATACGGATAACTTTTCAGCATGACAGGGTCTCATGAGGCTCCATTTGGCCTTGATTGGAGATATAGGACTGAAATATCTTGATGAAGAATATAAAACTCCTTGTACATTATCTATTAATGACATTGCTAAGAAGAAGACTCATAACACCATGATGATAGACATTGCATCTGCTCTAAGCTATGAAGAATTTGATGATATCAAGGATTGCAAAACTGCCTTTTCTATGTGGAACAAGTTGAAGGATATCTATGGAGATGATGAAAATGTAAGGAGAGCCAAAGCAAAAATCCTAAGGGGACAATTTGATTAGATGAAGATGAGAGAGGATGAAAACATTGCCAAATATGTTGAAAGGATCAAAGTAAGTGTCAATGCAATCAAAGCTTCTGGAGGAGATATCAAGGAAGAAATAGTTGTAAGTAAAGTTCTTAGAACATTGCTGCCCATTTATGCAATTAGTGTATCTACAATTCAAGAAAGAAGATGTGAAGAAAATCATAAGATGACTTTGGATGCCATAGTAGAATGATTGACAGTCTTTGAGCTAGATAACTATGACAATTATGTTCCAGCTTCCAAGAATATTGAATTAGCATTTGAGGCCAAGGTTTCACTTAAGGAAAAAAGGCAAGAAAATAAAGGACTCTTAGTCAGAAAGTGAAGAAGAATCAGAGGAAATTTTTGATAGTGATCTTGAAGTTTTTGAAGCTCTACTTGCAAAAAAATATTCTAGAGGCAAAGGAAAATACAAAGGTAAAGTTCTTCGAATCTATTTTTCATGTGAGGAAGTTGGTCATATTGTAGCTATTAACCATATTTACCCCTCACCAAAAAATTGAATTCAAATACTTGAGCCCACCCAATGACCGCTTCCCATCTTTAATATTATTTAAATGCCTTGGAAATACAAAAAATAAAATGATTAAAAATTTATAGTATTTCTTTTATTTCCTAATTTGTTTCCACTGGCCCGCAACTTTCTGTGACATCAAATCTTTTTTGATCTATGATGGGTGCTTTCCCACATTCTCAAAATGCACTACCTTTAAATAATGTGGGGAAGCCCCTTTGTGACACATGGCAAGTGAGGCAAATGTTCTTGTGTGGGCCACAAAAAGGAAGAAATGATAGTCCAACTGGCATTTTGATTAGCACCCACTTTCCCACATTCTATCTTTTGTCAGACTTCCTAATAATGCAGGCAAGTGCCCTAGTGACACATGTCCTAATGATGTCATGGAGGATATTCATGTAGGTTCAAAGGGTACGGGTTATGTACACCATTTGATGCAATGAGATTGAGGGCTAGCGCTTCCCCACATTATGAATATGCAAGGAGATTAAGGAATGAGAGAAATCACCTTGTTGCTGTGTGTCCTTGTGGGGTCAGTTATTATGAAGTCATAGGGTGATGCTAGGTGGTGCTAGGTGGAGTTGAGGTGTATGTTGAATGGTTCATGGGCCCATAAATTGTATGGGCAAGCGCAATATAATAAGATTTTTCATGATCGTTGATCTTATGGAGATCAACGATCTGTGCTTTCCTGCATTATGATGTGAGGAAATTAAATAATGCAAGGAAGCACCTGAAGGACACGTGTCCTGGTAGGCCTGGCTAAGGAAATTAATAGAAAGGTAGCATAGTTAAGGCTAATAGTTATGTGACTGCCACGGTCAAGGTTTTGAGGAGGTGGTGTGGTTAGTTGGTTTGGTGGTCAAACTCGGGAAGGCCTTGTGGGGTAGCAAAATAAAATGAGACTATTGGCCCATGTGGTCCATTTTGGTTGTAAGACTCAGTTGACCTGCTGACCTTGCTGATTGATGAGCCAAAAATGAAGGAAATCAAGTTTTCTTACATGATTTTATCCTTATGATCAATTCCAACCACTCTCGAATGAATGTTGAAACTAGTAAATAGCAGGAGAACACTCCACCACCCTAGTTTATCCATCTACTTGGTCAGAATAGTTTAATGGTACCATTTCTATTAGGGCCCTATTTCAACAAAATATCAAATTTCATTGTATCTAAATATGTGCTCAGATCAATTTTTTTCTAGATCTCTAAAGAGACTTAATGATAGTAGTTGTGGAGTAACTTCAGTTAGAGAATATCTCAATTATGCCTAAGCTATAAAGGCAATTTTTGTAGATTTTGTCTTGACTGGTCGACTCTTCTCTATTTTCTCTGATATTGCTTTGTAATTTCACTGTAAATCCCCTTTGCCTTTGAATTGTATGACATTCTTATATCCTTTAGCCATTGATACGAAGTGCAAGAACTATTTGCCTCTCATTGGTGTATTGTAGATATCTGCAATCATGCACGACTGTATCTCTTTTGGTCTATGAATGGTATATAAGTGAATCCTCTCTTTCCTTGTGTCATTTATTTGGGTTTTTTGATCTGCATATGATTGTTAGATTAAAGCAAGTTTGGATGTGTATATATTTTAGTGTCATGATGGTTCAATAGTGCATGTATGGGCAGAGATTGGTTTGAACACTCTATTTTTGGTACATCACCCCCCTTAGGTTAGAATAGGTAGATTTGCTTCTAGGCATTCCTTCTCCTTTTTCCTCTCCAAGAGTAATTAGGTGCACGCTGATAGTAAAGGAAGCTAGCCTTCTCTGGAGGCTCAACCTCACAGTTTAAGTCCCATATCTTGGAGGTTGTTTCCATGTTTCACAAGGTTGTCCTTAGATAAAAACTTTAGACAAGGGTGCAAACCTTTGTGACAACAATTTTTGGCATGCCTAATGGGAACAAGAAGATTCAACTATATAAGTCTATTGGTTAGCTAGTTGATCTTGATATCACTAAGAATTTGGGTGTTATTCTTAGTACCACTAGCCTTTGGAGGCATCCAATTAAACACCATGGCGACTCTAGTGCAAATCTACTAGTTTCAGGCAGAAACAATGCTGGTATGTAAAGATCATTTTTGATCTTTTATGATTTTTAAGTTTTCTATGAGATTGTAATGTTTTATGAAACTTTGTCCATGGATACAATTCATAGAAATAGTTATTATTCCTCCCCATATCATGAAAATCTTATTCCTTAGCCTTCATATTGCCAATTTCAATCTCAACTGCAAGTTGCTTATAGCCAAGCTGAACAAAACTATTACTCTCTTCCTACATCTATTCCACCAGTCCCAACATCCTCATATGAGAAGCTTAAAGATATGATGTTGGACCTCTAGAGGTAGATTGACTGCAAACTCTAGGACAAGAGTATGAGAATAGACTAGAGGTTGCATGAATGAGATGAGCTATTGCTGAACCTTGATAAGCATCTTGATGAAGTTTCTAGGCAACAAGAATTTGAGAGACAATAGGAGGAGGTGGTCTACCAAGCCTATCTCCAACAAGAAGAAGAAGAGAGGGAGAGATAGAGACATTTTGAGGAGAACCTTGGAAGGCAAGTTTCTATAGCAAGAGAGGAGGAAATGAGGCTCAAGTTAACTCATTTTCAAGCCAAGGAGGCAGATGCCCCCCCTTTTCCAAAACATGTCATCCCAAGCTTTAAGAAGCCCCCTCCCTCACAAGAGCTTGCTATTGTAGCCCCTCCACCCCCTTTAAGAGAGAGTTGGACTAGTCATGAACCCCTCTGACCTATCACTATTTCCCTATCTCTAGTTGGGCTAGTTGGATGGACTCTTGATGGTCCAAATATAGAGTTTTGGGAGAGTGAATCCAAACCCACAAAGATTCCATGTGAGGAGTTTCAGTTTGCTGAGGAGAACAAAGAGGAGGCTGCTGAGCCAAAGGAAGAGGACCTAAACCTCTTATTTGAAGAGCTTCCCTCTTTTGTTGAGGAAGAAGAAGAAGACAATAGGTTTGTTCCTCCCCTTGAGGAACAAGTCATGGCTTTTGAGCCCTTGCTAGTGAATGAGGATCTACTACTAGAGAAGGAAGAGAATCATTTGCTACAGTCGACAACCCTCTATAATGTGGAGGATGGACAAGAAAGCCTCAAGGGTAGCTTTATCATTGAGGAGGAATATGCTAACCTACATGGGGTTTCCCCACAACCTATGCATGTCTTTGCAACTGTAATAGAGGAGATCAATGATGAGGATGACCTTTTGGATGAATTGGATGCTATGTACTCTTCCATAGATACTGAATCAGTATCTCCTATATATAAGTAGCATGTTCCATGACAACAAAAAGTGGAAGGTCACACCATACCAATAGATCCAAAGGAAGTGGTTCATGGGCAGCATGAACAAGATGTGGAAAAAATTTGTTTACAACAAAAGGAGGAGCCATTTCCAAACTAGTTGAAGACTACCATTATAGAGCATAATCAAGTGGTCAAGGATGATTCCTCTAGCCCTACACCATCAAGAGGATGCCCCATAAGGTATCTAGCTCTACAACAAATCAACAAGTTTCCCCCAGTCATGCTCACTCTAGAGCATGAGGAAGATTACCACAAAGAGGAGCAGGTATGTTTTGCTCCACAAGGAAACACCCTAGTGTTGGAAATGTTCACTATTTTTAGCATTGCGAAGGAGGTGTTCCATGCACCAGTATGCTTGTCATACCTACTGATTCACCTGACTTCCATTATGCATGGAATAAGAAACCAATTGAAAAGGAAGGGTAGCTATTTTAGCAAACTAGCCAATGGGTTTGTTTGACCCCTCTCTTTGTAAATATTTTTATATATTAGAGTAGTTTTCTTTTTATTGGTTTCCTACTTTCCAAGAAGTGCATGAGCACAAGTTTCTCTCTATGAGATAGCCAATTTTTTTTTGAAGTTTTGAAGGTTGCAGAAGGTTTTTTGGTCTCTAGTTCCAGTTGTTGAAGGCAAGTTTTCTAGGGTTTTGTTCTCACAGAGGTAGGGTTAGGGTTTCATCATGCACAAGATCTACATTTTTTATGACTCTATAGCCCAATGGATGCATAAGGCCACTGGTCATATGCATAGCTGGCTTGCATCCTCTATGAGTCACCAAAAATGTTGACCATATTTGCCCCCAGCCAAAAATTTGAATTCAAATACTTGAGCCCACCCAACAGCCACTTCCCATCTTTAATATTATTTAAATGCCCTAGAAATGCAAAAAAAAAAAATTAAAACTTTATAGTATTTCTTTTATTTCCTAATTTGTTTCCACTAGCTTGCAACTTTTTGTGTCATCAGATCTTTCATGATCTACGGTGGGCACTTTCTCGCATCCTCAAAATGCACTACCTTTACATAATGTGGGGAAGCCCCTTTGTGAGGTGTGGTAGGTGAGGCAAATGTTCTTGTGTGGGTCATAGAAAGGAAGAAATGATAGTCCAACTGGCATTTTGATTGGTGCCCACTTTCTCGCATTTTGTCTTTTGTCAAACTTCTTGACAATGAGGGCGAGTGCCCTAGTGACACATGTCCTAACAATGTCATGGAGGATATTCACGTAGGTTCAAAGGGTACAGGTTATGTACACCATCCAATGCAATGAGATCGAGGATTGGCGCTTCCTCACATTATGAATATGCAAGGAGATTAAGGAATGCAGGCAAGCACCTTGTTGCCACGTGTCCTTGTGTGGTCAAGTTATTATGAAGCCCCAAGGTGATGCTTGGAGGTGCCAAGTCATGCTGAGGTGTATGCTGAATGGTTTGTGGGCCGAAAAATTGTATGGGCAAGCACAGTATAATAAGATCTTTCATGATCATTGATCTTATGAAGATCAACAATCTGCACTTTCTTGCATTATGAAGATGTGAGGAAATTAAACAATGTGGGGAAGTGCCTAAAGGACACATGCCCCAGTAGACCCAACTAAGGAAATTAATAGAAAGGCAGCATAGTTAAGGCTGGTAGTTATGTGACTGGCATGGTGAGGGTATTGAGGAGGTGGCACGATTAGTTGGTTTGATGGTGAAACTTAGGAAGGCCTTGCGGGTTGGAAAAATGAAATGAGACTATTGGCCTACATGGCCCATTTTGGTTGTAAGAATTAGTTGACCTACTGAACTTGCTGATTGATGAGCCAAAAATGAAGGAAAATGAGTTTTCTTACATGATTTGATCCTTATGATCAATTCCAACCACTCTTGAATGAATGCTAAACCCAGTAAACAATAGGAGAACACTCCACCACCCTAGTTTATCCATCTACTTGGTCAGAATGGTTTAATGGCACTATTTCTATTAGGGCCCTATTTCAACAAAATATCATATTTCATTGTATCTGAATCTGTGCTCAAATCAAATTTTTCCTAGATCTCTAAAGAGACTTAATGGCAGTGGTTGTGGAGTAACTTCAGTTAGAGAACATCTCAGTTATGCCTAAGCTATAAAGGAAATTTTTGTAGATTTTGTCTTGAGTTTTGACCTTTTCAAATTGGGCCTTTGTGGCCTTTTGACTTTTTATTTGATTAGGTTTAAATGTTTCTCTTCTAGAACATGTTTTTAAGAAGGGACATGTTGAGACTTGGATTTTTGAGGATTTTTGGATTTATGCTTTTTGATTTTGGCATCCAAGATGCTTTCATTAGCCATGGTATGGGAACAAGAGCATGGGAGATGTGGACGGATTATGGATGGGGTGATATAGGTTAAAGCTTGGAAGGGATTAACGGATGAGTGCCTTTAATGATCTAGCTTGGGGATTTGAGGGGATGGAATGATGGATTGGAATATAGGATATGGATGCATATAATTGCCCAAAATGGTTGCAAATGGTGAGGGATTTAGATAAGGGAATGAAGGATATGGGCCTAAAATAGATGGAAATAGGGAAGGTGCAGGTCCCAAAATAGATGGATGAGATAAAGGATTCATATTAGGTATATAAGGACCCAAAATGGAGGGTTGGAAATAAGGAGTAGGATAAGGGCCCAAAATAGATGGAGAATAAGATGGATGGGAACTTTGGGTTGAAGATGGAAGGACTTGGTACCTTGAAGTGGTAGGAGGCATACCAACACCAAGAGATATACTTTTATTTATTTCTTCAAAATGATGTTCATTATTTGGAACACAAGATGTGAGTCCATTACTAGCCGAAGGGGTCAAATCTATGGATATGATAGTTAGTTCTTCTTTGATGGATCTATCATCATGGATGATAGGGTACATATGAGCATGAAGTAGAGGAGATGGAAGGATAGGATCTTGACAGGGTTGGGTTGATGGAAAGGGATCTTGAGATGGAGTAGGTATGATGGTAGGATTCAGATATGGAGGGGATGGTAAAAGTGGATCATGTAGGGGAATAAGTGGGATGGTGGGATCTTTTTTTATGAGGGGATATTTCAAAATACTTTTGGATAAGATGGTGACAGGAATTGATGGGAGTGGATGGTATGATAGAAGAAGTATGGATGGTTTCTTTAAGTGTGGGAGATGGATGGTTAGGAGGTTCTGCAATGGGGACGGGTTGATGGAGGATGGGCTCATTAGGTTCATTATATGAGATTTGAGTAATGCTAGGAGGAGGTGTGGATGGGATTTGGAGGGATTTAATGGATGAGAGGTAGGAGAGGAAAGGGTTTTGATAAATGGGGTGGATGAGATAGGGATGATAGTGATAGGACAATGTAAGAGGTGTGATAGGGGTGGGAGATGGAACTACTTTGGGCTTCCTTGTAAAATTCCTTGGAGATGAGTGTGTTGGAATGGGAGAAGTAAGGGGATTGGGGTGATGTGTTGTATGACTAGGATTGGTTGAAGGATTTGGAAAGGGGTTTAGACTAGGGATGTAGCTACTAGAATTTTTTTGGAATGGTAGAGACTGAGAAAGGCAGGTGGAGGAAGATGGAAGTATAACTAATGTATAAGAGGAATATGTAGGCACAATATAGGTAGGCAGTAAGGATGAGATAATAATGGATTTCCCTTGTCAAAGGCATGGCAAGGAGTACTAGTGGGTATGCATAGAGGAATGATGGAGTAGTTTGGAGGAATGCTTGGATTTTATTGGATGTTGGGAGTAATATCTCTAAGGATCTCAATATTCCCATCATAGTCAACAAGATCTTCATCATCATTAGAATAGGATGGAGTAGGAGAAAAGGTGGGATGGCCAAACTCATTAGAATAGGATTGTGACATCATGTTGTGATGATGAGTTAGGTGGGGATGAAATGTTACTATTTAAGACATGGAGAGAAAAGGAAGACTTTATGGAAGACCTTAGGAATGATGGTACTAGAGGAAAGCTTGGATGATGTAGTGACTATGCTAAGTATACCTTTCATTTGGGTTGAAGGATTGACCAATGGTTAGGTTTTTGTGAATGGACTTGCTAACAACCATTTCAAAGGATAGATAAGTGATCTCTTTAGCAAAAAGGTTTGATTTATTCTAGAATATGGGGAGGGTTTTGAACATGCAAGCACATCAAATACACCAACAACCCTATAAGATGTTTTCTAGGATATACAAGATTAGCTAGAGGTGTCCTCAATATACGCAAGGTATGTGAGGTGCAAATCTATAGATGAAAGAAAATAATGCCACATAGCTAGGAGGAGACGGTAACCCAAATTTCCACCTTCACTACCCAAAGGTATAAAGTTATTTGGGGCTTAGCCAAGAGTGACAAGATTATGCTTCCAAGAGAGGTGTCTTTCGATTCATACTCCACCAAAATGCTAGAGTTGAGGTCGTCCCAAGGGGCGATGAAATCCCCAAATAGGCCTCCTAAAAAGTGTAAAAAAAGATCACATAAGTGGTCTTGGGTGTAAAAGACACTCATTCATTTCCAATTGATGACTTAGATTTTGTAATCTATGATTGAAGACACCTATGATTATGGCATACAATGTTCATTCCAACTTGACAACATCATCAACATAATGGAAATCAAGAGTTTGCCAACATAAATAAATTCAAGTGTGAAAGCTTTGAAAAGGATAAGAATGTTTTACTTTTTAGAGCATTCAAGTGTGTTAATTTGCAATGTTCATTGATGTTTAGACATTCAAGATTGAGTTAAAGTGTTTTATACCCAAATTTGAAGTGTAAGGCATTGAAATGATGATTTTATCTTTGGCATTCAAGATTGTGTTTGTTGTTTTAAGCATGCATTCCAATAAAAAGTTGATTTTAGTCCATGGAATTCAAGATTGATTTAAACAAGATTCATTCAATGAGAGATGTGTTTAAACATGCAAGTTCATTCTAAGAAAAACCTAGCAAAAACATGATTAGGTTTGTAAGATGCTCCAACCTGTAATGTTACAAAAAATCAATTTGATTAGTCACCCAAAAATCCCCAAAATCAAAGCTTAACTATGGGAAAAATATTTTTAACTTTTTTTCTTATTTTTGATATGCGTAAATCAACTCAGAATAGTCCATATCCAATAGAACCACTAATGTCAAATTTTGATTTATACTCTTTAAAAAAAAATGATTATGATTTGATTATGAGCTTAAAGACATGATGATAAAACATACAGAAAACAAGTTAGAATAAAAATTTGCACAGAAAATTGTCAGAATTGTGAGCAAATCAGCTAACAGTGTGAACCTACAGGTTTAGGAAGTGATCCTACAGGTGAGAGAATGTAGGAAAGGTTTGCGAGAACACAAGACAAAACTGGTGAAAACTGTGAAAATTTTAGGCTGTGTGTTCAAATAGTACAGTGCGATCCTGCAAGCAAGTGATCCCGCAGGGAGACTTATCAGCATTCCCACAGGGGAATTCTTTGGCAGGTTTGAGAGGTCAATGATAGGAATGAGATTGAAAATTTGACTAGTTGAAGGTCCTGTTCCCACAAGAAAATGTTAGTGATCCCATAGGTGATTATAGCATTCCCACGAAAGAAGAATTGGCGAGGATGCAAGACTATTTTATAACACATGGTAGTAGCTGGTTGGGGATGAATTGCAAACTCATAGTCGTAGGTTCGCATTCCCATTGATGAATAGCTACGTTCTTGCCGTTGCGGGATCACGTTCCTGGGGTTGTGAGATCGTAAAACAAGCTAGTTTTTAAGTGTTCAAAAATGCAAAACAATTAGTTTTTTGGGAGCATGATTTCCAAAGGATGACCTACATACATGCAACAAAATTAGCAAACTTATCACAAACACACACAAGAAAACAAAGTTACTTTGGTTAGTTAACACAAAAAACTCCAAAAATTGATTAGATTGACCCAAATGTGGGGTCCAGGCATGCCAAAAATGTATCACCTAGTTTTAGTAGTGTAAATTGAATACTAACTAATAAATGAAAGTTTTAACACAACTAAAGTAGTTAACACTTAAGATATGATTGATTGTTATCACTACAAAAGGAAGAAAACCAAGAATGGTAGGCTCCTAATGGTATAACATCATGATGCAATGGATTTGTCCCTAATTTAAGGTGTGTATGCTCACAAGATATGCTCAAGCTTTAGATGGATGGGTAGAGTGAATGAAGCAAGGTTTCAACAATGGATTCATGAAGTGATTCCAACGTCATAATGGTATTTTGGTAGTTTATGAGCTCTCAAAATACCATTATAACTTTGCATGGAAGGTGGATTCTTTTGGTGAAGGGAGAGGGTTCAATTTATAGGCCAAGGGTTGGAGAGATGGATGGTCAAGATGTCAAGATGATGAGATGGTGAGGGAGGGTCAGGATGCATTCAAAAGGGAGCACATAGATTGTGCTTGTTTAGCACCGATGGGGAGGTAACACATGTCAGAGAGTGATTGGATGAAGGGAAGGCAAGGTGGATGGTCAAAAAAGGAGGTTCAAGAGATAAGGGCTCCATAAATGCTCATAAATTCTTTGTAAGAGCCATAAATGTTGGAGGGTGAGGGTGAGGATGAGATTGTTGACTTTAGCTTGGGTTAGCAAGTCTTAACCCTTGCTTATGATTGTGCACATGATTAGAAGGGGGTTTAGGATTAACTTAGAAGGGGGTTAGGGGGTAAGTGATTTAGCTTTTAATGGGATGGGTTAGTTAGGAGGCTAAGTGAGGTTAATATGGGTGAATGGGTTGGATTAGAGGTTAGGATAGGCTTTATGAAGGCTTTTAGGATTTTAGATATTTTATTAAATGATTAATTCAATAAAATGAGAGTATGGAATTAAATTGAATAGATTTGATGATTTATCCAATTTAATAGAGGAATAGGGATTTAATTGATAAATTTACTGTGGGTGGTCATTTGATTTTATCAATTGGACTATAGTTAATTAAATAATTAATTAACTAGGGGATAACGATTAATTATTTAAATAATAAATATTTAATCAATAACGTTCTAGGAGATGATGAAATATGATTACTTATTGATGTAATTAGATTTAGGTGTCTACACCAACTAGACAGGCTAGTTGGATACTATCACCCTTTGGAGAGGAAAGGAAAGGGCAAGAGAAAGAGGAGTTCTCCTCAAAGGGCTAAGATAGGAGAGGGTGAAGCATAGGCACCTCCTTAGTAGCAGGAAGAAAATGTGCAAGGATTAGAAGATACTGGAACATCCCAAGTCTAGACTGATCCTTAGTTGCCACCAGTTGTGCCCAGCCAAATAGAGGGTGAAATTCCACAAGTCCCTCCTCCTCCATAGGCAGAACCAACATCCCCTTCCACCTCTAAGAAACATAAGAAGATCAAGATTCTGATGAAGAAGAGGTAAAGGGTAATTAAAAGAATAGTTTCTTTCCCATCTGTATCGAAACCTATTCCTAAGGGAGAAGAAGAAGAAGAGGAAGATGAGGAGGAAGATGTCCCCATACAAAGAAGAACTTGGCTAGCTAGAGCCATAGAACAAGAAAGGGGTAGAAGTTCCATGGTGACACTAAAATGTGCCCTAGAAGAACCTTTGGAAGTAACTTTTGCAGAGGATGAAGTACACAAATGGGTGGATGAGTAGGATGTGCAGGGAAATGAATTATTTAAAATGTCAAATTTTGACTTCATGCCCATGGGAACAGAATTGGTTGCAGATAAGATCAAGGATACCCTGACAGGTGAACCCCAATAAGAGGCCTAGATGTAGATGCCACCAGAATCACAAGGTCTTGATCTTACTTCCTCATCCCCACTACAAGTCACAGTGGTGGATAAAGGTTCTGTTACTCCTTTGCCTCCAAGTTTCAAGGAAGAACAAGTTCAAATAGAGCCTTCACAAGAGGAGGAGCCACAACAAATGACAATCGATGAAGTGTTTAAAGAGGGAAAAATGGTTGAATATTATCAAAAAGCCTCCCAAGACACTGAGGTGTAAACCACAGGTTCCATGAAAATGGAGACCAAAGAAGGAGAGCCTTCGCAAAGAGAAATAACTCTGGGTAGGAGTGATAAGGGAAAAGAGGTAGCTGAAATACTCCTTCATCCTTCCAAGGTAGACCTTAATTTGAATGGATTCCAAGGTGGATGAGGAAAGAGATGATGAGAAACATGAAACCACAATTCTATGCTGATGAGGAGGATATCATTGAATTGGATAAGGTCTTGAATAAACTTGAGTCCCCATCATAGGAGGCAAGACCATTGACATTTATCAACAACATTTTATATCAAGATCTATTTGCATAAGTGGTTGTCCCTCCTCAGGATGCAGATGCAGATGACTTAAGCCCACAAGATTACTAGATCAAAGAGGTCATGCTCAGGAAGCCCACACTAGATGTGGCTAGATTAATGGTGACAATGGGAATAAAAGAAGTTTTTAGAAGCATGGACTAGGAAGGAGCCAAACTCAGAACACTTCACAAGAAAAATGAAATTCTAAGATGATATTTAGCTGAATTTTTTGGTCCCCTAGACCCTAATCACCCCGAGGAGACTCTAAATGATGTACTTAGAGAAGGGAGGGGTGTGCATTTGGACCCATTTTTGAAAGCTTGTCAGTAGTGGTAGGAAAGTTTTGAAGAAAAGGGTGTCTTAATCATTCAAGGGAATTTGATGTTGTTGCATGCTACTCAGGAGAATGTAAATAATATGGTAGCAATTTTGAAATAGGACTTCAGTATAATGGATGAGGTACGAGTGTGGAGTAGGGATTTATAGGTTTTACAGTCCATAAAAGGGTAGAGATATAGGATTTTGGTAGATGTGTATACAAAAAAAGAGTTAGATTTGATTGATAATTGGATTGAGAAGATAGTAGATAGCAATAAAGTAATGGAGACATTACACATAGAGATCCATCAGCTCAAGGACCAAGCCTGAGAGCAAATTTTGGAAGCAGAGAGGCATTATAGTGATGTGTGTCTAGAGATTTTAGAGGATGAGGAATGGGAGAAGTTAATGCCCATAGAGGTAGTAAAGGAGAAATTCAAGACGATTTTTGAGGAAGCTTCTAATGATGAGGACATGCGACAGGCTTTTAGGATAGAGGAAGCCTTATTAGAGTTGGATACCAAACTTGAGGATTTTGCTGAGACTTGAATTGAGGTAGACAACTATAGATAGAAGGTCAAAGAAAAATATGAGGCTTTAGATTTACCAGACATGGAAAATATTACTGAGATTATAGAGAAATTCAAAGGAAAACATCCAAACATAGCTTTGGGATGAAGGGAAACAAAACCTAGATGTCCAAATTCCAATGTTGACACTCAATAAAATTTTGAGATTTTGGACCCTTTTGAGGTGCACAAATCTAAAGGTCTACAAGTGCGTAGGTCCACTTTTCCAAAGGTGCACTGACAGTTAATTGCCGGTTCCAAAAATAGAGCTTTCCATGAATTAGAAATGCATTCTAATGATAGTTTAACTCTGAAAGATGCCCAATGAAGGATCAACTTCCATTTTTGGCACTTTCAGACACTTCTACTTTGACTGAAGGCTTTCTTATTCTTTCTTCTCTCATAAATTCTTTTTTTTTTTACCTATAAAGGATCATGCATCCAATCAATGAATATAAAATGGATGGAGTCCTACTAAGCATCAGTTAGATTGATGGTTTGTATATAATTAGTTTGTTTTATTAATATAAAAATATTTTATTGCATAAAGATATCTCTCACTCTCAACACAAATTGAGGAGACAATTTCTTATAAACACTCCATTATAATATGTAAATGGGGCCACCATTATTTTGCAATAAAATTATGCTTTTGATGCTTGCATTTGGAGTGTAGTGATTCTTGTCTAAATGTGTCATATTTTTGTGTATGTATGTTCATAGAATGTGATTGAGCCAAAATTTTATTGCTTTGTTTCTGGTTGTGCGATTCATTAATTATGGTGTTTGCTACGGTTTTACAAATTTTGTTGATGTATCTAGCTTGAGAAGAAATCACCAAATTGTGCCTACATAACTCTTTGTCTCACATGAGCACAATTTTTGTGGCCTTGCGATTTGATGAAGAGTGAAACATCATATGGTTGCTAAGTTTCTCATTGACAATTACATCAATGGAATCTAAGAAGTGATGCTCCTTCTTTCATTGGTTACCCATTGATTTCTTTGAAAAATTAACTTGTAGGCGTGTTGTTTTTTCGTATCTTATGTCCATTAGGATTTTATTTTCATTTTATTTTCTTTATTAACCCCCTTGTTGGAATAGGACTTCATACTAGTTGCATTGTTAGATTGCATTCATTTAAAAATAGAAAATACAAAAACATAGTTCTTTTCTGTGTGTATTTTGAAGCAGTGTGTAGATTCTTCATCTCATTCAAAATCAAAATGAACTAGCAAAGACCTCCTCATGAATAATCACATTTATTTTCAACTAAACATGTTCTAGTAGGTCACAAGAACACCCAAAATCTTGGAGTTGATTCACAAGATCAGCTTTTCAAGATAGGAGTTCACAAGAATTTCTATCATTTAGCATCATGCATAATGATAGCTCAACAAAGTCAAAGATGGAAATGATAAAGGTAAGAAGGAAATAAAAAGGGAACCAATCAGAAACAACATGAAGCATATTTAGGTTAAGAAATAATATGGGAACACATCCAAGAGAAATTAATCAAATCCAAGTCAAGAAGGTATGCCATCAAATTAAGATAATAATTACTGCTCAGGGATGCATAAATAATTGCTAAATTAATTTTTTCCATTATGAGATGAGCAAGATGGAAGCTAGATTGTGTGCTAGACTACTGATTAGTTAGTTTTTCTAATCCTAAAAGTAAGCATTTATTAGTATAAAATGATGACTATTAGAAGGTGAGTAGCACTATCAGTATAAGGAAACTTTATTGGCTAAAGAGAATGACTATTGGAGAAAAGTGATAAATGAGAATTTATTCCCAATAAACCATTTTCTTACTTTTTAGTTAATAAATATGTGTCAAGATAATTCGTTCAGTATCTTACTTTTCTAAAGCTAACATTTGAGAAAAGAATCTTGAAAGAGAAAAGAGTGATCAATTATGAATGGTAAGAAGTAATAATTTTAAAGACAATCAAAAGAATATTTGTGTCCTATTTCATATAAGCTTAAGAAATCTCTACTCAACAAGTGAATCACTTTGTTAAAGTTTCAAAAAATCCTTGAGAAAATGACAATAATAGTGTAAACTCCATTAATTGTGTAAGCTCCCCTCCCCTGGGCGGGCTTCTAGTCAGTCTCTAGCTCCTCCCCCTGGATGGGTGCACTCTGGCAAGTTTCGTTGGCTGGCCTTGGCAATTTCTTCTTCGTGGCCAGACAAGAAGGATGCAGAGACTGCGACTACCCCAGATCCTACTGATGCTGCTGACAGCTGGACTGTTCCCAGTCTACCTCACAATCCCACTGATGCATGGGGATTTCCTGATAAAGATGATCCTCCTCCCTCTGTTGGTGCTACCTTGGCAGCCTAAGGTTGTTAAAAGTTTCTTTTGATGAATAGTTTATAGCTTCTGGCTGAGGCCATGTTGTTTATTCTGGCTTCAACCGTTTGAACTCATTCGCGGGGTGATCCTGTATCCCCCAGCCCCTTTTTTGTGAATTATAATCTTAGTAAATTTTATTAATTGAAAAGGACTATTCATAAAATAAAAAAAAATTGCCCCGATGAGAATAAAATATATCTAGAGATAGCTACTTCCCATCTACAACATATCCTTTCAGACACCAGGCTAACCATAAGGTTGGACCCTTCTTCTACTTTAAGCTTTACAAAACCTAGGTGGGTGGACCTATATATTATTCATATGGTACTAGTATTCAAAGCATAAGTTGAATCTAAAAAAAGTAAAAAATTTTATATCTTCTGTACTTATGCAAAGATCATAGACATGAAATAGCTAATAACATGACCTAAGAAACTAATAAGCAGAGTGAGGGCATCCTTTTAGCTCTTAAATGGAAATGGAAATGGATGATTGATTAAAATTGATTTTAGAAAATCCCTAAATATTCAATAGTAAGAACAAGTTGATCCTGTAGCTAATCAATGCCTTACCTATTGGGCAGTTCCATAAATCACACACATACATCTATGATATGAGTGACATATTCCATACATCAAGATATCCAATCTATCCTTATCACTTTGTCAATCAGAAATTGATGTTCATAAAGACCTCATTCTCATGAAATATCCTTCTCAAATAACCAACAACTCTATCAAATACATCAAGCATTTACTTGGGCCTTTATTCCAACAACAAAACACACTAGAAATACAACCTTAAGGGGATGCAAAAGGGTCTAAGTTCTTTGTTGCTAAACCTCAAAACATTGTAGATTATTCAAAAAATAGATCAGAATTAGAATGAAACTAAGAAGATTCTTTCTCATTTGTATTCATTTCTTTGAAACTATAGATTCAAGATGCATGTAAATAACTCAAAACCACTAAATAGATCATAACTATTTATATTAGCTTAACTACTACTATTCATACAAGAGAAATACTGAAGAATGTGGTAGAATCATAGCTCTAGATCCAACAAAGTGGTCTCATAGACAAACTAGAACCAACTTGGTATCATAGTAATGAAAAATATCAAAATCTATAACCTACATGGTATCAAAGGAAATAGAAATTCTCTCTAGAACTGGAACCCTTACAATGAATAAGAAAGAGAAAGATGTAGGAAAGGAAGCAACACGTGTCCACTTGAATCTCCATTCCCTACTATTGCAATGCATCTCTCATCTTTCTACAAACAAAATCTAATATGATTCTCATCATTATTTGTAACAAACTTAGAAATATCTCTTTAAAATGATGAAAACCCTTGTTTTTCCAAATTATCTGAAATGCTCATAATACCTTCATCAAGCTAATTTGGAGATGAAAAATATCTACCCCTAACTACATTAATATTGCCTCTAATATTCATCCAGTTCACCATTTCATCAAAAATCAAATTTGAATTGACATACCTGAATGAGATTGAAAAATGAATCCCTGAGACAAAACCTTGTATAATAGAATGACTCAAAATGGAAATTTATCTTCATGGAATGCATGGATATGTTGAATGCAAGGTGTTAGAAAAATTAAATACCTCTTAGGCCTCAAATAGACAGCCATGTACACATGTACTAAATGTGCTTTAAGGGCTCAAAAGCTTGGAATGGTTCTCAAATTGGAAAGGTGATTTTGAGTCCCAATAGTTGCTTTGTCTAGGGATGCATATCCCTTGTGGGAATGTAAAGGATCACAAAATCACTAGAAGAAGAAGACTACACACTTGAAAACAAAAACTTCTCTTAAACAACTTATTGAAAGAAAGGAAATCTACTCCTAAACTATACAAATGATGACCCCAGTCCACCAAAACTTATCAAAATTTCTTACCTCTATCATAGATCTAATTTTCATCTACACCTTCATGAGGTAAGTGGGAAACATCTCTTCTATCAGTTTCACCAATCATATTTGCATCTTGAATCAAATCAGTATTAACTTCTACATCTTCATTCTCATAGTGCATGTACAAATCAATATGAACTTCTACATCATGTTAAATATGAAAATAAAGATCAACATGGTCATGTAAAATATAATCACTTTGAAAACCATCATCTACATATGACAATTGCAAGCTATCAATTGGAAACATAAATTATTCATATTCTACTTTGTTCAAAAAGTTGCACGTTTCAAAATTTTCCAACTCACCTTGTGTATTTAGGTAAGAGGAGTATGTGAAATCTGATTTCTAACTACTTGCAGTCATGTCACTCATAAAATTAGACATATCTTTTGCTACAACCTCCTCACACTCAAACAACTAATTAGTCACCAAGCTTGAAAAACTGTTCTAAAAATGCTGATCCAAAACATGTTGATCACAATCATTTTCTTCATCTAACAATTTTTTAGAATGAACCTTAAACTTATCACTACAAGACTTATCAGCACATAAATAAAATCCATAGTCAGATTGGCAACTTTCATTGTTTTCCTTTTAATCACATAAAACATCAAAATATATTGCAACAATACCAACATGAGAAGAATCTTAAAAAGTGTGAGATTTCTATTCACTAACATCCCCTTTATCTAACAAGTTGCCATGTGCAAAGACATTTGAGGTATTGTCATATACACCTCCAAAAATTTGACAAAGATTGTTCTAATTTCATATATCTTTCCACATCAAACTATGGTGAAGTAATTTGATTGAATGAAAAAATGTTATGGGGTAAACTATGAGCATCCTTAGAAACACTTACATGATTTTCAAAATCACAAGCCAGCAAAGCTGAAATTTCATCAGGGCTCAAGAAGACTACCTCACAAATCTTCTCCTAGCTATGATTATTATCTAGATGACATGAATAACTTACAACAATAAAATTATTAGTATAACAATTTGGAACATCAAAACTATTACAACATTCATTCTCATCGTGGAAAGAACTACCTCCACTGCTATTATATAATTCCTCAACTTCATATTCATTGTAACGAGGTTCATTTTCACTTTCATATCCATCTTCCTCATGTTGACTGCAATCATCTGATTCACTAGCACTTGAATCATTCTCTTCACATTCAGAAGACAAATTATCTTTCTCTATGAGTTCATTACATTGATTACTACCTTGACTTTCAACACACCCATTATTATCATTAGAAGATATAACATGAACTCTATAATTATCACTTTCCATCTCCTTAATGCATCTTTCAACTTGGAAAAACTCTTGTAATCTTATATGTCCTAGCCAATTAATTGAGCCAAGCACTAGAACATCAAGGAAAACACTAGGTAGGGAAGATTCCTTAGGTCTAGAATTAAAAGGCATCTTGCTGATTACTAATTTAAGCTTTAGAAAACTTTGTTTGGCATTTAGGCCTTGAGTACTTCCTACTTCAGCTCTTATGATACTAACAATATTATTGTAGAGCCATTTATTCAACATAGCAATTTCGTTAACCACTATCTCTAAGATTTTAGAACATGGCAAACTAATCTTAGATCTGAGATCTGACTCCATCTTAAAATACCTCTTTCTTCTAGTGCTAAAAATCACTAAAATGAGGCAATTGTTTCTAACACTTGGCATTCAATGAAAATGAAACTCATGAAAAGATAAATACCTTAGGTGTTAATGCAAGACTTTGATCTCCTAATTTGACATAGGTGCATACTGAAAATCCTTCACACCATTGATGAAAATTTATAGAGCCACCACCTCCTTGCAAGAGGATAAATAAATCACTATCATGATTTACTTTTCAACACTTCTATTTCATATAATAGTAGATTTCAAACAAAACTTTGAAACTTATCAAGACCATAAACTTCCTTTCCAAGAAACTATCAAAGCTTCAGATCTACCCACACAACTTGAAAGTCCTTCAAAATATCACAATAAAATCAACTAGGAAACAATTGGTACAAAGATTTAGAGTCTCCTATAATGTTTGTGAGAAATAAAACATAATTTGTCACTTGACAAATCTGAACTAGACCTTCAGATGTAGGAAAAATTCAAATCATCAGACCACTCTTGTAGATTTACAAACTTGAAAAAGAGAACACACTTTTTTCATTCTTGACTCTAATTTTACAACAACACTTTGAAAAAAAAATTTGGCTAAATTGATTGAAGATGAACTCTCTTAACAATACAATTTACACTCAACCTTCAAAGCAACATCTATAAATGGATAAAACATTACTAGGAGACATGAATCTTTAGCAAAGAAATGGGAAACACTTCATAGCCTTGCTACTATAGCAAATTATTTCTACTCTATTGAATCCTTTTCAAATTCTCAAGGTTTGTCTATTATACAGATTCTAAAAATGCAACTTATACCAAAGATTCCAATAATTTTAATAGTGAATTTATTCATAGACTTCCTAGTAGAGTCTCTATTTTGTTGGTGTTTTGAAATGTCACAATTTAAAATTACCTCAGTGAGAAAAAAATACATCTAGGGGTAGCCACTTCCCATCTACAATATATCCTTTTAGACACTAGGCCAACTATAAGGCTAGACCCTTCTTCTACTTTAGGCTCTACAAAACCTAGGTAGGTGGCCCTATAGATTGTTCATATGCTACCAGTATTCAAATCATAGATTGAATCAAAAAAAAGTAGATAAAAACCCTTATATCTTTTGTACTTACGCAAAGATTATAGACATGAAATAGCTAATAACATGACCTATTAAATTGATAAGCTAAGCAAGGGCATCCTTTCAGCTCTTAAATGGAAAGGAAAATGGATGATTGATTAAAATTGGTTTAAGAAAATCTCCAAATATGCAATAGTAAGAACAACTTGATCTTGTAGCTAATCAGTACCTTATCTATTGGGTAGTTCTATAAATCACACACATACATCTATGCTACCAGTGACATATTTCATACATCAAGATATAAGATCTATCCTTATCACTTTGTGAATCAGACATTGATGTTCATAAAGATCTCATTCTCATGAAATATCCTTCTCAAATAACCAACAACCTTGTCAAATAAATCAAGCATTTACTTGGCCCTTTGTTCCAATAGTAAAACATACTAGATATACAATCTTAAGGGGATGCAAAAGGGTCTAAGTTCTTCGTTTGTAAACCTCAAAACATTGCATATTATAGAGATAGGAGATGAGAATCATAATAAAAATAAGAACATTCTTGTTGATTTGTATTCATTTCTTTGAAACTATACAATCAAGATGCATGTAAACAACTCATAAAACCACTAAACAGATCATAACTATCTATATTAGCTTAACTACTACTATTAATACAAGAGAAATACTGAAGAATGTGGTGGAATCACAATTCTAGATCCAAAAATGTGGTCTCATAGACAAACTAGAACCAACCTCATATCACAGTAATGAAATATATAAAAAACTGGAACCTACATGGTATCACAACAATTAGAAATCTTCTCCAAAATTGGAACCCATAAAATGAATGAAAAAGAGAAAGATATAGTAAAGGAATGTAATCCCATATTTGATTTGGAAGCGATATGTGTCTACTTGAATCTTTATTCCCTACTATTGCAATGCATCTCTCATCTTTCTACAACTAAAATCTGATATGATTCTCATCATTGTTTGTAAGAAACTTGAAAATATCTCTTCTAAATGATGAAAACCCTTGTTTTGCCAAAATATTTGAAATGCTGATAATACCTTCATCAAATTGACTTGGAGGTGACAAAATCCACCCCCAACCTACATTCATACTACCTCTAATATTCATCCAATTCACCATTTCATCAAAAATCAAATCTGAACTGATATACCTAAATGAGACTGAAAAATGGATACCTAAGATAAAACATTGTATAACTTGAACATACAACTTCCAATGCAAAAACAAACACCAAAAGTGGAAAATTTATTCTCTGTCAGTTTTGCTGATATATAATAGTGTTGTATCGGCATATCAGGAGTGCCTAGAAGATGAGTTTGAATTTTAGGTCCCTAGCATGGCTCTGAGGTCTACATTTATTTGTAGGTATTTGATTTTTTTAAAAGTTTAGACTATAGGTTAAAACCAAAGTTCATTCAAAAATAAGAAAAAATATTTTAAAAAAATATTTTATGAACTTTTTCCTTCCCTCCATTTTCAATTTGGGTCAAACTAGGTTTGACTGAGTTGTGACATGTGTCTCACTTTGATTAGTTGTCCTTTTGCATCATCATCTAACACATCATCCTTCCTTACTGCCCCTCTACCATGTGTCAATCTATTATTGGTTAGTACCACCTTGTTAGCATCTTCTAATAAGGTCTACCACCCAGGTGCCACATGTCACTTCTTGATTGCATCACTATGTCGCATGACACCTTAGCACCTTTCCATGTTATCACAACATAGTGATGTTTCAACATGTGGCATCTTCATCCATGTCACTACTCTATCACAAGAAACCACATCACTAAATCCACATCACTACCCTTGCCACATGGTGGCTTGTCTCTATATCACCATCCTTGTTAGCAACTTCTATGTTACTAGTGTCATAGTGACATCGTGTCATGCATCATTCCTACCACATCATCACCTCATTTTGTGTGCCACATCAAGAGTAATTCACCATGTGTCACTTAGTGAATCATTCCCCTACTACCCATTGTCACCTCCTAATTCATCTATAACCACATCAATTGCCACATCACTACATCCTCATCAATATTTTGGCTCAAAATTTTATTACATCCACCATCTAGCTAGCCTAGACCCACATGAGCTACTTACCTTCCAAAAGCATCGTGTCTTAAAGATATTTAATGATATGAGTGGTTTGGTATTTAATGACATAAAAAGGTCACCACAAGACCAATGTGGGACTAAGTTCCTAAGGTTTGGAATTCAAACACTGTGCTTCTCCTTTAATTTCATGGTCTAAATACTCTTCATCTTGGTCTATTCCTTTAGTGGCTTCAATGGGATGCATTCTTGTTGGTAAACAGATTTGTCACAAAAGGATTTGCCCAATGGAGTGTATGTGGCAAATCATTCACAATAGTTGGATAGGCCCTTGATATCCGGCCTTCCTTTGCGTTTGGAGGGGCAGCTCCCTCATAAGATATAATTTTTAAAGGGTTTTTCAATTAAATAATCTAAAAATTCAAAATTTAAGAGAAAGTTGTGGAAGGTGAATGCACCACACGCCCTCATAACCTTCAGAGATTAACAAGATCGATAACAGAGATACCCAAGAACTACGCTTGAAAGTAACTTGTATTATTAAGCACATTCATTATCATCCATAAACACTCGCATAGCACCATGAGAATGTCCACTACAACGTATAACAATTTGGATTTTAAAATAAGAAACCCAAAGTAGATCCCATTTCATTTCCTTTCACCAAGAAAAGCAATAGAGATTTTTCAATTCAGAGATAAAAAGTGTATATACTTTCCAAAATTTATCCCTAGATCAAAATTTCAGCATAGTGTTTCCTTATTTTTCCAACCAAAAAGTCCCCTTTACAAAGCCCAAAAGAGCCCTTATATAGACATAGAGGTTAATAACTACCCTTCTGTGGTTAGTAACTACCTCTCAAATATGTGATTTGGGTGAGGTTAATTAACCTCAACGAAATTAACCTCAAATAACAATGACCACTAATTGAAATGTATAGCTTAGAACATGTCTTCAGATGGTCGAATCATTGACTTGTTGTGTTACTTGATAAGACTCTTCTTCATGATCATCGCCAAGTTGGACATATTGAGTATGGACAAAGAAATAATCCTTCACAACATCAATTGCTCATACACTGACTGTAGAAGGAAATGTAAATAGATTTGGTTTCAACCCAGACTGTTGCATTTGATTAAAGAGCTCCAATGCCTCCTCGCCAAGAGAACTAAAACTTTAGCAACACATAAATCACTTCATGAAGATTGTCAGCCCGCTACAACTATCTAATAGTTTGTTCGAGAAATGCATCTCTTTCCTGAAACCCTAGGATTGGAATGAGTAGATTTAGGCAAAGAAAAAGCTTTATGCATGTCCGTGGGTCTCTTTTCTTTTGGAAATCGGATGCTTTCACCTGATAAACTCCCTCTGTTTTGATAGACATTTGATCTGGATCCGTGTGATTGCTCAGTGGGTAGAGCCACATTCAATGCCTTGGCACTTGCACATCCCATAAAGCTTCCTCCACTTGATCTCCTTTGTCGTGAAAGACTTGTGTTTTGCAAAGAATAAGCGTGCTTTTTCTTCATAGTCTTAATCTCCTCTTAATCCAATGAGAAATTCCCAATACTGGCCTTGTCCATGGTATCTCCGTTGGTTATGCTCCAATCCACTGACACGTCACTGGGTTCACAACATGAACTTCTCGCAGAGGGCGTCATGTTGTCTCCAAAATGATACCCCAGTGCCTCTAGATAACTCGATTGGATGCTCAAGCTCTCATCCATGGAATCCCTATTCCTCCTCAATGGATAGCATGCTATGGCTTGCGTGGTTATGCTTTGTATTTCAAATAGATCCACACTTGAATCGCTCTCCTTGTCTTGCTCCACATCCCCATTATTGTCCCCTCCAAATTTGGATACTTGATCAGAGTTTGAGTCCAAGAGACCAAAATGTTTGTGCAAATCTTGTTCAGCAGTACAGGTAAAGGGAGAGTGAAATACCTCCAATGATAACCTTGGATTGTCTTCAGACTTCATCGGTAGGGCTGAGAAGGAGAACCCATTTTCTTTTTTATTCTTTTCTTTTGATAAACTCGGGTGTTCATGAAATGTTTTCGTAGCTCCTCCATTGATGATGCTGTTGTTGACATCACTGAACTCTGAGGCAGTGTCGGCAAAGCCCTCTGCTCACTACATTTCAATGGACCTGGTCAGAACTCTTTTTTCGAGACCCGGATAACTGTACTGCATTGAGCTAAGAGATTTGTTCATCAACGCATTCGACGTCATGGAATTCGACACCGATGGAGCCCGCCTACTTGTTGTCAGAGTGTCATCGATGTCCATAGATCTTTTATCCAAGTAAGGACAACTGTGGCACCCGAATGCCCACTTCCCTGAACTTCTTTTCCCATTATTTATTGCCATGTTACGAGCTGAATAATTATTGGTTTCCATTGAAAGCAGCCCTGCTTGGCTATTCCAGCTGGCCTCAGAAGATGCTGAGGGAGTGCCATGAGTGGCCACCCCTGGCCTAAAGCTTTGATTCGATGCAACAATGGAAGATGCAGGGGATGGAATTCAATGATGCTGATCTCTGTTTCAAAGATGCTGATCTCTGAATCCTTTGTTAATCTCCCAAGCTCCGGCAGTCTCTTACTGCACATGATGAATTTTCAGGAACTTCATTTGATTCATTTCCATTATTATTGCCAATGGCCCTCATGTACATATCTGACTTCTTATGGAAGATTTTGAAGCAAGTTAATAACTGCCTTATAGAGGTTAAGAAAAACATATTTTTAGTGGTTAACATTAACTTTTAAGAAGTTAAAGGTTAAGAGATACGTGTTTTTGGTGGCAATCATTAACCTTATATATCTTGAGGCTCAGGAGCTGGATTTCAATGATCTCAAGTGCTGTACGAAAATGCTAACAAGCCGGGGACATGGAGACTTAAAGATTTGCAGATTTAATAGATAGAATGATCAATTTAAGGTTTAAAACCAGGCAAGTTTTAAATATGAACCATGACTTATAGAGTTAGAACAAATTCTATAGTCGGGCAACAGCTGGCTCTAACTGGGGACAAGGACTGACAAGGACGAAGCTCGAATCCAGAATGAATAAAGTAGTGCCTTATCCATTGGGATATAAAATAGAGTCATCTAAGGGACCATTTTAAAAAAGAGGGAACAAACACCAAAAATGGGACAGCAGAAAGAAAAACCAGGCAACAAAACAACACAACAAAAACTCCTATTTAGACTATATACAAGGCAGGTTTCCCTACCTCCCGTGACTCAAGGTATAATCATGCAAATCCATTCACTGGTTGGGGAAAATAGATACCATAGCATGCTAACATGTGGCCACTTTCAGGTTCCTGTGGACTCAAGTGAAAGTTCTCTTTTTGAATCCCAATTTTGAGACTCTTAGCATGCTTCACATCACTTGATAAAAGAATGTATCCAAATAACCATGTCTCATCAAAAATTTCTGATTTTGGAATCAACTTAGCTTCATGTTGCATGTTGTTGATGACTTCATTTCGAAAGGATTGAAGGATAAGGCTCTCAAGTTCCTGGATGAATTTATGATCTTTTTCTCTATTTGACAAGCCTTGTACTTGAAATTCTAGTGATTGGTGATCATGGATTCTTGAACTTATTTTTGACACCAGACACTTTTTCTTTTCCATAGGAATGTTTTTGTTTGTATTCTCTATGAAATTACTCCAATATGAAAACACATCCTTGTCACATTGAATCTTCCCATGATGTATTTCTTCCTTTTCTCCCATTAGATTGCTCAAAGGAGAAATAATCATCCTTTCCATTTTGGTGCACATATCCTCTAATGAATCTATCTGGTCAAGATAATTGATTATCAGTTGATATTGATGTAAGGGAAATTCTTTTAAAAGAACATCATCATATATGCCTTCATCTTCACATTTTTCAATCATTAGATCACAACACATTTCTTCAAGGCCAATTACTTCTCTAGTGCAAGGTACCATCATAATGTTTTCTTCAATATGGTTTCCACTTGTGAACTGGAATGCTTCAAATTCAGGCTTCATGCATGAGGAAGAATAAGAACTTGATGTGTCATCTTCTCTTACTTGAAACTTATCTTTCATTTCCATGTCTATTGTACTTGTCATTAGATATTCATCAATGTTTAAACTAGCTTTGTGCATTAATTTTTCTTGATGACCATCTTCACAAAATGTGAAAACTTCATATTCCACTTGCATGTAACTTGGAAGGGGATCTCTTGACAGCTCATCATCTTTCTCTTGAAAATGATCTTCTACTCTTGTGATGATCATTCCACTTTCTAAAAACTCCTCAACATCCACAAAAGTAAAGACTTCAATCTCAGGAGTTAATGGAGATGTCTGCAAGATTTCACTTGAGGTTATTTCTTCACCAGTGGTGGTAGAAGATTGTGAAAAATATTCTAAAGAGTTGACTTCATCAATAGAGTCCTCATCATTAATGATTAGGGGTGAATTAATAGGAAGGTCTTCTCCACAGAGAAAGTCATCATCTGAAGCATTTAGGCACCAAGTAGGAATAAAAGTAGTATGAAATTCATCTTGATCCGCATTTCCCCCATCTTTAACCATATCTTCTATAATTCCTTGGGAAATACTTGATATTTCTTTTCCCTTTTCATTAGGATTGAGATGGTTGAATATGTTCTCCTGTTTTACATTACTAGACCCTTCTCCTATAGACATCATTTCTTGACCATTTCCTTGACTAGACATAGAATCCTCATTTTGTTTTACGCATGAAGATTTAGATGAGTCATTTCTAACATTTGGATCAAGAGATATTTTGTTACCACGGAAATAATTCTTGGATGAGTCTTCTTTCTCAAGTTCTCACAGTGTTTGTAGTAAAGAAGAATGTACATTGCCAGGATCCAAGCATGCATTGCCATAGAATCTTTTTAAAAATTCAACTTGATTAGGATCAATGGGAGCATGATTTTGATGAGCAATAGAGGCAGGCTTTGGGCTATTCTTCTGACCACCATTATCCATTCTCGATTCACATGAATTATTTTTCTGATCAAGTTCTTCATTATGCTCATGCGTGGAACTTCTTTCTAAAGATGAATTTGTCTTGCGAGAGAAAAATTGATAATCTTTACCATCTTCTTCTTCTATCTTTTGCAAAGTTTGGAACAAAGATGGATGGATTTTTTCTGGATCTAGTTTTTGCCCACCATAGAAACTCTTCAAGAAGCTAGCCTGCTTAGGATCAATGAAAATCTGATTTTGTTGGGAGACAGGTGAAAGAGAGACACTCCCATTATTTTTCATTGCTGATTTAGATGAAGCACATTTTTCAGCAAGGCTTTTTTTATCTTTATACGCTGAATTTCTTTCCAAGAAGGATTCTTGATAATGAGAAAGAAACCCATATTCTTTTCTATCATCTTCTTCGATCTTCTGAAAAATTTGTAGCAAATAAGGATGAACCATTCTTGGATCTAGCCTTCTGCCACCATAAAAATTCTTCAAGAAATCTACTTGTAAAGGCTCATAAGGAATTGGTTTCCTTGGATAGGAAAAGTATTCCTCATCAGAGTCACTATCACTATCACTTTCCACTTTCCCTTTGTACCAAACCATGCTTTAAATTTGAACCTCAGATAGAGTCGCCAATATTCAATCTTCTAAATAGAGTCGCCAACCTTCTTTCAAGGGAAGGTACCTTCATCAGCCAAGTTACTGATTGTTATTTACTTGACCTTGGATGTGACCAAGATTTTGTCTATTCCTTCTTGGAATGACCACTATCCTTTCAACAACCACAATGTTCTGACCAATAGGAGCCATTCACAAGATTTCCTTGAACTCTTCTTCTTCAAGAACTTGGTTTAATTGGTGATATTGTTGTGCACTTCGTCTACACCTCTAGGCTAGAGTGTTCAATTCTGAGATGATATCCTCCTGGGTGTCTTGAAAGTTGAGGTTTGGTTGGAGAACAAGAAAAAAAAAAATGTTCTCATGCGGAAGCACCATTGTGCTTCATTACAGGCGACTGTCAATCTTTCTTGTTTAGTCATCCCCAGCAGAGTTGCCAAAAATTTGTTGGTAAACAGATTTGTTACAGAAGGATTTTCCCAATGGAGTGTATGTGGCAAATCATTCACAACAATTGGATAGGCCCTTGATATCCGGCCTTCCTCTGCGTTTGGAGGGGTAGCTCCCTCGTAAGATATAATTTTTAAAGGGTTTTTCAATTAAAGAATCTAAAACTTCAAAATTTAAGAGAAAGTTGTGGAAGGTGAATGCACCACATGCCCTCACAACCTTCGGAGATTAACAAGATCGATAATAGAGATACCCAAGAACTACGCTTGAAAGCAGCCTATATTATTAAGCACATTCATTATCATCCGTAAACACTTGCATAGCACCATGAGAATGTCCACTACAACGTATAACAATTTGGATTTTAAAATAAGAAACCCAAAGTAGATCCCATTTCATTTCCTTGCACCAAGAAAAGCAATAGAGATTTTTCAATTCAGAGATAAAAAGTGTATATACTTTCCAAAATTTATCCCTAGATCAAAATTTCAGCATAGTGTTCCCTTATTTTTCCAACCAAAAAGTCCCCTTTACAAAGCCCAAAAGAGCCCTTATATAGACATAGAGGTTAATAACTACCCTTCTGTGGTTAGTAACTACCTCTCAAATATGTGATTTGGGTGAGGTTAATTAACCTCAACGAAATTAACCTCAAATAACAATGACCACTAATTGAAATGTATATCTTAGAACATGTCTTCAGATGGTCAAATCATTGACTTGTTGTGTTACTTGATAAGACTCTTCTTCATGATCATCACCAAGTTGGACATATTGAGTATGGACAAAGAAATAATCCTTCACAACATCAATTGCTCATACATTGACTGTAGAAGGAAATGTAAATAGATTTGGTTTCAACCTAGACTGTTGCATTTGATTAAAGAGTTGCAATGCCTCCTCGCCAAGAGAACTAAAACTTTAGCAACACATAAATCACTTCATGAAGATTGTCAGCCCGCTACAACTATCTAATAGTTTGTTTGAGAAATGCATCTCTTTCCTGAAACCCTAGGATTGGAATGAGTAGATTTAGGCAAAGAAAAAGCTTTATGCATGTCCGTGGGTCTCTTTTCTTTGGGAAATCGGATGCTTTCACCTAATAAACTCCCTCTGTTTTGATAGACATTTGATCTGGATCCGTGTGATTGCTCAGTGGGTAGAGCCACATTCAATTCCTTGGCACTTGCACATCCCATAAAGCTTCCTCCACTTGATCTCCTTTGTCGTGAAAGACTTGTGTTTTGCAAAGAATAAGCGTGCTTTTTCTTCATAGTCTTAATCTCCTCTTAATCCAATGAGAAATTCCCAATACTGGCCTTGTCCATGGTATCTCCGTTGGTTATGCTCCAATCCACTGACACGTCGTTGGGTTCACAACATGAACTTCTCGCAGAGGGCGTCACATTGTCTCCAAAATGATACCCCAGCGCCTCTGGATAACTCGATTGGATGCTCAAGCTCTCATCCATGGAATCCCTATTCCTCCTCAATGGATAACATGCTATGGCTTGCATGGTTATGCTCTGTATTTCAAATAGATCCACACTTGAATTGCTCTCCTTGTCTTGCTCCACATCCCCATTATTGTCCCCTCCAAATTTGGATACTTGATCAGAGTTTGAGTCCAAGAGACCAAAATGTTTGTGCAAATCTTGTTCACCAGTACGGGTAAAGGGAGAGTGAAATACCTCCAATGATAACCTTGGATTGTCTTCGGACTTCATCGGCAGGGCTGAGAAGGAGAACCCATTTTCTTTTTTTTTCTTTTCTTTTGATAAACTCGGCTATTCATGAAATGTTTTCGTAGCTCCTCCATTGATGATGCTGCTGTTGACATCACTGAACTCTGAGGTAGTGTCGGCAAAGCCCTCTGCTCGTTGCATTTCAATGGACCTGGTCAGAACTCTTTTTTCGAGACCCAGATAATTGTACTGCATTGAGCTGAGAGAGTTGTTCATCAACGCATTTGATGTCATGGAATTCAACACCGATGGAGCCCACCTGCTTGCTGTCAGAGTGTCATCGATGTCCATAGATCTTTTATCCAAGCAAGGACAACTACGGCACTCAAATGCCCACTTCCCTAAACTTCTTTTCCCGTTATTTACTACCATGTTACGAGCTGAATAATTACCGGTTGCCATTGAAAGCAGCCTTGCTTGGCTATTCCAGCTAGCCTCATAAGACGTCGAGGGAGTGCCATGAGTGGCCACCCCTAGCCTAAAGCTTTGATTCGATGCAACAATGGAAGATGCGGGGGATGGAATTGGATGATGCTGATCTCTATTTCAAAGATGCTGATCTCTGAATCCTTTGTTAATCTCCCATGCTCCGACAGTCTCTTACTGCACATGATGAATTTTCAGGAACTTCATTTGATTCATTTCCATTGTTATTTCCAATGGCCCTCATGTACATATCTGACTTCTTATGGAAGATTTTGAAGCAAGTTAATAACTGTGTTATAGAGGTTAAGAAAAACGTATTTTTAGTGGTTAACATTAACTTTTAAGAAGTTAAAGGTTAAGAAATACGTGTTTTTGGTGGAAATCATTAACCTTATATATCTTGAGGCTCAGGAGCTGGATTTCAATGATCTCAAGTGCTGTACAGAAATGCTAACAAGCCGGGGACATGGAGACTTAAAGATTTGCAGATTTCATAGATAGAATGATCAATTTAAGGTTTAAAACTAGGCAAGTTTTAAATACGAACCATGACTTATAGAGTTAGAACAAATTCTATAGTCGGGAAACAATTCTACACTGAGATCCTCCATTATTTATCTACCAACAACTACAACTTTGACCCATGTTCTTCTTATAAATGGAGGCTACTTGATTTCCATGGCCCTTTGTATTTACCCTGGACTATGGCTATATTGATGTTATCTTCTTGAAAGAATCCTTGACTACTAGCTCCCTTCCTATTTTACGTATGTATCATGAATAATAAGAAACCTTGATGCTT
This sequence comes from Cupressus sempervirens, assembly GCA_028749045.1. NCBI lineage: Eukaryota > Viridiplantae > Streptophyta > Pinopsida > Cupressales > Cupressaceae > Cupressus > Cupressus sempervirens. Next base: position 580,049,794 of record CM053787.1, read on the forward strand.
GCCATGGACTGTAGCTCCTTTCTTTCCCATAAAGATTCTATAGACAGAATTGAAAACCTCTTATGAGGATCACTACATATGCAGACCTATTCAAGCACCCTCTTTTTCAACATCTCAACATAAATTAGATTGCTAGTGAGAGTGAGTGGGAAAGATGCCTTTCATGGTGCTATTTGATTGCATAGTTGACACTTTTTTGAGAGGAGTTCAAAACCACCCACGAATTTCTACGATGAATACTCTAGATCTTCTTTTTGACTTAGGCTACTCTTTATTTCTAGCATCCTCAAAACAATGTTTATAACTTTTCCCACCCTTTTTAAACTCATGGGCCTCCTTGCCTTGAGCTAGGCATCCAACATGGGCATGTCTTTCGTCAAAGTATTAGTAGCTTCTAGTTTTGAGTCAAAAGATAGTGGCCTCTACTATAAAATGATGCACCCCTACTATTATCAGAACATCTCTAGAAGAACCTCTTCCATCTCATTTCTAATGGATAGTTATAAAAAATTCTCAAGAGGTTTTTAGACTGTATTCGCACAGTTTGGTACAATTCTCTCCCACCAATGTTTTATTTCATTTAGACAAGAACAAGTCAACTAAAAAATATCCATGTGAGCTATTAATAGAGATGGTAATCCTTAAGATCTTCCCTTCACATATGGAGCTAGGGAGTAATTCAAATATACAACCATAACTCAAGCCCACCTTATTGAAAAAATCTATAAATATGAAAAATCTAATATGGAGGGCAAAGCCTTAGGATGAGCCATCTTTATTCATTTCCATTTCATATTAAATTCTCAAATGCTTACTCCTGTTTTACCTGATAACACACTATTTCCCATTTAGGATGTTGTCCCTAATATTTTTGTTATATAAAGACATATGGGTCAATTATCAACTTGATTAGAAAAAATTTCTATGTTCATTCCTTACATCCCATTTGGTCTTCAAACATAAGTGTGCATATCAAGGAATCATAATGAGTAAAATCACTACAATATCCCTTTAAAACCACTACCTAGTCAATCCACAGAAGCAAGTCGGGCCCCAAAGTGGGTTCAACTAAAAAAAAATTGAACTCAAATAGCTAAATTCTTAAATCCACTAAATAGGCTTTTTGAAAATGATTAGATTTGAATTAAATTTAAATCCACCATCAATTGATCAATTATAACTTATTTTACCATTTTCTACAACTTGTTAATTTTGTGCCAAGGGGTCCTCTAACTGGCTTTAAAAATTGACTAAAACATATGACTAGACCCTTATAGTTGACATACTAGTTCTTTGTTCCACATTATCCTACCTTGTCAAATCTTGTCTCATGATGAATTCTCAGTCAAAAGATATTGACTATTAAAGTTGCCTTCTTAGAACTGCCTACAAGCAAACAAGTCAGAAAACCATAAAATGCATTCAGTTTTGGCTTTGAAAATAGGGTAAATGGACACTTGAGAGAATGAAAACTATGTAATTATTTCATTATCATAAGGAGAGTATAAATCTAGGATTTGGGTTCATTATGAATAACCAAGCATCTTTGGCGAGTGGTCAAAGTGGGCTACTCAAATTTGCAGAACCAGGAACAATGGCAAAAAATATTTTTCTCAAATGAAATGGACCTAGGAATGTGTGTAGATGGATTTGGTAAAACTTGCAACTAGCACACTTAAAAGAAATTTTAGAGTATAACACAATGCTATAATCCATTTGATTCAAGCAATCATAAATTCAAAGTTATGATATCCCGAACAAGTGTACTGATCAATTTGCATTTCTTGACACTAGAAAAACTTCACAAATTGCATATGGAATCGCATTCAAAAATTGATCAAATAGATTTTTCATAAGATCAAATAAAAAACATAACAATTATATGACCTCTAGAATGTAATTCAAAAGGAATTTTCTCATTTTGGTCAACTGGGTCAAAGTTATAATAAGTCAAACAAGGCCTCTCATAATTCTAAACAATTTACATTAGCACAACAACAATAAACAACTAACTTTGAGGGATTCAAATCCTAGTCAAAATATGTCAAAATGACTTGAAATATAAAAAATATGTTCTTTTATAGGCATACTAAACATTCCAAAAATAGTGAGTCATGAAACATTAGTAGGTGTGAGATATTCAATTGCAAACTAGGCTTTTTATTGTTGTTTGACACTTAAGCAAAAATGCAGATTTGGGCATTGGTCAAAACAGACTTTCACAAAATGACTCATAATGGAAAGTTATCTTCATGGAATGAATGGATATGCTAAATTCAAGGTGTTAGAAATATTAAACACCTCTTATGCCTCAAACAGACATTGAGGTACACATGCATTAAATGCTCTTTAAAGGGCTCAAAAGCTTGGAATGGTTCTCAAACTGGGAAGGTGATTTTGAGTCCCAACACATTGTGAGCATTAACGAGGCCCCAAAATTAAAGTATGAGATTTTACCTTTGTAATCTATTGTAAAAGATGAAGCATGAGACCTATCATCTCTACCACTAAGGGTATTACCGATAGAAGATATTAGCACTTTTATTCACAATAAGGTTATAGCTCTAGGAAATATAGAAATATGAAAAATGTACACTACAAAGATATGAAAGAAAATATTACTCAAGGATAAATTCAAAAATGTTGAAGCTCGAGGTCTCTGACACATGTTCTACATTCCCAAAGTCTTAAATGAAGTGTGGCTACAATGTGTCTTAAACCATGTACATGATGAGTCATTTATGAATTGATGAAGAAAAACCCATAAGGATCACCAAGGAAATCATTCACAAAGTCACTTGACTATCACCATAGGGGAAAGAATGTTCCTTACAAGTAAGTAACATGAATGATGTAAAATATATTATTGAAACCACCTTAGACAGGAGATTCATCTGAATAAGGCAAAGAGTATTGATAAGCACTTATATAGGTGAGCACTATAACAATACAAGTTGTAGAGTTTCCAAGTCATACTCTATTATCAAAAGAAGAAATATTGAGTGCTATGAATAGTCAAGATGAATCTTTGAATACACAAGAGCATAACCCCATATGAGTTGAGAAACAACAGGTGCCCCTAATATAACCACTATCTATAGTGATAGAAGATACTAAGAGAAAAAAAAAGATCAAGGAGATTCTAATAATCAGCCACAAGAAAAATGAGATAAGAACAAACTAAAAATGATGATTCTCGGCAACTTATACATAGTCAAAGCAAGGTGAATCTAGTTTAACCACTACTGACACTAGAAAGAAAACTGATGAAAGAGAAGATGGAGATGATGATGATGATGATAAAGATAAAGATAAAAATATAGAGCACATAGATGATAAGAAATAACTTGATATTAAAGGGAAGAGAAAGAGAGAAAGTGAAGAAGAGGAGGATAATGTTCCACCAAGTGACAATCCCATATTTTACATCTTGAAGTAGAATGTTCTAAAATTAAAGAAGAAAGAGAAAGATGAATTTGGTTGAGTAATACAACTCAAGACAACAATGGGTAGGAGAAGATAAAAAATACAAAAGGTCTTGATAAATTGTTTTATATTTGTTCAAATATTTGATGCCTAAAGTGAATGTAAATAAGGAGAAATTTATGCCGAAAAAGTGATTTTTTTTGGATAAAATGGAAGAATCTTAAATAGATATTGAAGAAAACTTGGCAAAAGAATCATTATATAAAGTTATAGAAAAATCCAAACAAGTCTTAGCAACCAAGATATCAGATATAAAAATTGAGTTACAAAACGCTATTGATTCTTTGCAAGAAATTTTAATCAAAGCCTCAATCATATAATATACTACATTATGTAATTATGAGATGTTTACTATTGAGATTGAAATGAGGGTTATTAGTTTACAAAGTGAATGAATAAGTCATATTAGAGGATTAGACTCCACAAAAAATGTTAAGGAATGTTCAATAAAGCTAAAGGGACTATTATCACAAGAACACGAATTGAAAAATGAAAAGGAGAAAATAATTGCAAAAGTTTTATCACTATAAGGAATGATAATGCCAAATATTAATATCATTAAATCCAACCTAGAAGAAGCACAACAAATTATTCAAATGCCATATTTTAATACATTATAGAGTCTTGAGAATTTTACATTTGACTTATAGAGGCATACTACCAGTCTAAAAACATTAAAAGACATATGAGACATTCTTTCTACTCATAGGTACAAGGTGTACATCTATTATAAGAAAGTTGTAATTTATCTAAGTTTTTCATATATATATATTATTATTCAATATGTTTATCGACACTAATTGCCACAAAAATATATATGGAGAAGTATATACAAAGGTGAAGTCAATACATAACAATGAGATAATACACAAGGGACATGAATAAATATAGAAAAGGTATGCTACATGCTACAAAATTAAAATTGAAAAATATATATAGTTTTTTTTTGCCATCAATGCCAAAGGGAGAGATTGTAGGCATGTGATGAGTATAGAGAATAGTTTTGTCATTGATGTCAATCACAAAAGGAACCTATAAGGATAGTACTATCAGCATACATGGGAACTATTGAAAATAGGAAGGAGTTATTGGCATAATACTATCAGAATATAGTAGGTACTATTGATGTGATAAGGAAGTTATCAATATACTAGATACCAGTGCTAGATAAAGGAAGCTTTTGTGCACCAACTGATAATAGAGAAGGAAGATTTAAGAATCCTAGAATATAAAGTCCAAATTACATGAAGGGTTAACAAGATGAAGAAAAAAAAGGATAAATATAGAAAGAAGATAAGTAGATAAGTGAGCAAAGAGACACATATGTGAAATCAAGTGAAAAATTAAGGATTGAAGTAGAACATAGAATGGATCTAACAAGCTCTAATAGAAGCAATATTAGGTCAAGTCATCTTGTATGAATCCCTAATCAATTTTCTACAAGGTGTATCCAAAAAATTCAAAATGGCATAGTAGCTAGAAAATACACGAGAATCAAAAATCCCAGAAGAAGGCAAATAAGTCTAGGAAGAAAATATAAGCAATGAAGAAGAACTATAGAGAGGAAACTAATAAGGGAGGATAGTTGGTAACATGTATAGATGTTGTAATAAAAAAAATAAAAAATCTAAATCCTTAATCACATAATTTGATTTACAAAAAACTTCAAACAGAGACAAGTAACCATAACCATTGAAGAAAGTAGCAATAACAAGGAGAAACATTGATCACCCAACCCCAAACCATCACACAATAGACATTGGAAGCATTACTCATGCATGTTCCTCATCAAGAAAACATGCATGAGTAATGGATGTTAGCATGAATGATGATGATATTCCTTTGGAGGGGTATCCTAAGCATTGGAGAGTATGTAGCATGATTGACATGCTACATTAATGGCTATGTTTGTCATTGATGAAAACATAGTATGGTTTTTGTAAAGATTAGCAGAGTAGTAGACAGAAATCAAGGTCATAAAAATAGATTATTAATGTTAAGGTGAAGTGTGGTTAAGGACATGTTCTACAGTATGTCTTGATGATAAGGTTATTGCACATCAAGTAAGTCAAAGTTATACAAAAGATATGTTTGATTTATAGAGAGTAGTATAGAAGCATAGTACAAAATAAGAAGTCTTTGATGATTGGATTGTATTTCCTAGCAGAGATAGAATTGGGATATGTGAAGTTATATAGTGATAGAGGGTAGTTTGATGATGGCATTAGTGAGTGTGCAAGGTCTAGAGTCACACATATGATAAGTTGTAAAGATTGTGAATGACAATCTTGTGTGATTGTGATGAAGGGTGCTCCCCTTAATACCATAAACCATAACAGAAACAATGAAACAATAAAAAATGCAAAAACAAAATATGGAGTTCTTATTTGCACCACAAATGAGGAATTAAAGAATTCACAAGTACAATATGCTAACCCACATGGGTGCCTTTATTACAGTAAACTACAAGACAAGCTGTGAACTATCACCTAGAACTGTATGCGTGTAAATGTGGCCTCTGTTTAACACACACACTTCAACATGGTCTTTTTATGCATATTCATCCCGAGATGAACATGAGATTGTTCACTCAAAACAAATCCAACAAGATGACCTATTGCCTTCTATCTAGAGAGATTTTACCAATTTAATATCCTCAGATGTAAGGTGTATGTAACCAGACCCTCTAAGAATGAAGGATTTAAATGTAATTAATCTATATGAATACAATTATTCTAACATGAGATATGAATTTAATCTAAGAACATGTAAATAGAATTAACTAAATTAATGCATAAATAAACTGATATATTTTTGGATTCGATTGTGTTAAGATTTTTTACAATCAATGTTTCGAATCATACCAAGTGATCCATCATTAGGATGAAGAGAGCAAGAGATGTGATCTCATTTTTTTTTTTGACATCTCTTGCTCTCTTCATCTTGATGATAGATCACTTGGTGTGATTCGAAACATTGATGGTAAAAAATCTTAACACAATCGAATCCAGAAATATATCAATTTATTTTTGCTATGGATTGTGGAAATTTGATCTCTTTAAATGAATGCATATTAATTCTAAATGATATTAATCTAGAAAATGAAAGTCTTATGAAAAAGGTGATCTCAAATGAATGCACAATTCAGCAGTAATTTGATAGCAATTCAATTCAACTTTTTTGATAAGGAATTATGAGTCCCTTAAATAGAATTCCTAGAATACATCAATGACTGACATCAACTCAGATCAACGATCAAGATTGAAGTAAGATTCAATTAAAATGGAAACTTCCTTAAGAAAGGAGAGTTAATTGATCTTTTCATGAGTGAAAGAGTGCGTTAACTAGATTGATTCTAATTTGAGAGATAATTCACTCAGAGTTTCCATTTAAAACTAAAGAGGAGATTTAGGAAGAATATTAATTTAATAAAATGAGATATGCTCTCATAAATACCTTTTCTATTTAATTAAATAATTTCATTTCATTAATTAGGAATCACTTCCTATTTAATTAAATAATTTTTTTTAATTAAATAAAATAAGCATATTTATTAAATTAAATAAATTTAACCCCGTAGTAAATTAGCCTTAGGAGATAATTTAATTCAATAAAGTATGAATACTTTAGATTAAACTAAATTTAAATCGAATAGGTTTAATATGGCTAATATGAGTGAGTACTATAGGGATTAAATAGGAAATATGATGAATGTAGATTAGGATTTTTTGCATCTGACAATTAACTCAAGTAGCAACAATCAGAATGAGAATTGCCTATTAGAATAGGTCTTCGGATTGATCAAAATAGACCAGAATTGGTAATCATGGAAATGAGCCAATTTTGGGGTATTACATTTTGCCCCTCTTTGAATGAATGTGTGAGTAGCACATTCAATTCAAAGAAAATTAGAAAGCATGATGCAAGGATCAAGAAATGAGATTGGTTCCAAAATTGATGATACGAAGACCAATTGATAAGCTTTTAAGGACCATCTCTAGAATAGAGCTTAATCCCAAGGAACCCAAGCAAGATACCTAGATGCCCAAAATTGATAACCATTCTAAAGGTTTCGATTAGAACAAAGTTTAACCTTTTAAGGATCCAGCAAAAATGTTTAGATACCCAAATTGATAAGCATTTAAAAGATTGTCTCTAAAATAGAGCTTAATCTTTAAGGATCCAAATAGAACACTTAGATACCTGAATTGAAAGCATTTAAAAGATTGTCTCCAAAATGGAGCTTATCCTTTAAGGATCTAGATAGAACACCTAGATACCTAAATTGAAAGCATTTAAAAGATTATCTCTAGAATGGAGCTTAACCTTTAAGGATCCAGATAGAACACCTAGATACCTGAATTAAAAGCATTTAAAAGATTATCTCCAAAATGGAGCTTAACCTTTAAGGATCCAAATAGAACACCTAGATACCTGAATTGAAAGCATTTAAAAGATTATCTCCAGAATGGAGCTTAACTTGTAAGGATCTAGATAGAACACCTAGATACCTAAATTGAAAGCATTTAAAAGATTATCTCCAGAAAAAACCTTAATCTTTAAGGATCTAGATAGAACATCTAGTTACCTGAGATTGATAGCATTTAAAAGACTATCTCCAAAATGGAGCTTAATCTTTAAGGATCTAGATAGAACATCTAGATACCTGAGATTTATAAGCATTTAAAAGACTATCTCCAGAACAAAGCTTAATCTAAATAAGGATCCAGATGGAACACCTAGATACATGAGATTAATAAGCATTTAAAAGACCATCTCTAGAATAGAGCTTAATCTTTAAGGATCCAGATAGAACACCTAAATACCTAAAATTGATAAAGGATGGTAAGATTGAATTATATCATAGAATCATCTCCAGAACGAGTCTTGATCCTAAGGATTTGGGGTTTAGACTATCCCAATACTTGTCCATAAAACTTTGAGAAGAGTTGTTATAAGATTGATCAGTTGATGAAAATATAAGATAGATAGCAAACATTCCAGATAAAAGGGAGCAAGATGTCCTAAGTGATGAGATGCCCCAAGTGACAAGGACATAAGATAGGAACAAGATGCCCCCAGTGATGAAGATTCAAATTGATTTGAAATTCAAGTTCAATGATGTAATCATCCTGCCCCCTCGGGAGAAAAATTGAAAGATGACACACAAGAAATATGATGTAAAGCAGTAGAGAAAGATATGCAAAAGAAATTGAAGATTTAGCAGAATGTAAAAGGGATTAGAATGATCAGAAGAAAATATGAAGAGATCAGAATGATCTAAAGATATATAGAAAAGATCAGAATGATCTAAAGAATATAGAAGAGATCAGAACAATCAAAAGAAATATGAAGAGATTAGAATAATCTAAAGAATATAGAAGAGATCAAAATTATCAGAAGAAATTTTGGGGTCAAACTAGCATGATTTCAAGGTCCAAAAGACCAAGTTTGACCAAAAAAGTTGACCAAAATTAACTTTTTTTATAGAATTTTTGAAAAATTTGAAAAGAATTGTGATTTGAAAAGCTTTCACAATGCACAAATTTTTAAAATGCATTTTTGAGTTGTTTAAGTATGTCAAATTTTGAATTCGCTCCCAAAAATGACTTTAGAGTAACCAAAGTAGCCAACAGGGTGATTAATTGATCATTTGTACAGTTATGAAGAAACATGATGCTTTGAAGAGATCCACAATCCCCCGTCACAAAGGATGGTATCAGAGATGCCATTGAATCACGTGCTTATGCAAGTGAAGTATGCAATGCAAGACTATATTAAATGCAACCCTAGGTCTGGTTACTAAGCCTTGAGAAGTTATCATCATTGGACATAAATGAAGCTTATATATCCTACAATTACCATAGACTTTGCAATCATGGAAATATGAATAGGACATACGTCATAGGTGTGTTAGGATTAAATATAAGAATTCGAGGCATAAGAAGCCAGAATTACCAGAACATTTGTCCCATTTAATATAGCAAGTTAACATAAGCATCAAAGCATAAATGCCAGGATGACTAGAATGTTTCTTGCATGCAGACATGCCAAACACATGAGAGATCCATCTTATGCTAGGTATTCGATAATTATTCTATCTGCAATGACCCTTGCATTCGTAACCTAAGATAGAAGTGTGTTAGGTATACTCGCAGTGACCCATATGTTCACTTAATAGGATGAATATTAGTATGTATTATAGCATGAAGATTTCACTCTTAACAAATAAGGAGAAGAACCAACATTATTGACATATTTGTATAAAAGGAGTCGAGGTACACCTAGCCATCCATTATGAGATGGAGGCAGTTATAGTGGACACCCCTCTTGTAGGAACTTGTCAACTCATTGGAACTAAACCACAGACATAAAGCAAAGAAAAGATCATGCCCTTAGTCATTACTTCTGTAGTAAAAAATGACATCATTAAATTCCTCAAGGAGACATGATAAAGTGAAAATGAAGCAACCAAAGAAAAGAGCTCAGCATATCCTAACAAGTATGTCATTTTGAGTTCATTTCTATGTTACAAGATTGATGTCAAGTATCAATGTCCAGAGTATGTTTAAAAGAAATCTCTTCAGTAGGGTGACAACAGTAGGCAAATGTAGTCAGAATGATTCGTGACTAAGGTCAAAGAGGAAACTTCAAGGTGAAGAACCTAGGAGGACTAAGCGACAGTAGACAGACACAACCAAGATGACTGTTGACTGATGCAAGAGAGATCTTCCATAAAGGAATCTACAAACATTACCCAAGCAATAGTAGGCAGACACAGTTGAAACAACTGGTGACTATTGCGAAAGAGATTCTATGAGGAGAATCTTGAAAAGAGTGACACTAGTGATAGTAGGCAAACACAAACAAACTGATTGGTGACTGTAGCAAAAGAGATTCTATGAGGAGAATCTTGAAAAGAGTGACACTAGCGATAGTAGGCAGACATAGCCAAAATAACTGGTGACTATCATGAAAGAGATTCTATGAGGAGAATCTTGAAAGGAGTGACACTGAAGGGGAATGCCCCTGAGCTGTGACAAGACTCAATCCATGGATACATGAGCGAAAAGAAGTGAAGCAACTGTATAGAGAGCTAGAAAATGTGCTGCAAGATGGAGCATTGGGAACAAGAGGCACTTGTTTACAAGGTTTTCACCTTCTTGGAAGGATTTTAATTTTTTTGCTACCATGATGCCTGTTTCTAGGTTTTTAGCAATGGCACTTTTTTTGTTTTTCCAATTTTATTTTATTTATCTTTTTTTTTTTTTTTTTTTTTTTGTATTTTTGATATTTTCACTTTTTTTGGTGTTACCAAGGCGCCTATTGCTAGGTTTTCACCAGGGTAACAATTTTTTTGAGGACTTTTTCAATTTTTAGATATTTAAAAATTTTAAGAACTTTGTCAGAGATTACTAGCTCTCAAGAAGGATTACCTTGATTTTGTTCCAATATCTAGCAAGGTGTAGGATGAGAAGTAGTAGCAAGCTAGTGGATAAGTGGAGATGGATAGGCAAGGAGTATGAAGCGGTGAATGTTACCCACAAGGAAAGCCTTTACAAGATTACTCAAGCTAGGGAAAAGGATATAACAGTATAAGCTCATGGTCTAATGAAGGGTATTGTGTAAGTAATCCACAAAAATGACCATGTCAAAAGATTGCTAAGAACTGAGTTTTCTTCTTTCTTTCATTGATCAAAAGCAAAGGGTTAACTAAATAGAATAGAAAAGTTTGTTATGGAGGTTATGAGTGAATGACTTTGGGAATGAGGACATCTGAAGGATAAGAAAGATCATGATAGGATGTCATGAATGGAAGAATTATGCATGATGTATGTTTAGCAGGTTTTCATCATGGTACTTGTCCAAGGTGCCACAAGAAGTGGTTTTCACCATAGGATAGATTTATTTTTCTTTACTTTTTCTACCGAGGCGCCTATTTCCAAGTTTTTACCAAGGTACATTTTTTTCTTTTTTTTCTTTTTTTTGTTGGATTTTTAGAGTTTTTGGGAAGAATTCAAGCCTTTCTCAAATTATATAGCATGCCTATAATAAAGATAAGTTATGATAAGCCAAGGCCATAGCAAGGTACACTCAAAGATGATGATAAGGTAATGGAAGGGAAATGATGGGAAAATGAGAGGTAGATGGAGGAGAAAGTTGTTGGTTTTGGAAGACTGAAATAAGCAAGGATGGCAAGCAGGCATAAGATTTAGAGGATCTCATGAGGGTGGATGAGATATTAGGCAAGATCAACATTGAGAAACACCTTGAAGGGTAGTAGAATGATGGAGGAAATATGGATGAAATATATTGAGGCTTAGATATATGAGGTAGCAAAGCCATTTTGGAGAGGGGTGGAGTAGAAGGTTTTGAAACCTTTTTAGGAAGATGTTGGGAAGGAGATGGAGTGGAAACCTTTGGAAGCTTGAATGTCAACTTTGATTTGTTTTCAATATTCAAGTCCTTCAAAAGAGACTTGGGAATCCATATAGCTTTTGATTTTTCATTAGATGCTTTGGAACACATTTCTTCAATAATAGATTTAAGAATGCACACTTTCCTTGGTTGAGCTCTTTGAATAGTGGACCTTTGTGGTCTCTTTTGCATATTTTCCTTCTTGACATTCACATGTCAATTAGAGGAGACATAGTGAACTTTTGAGGATGGATTCATACACTTGTGTTTGATTTGATCATCCAAATTGCTTCCAAAGGACTTGGGATTTATGGATAAATGAGGCCAATATGACTGGTTTAGATGGAAAGGTTGATGTGAAGAGTTCAAAAATGTGCATCTTTGATGATCTTGGGGTAGGGTAGGAGGAATGTGTAATTAGATAAGAGTGGAAGCAGGAGATAGAGGAACATAAGGTCCCAATATGGATGGAAGACTTGAAGGTTTTAGCTTAGATGGGTAGGGACCAAGGATAGATTTAGAAGATGTGAAGGGACCATGAGTATGGATATCAACATCTTTAGGGTGAGCAACATGATCAATGCCATCAATAGTTTTATGAGTAAGTATTATAGAAGCAATACCTTTGACAAGAGTATTTAAAGCTTGAGCATAGTTTGGAAGTGAATGTAGCAAGGTAGAACAAGAGGGTGAGGGAACACTTTCTTCAAAAGGAATTTTAGGTAGTACAAGTATTCTTCTCTTGGTCTTTAATAGTCTCCTTAGGGATAGTGGAAGGAATATCTTGATCTTGCTTAGTAGAAGTGCATGACATGGGAGATGGAGGACTATCTAACTCTTGAGATGGAGGCACGTGATCTTGGAAGATTTGAAAGGGGATGAATGAATATTGGTCTTGATCAACACTTGTTTCTTCATCATTTAAGTAGTCCTCTTGACATGAAATGAATTCCAAGGATGAGGGAGTATCTAAATTTGTATTCAAATATATTTTTGGGGTCTGCATAATAGGCTCTTGAAATTTAGAAGGAAAATTACTTGGAGTGGACTTCATAGGCATAGCAGGGCATGAAGAAGTATGATCTGTAAAGGTGGTGGAAAGACTTGCAGCCTAGTATCTATTGGCTTGAGTTTCTTTCAAAGGTAGTCCTTGAGGGCACACATAGTCAACAAGGGGAGTAGCGATTTCTTCTTTTGATGAACATGTGTTGGAAAGATTGGACAATTTAGAAGGTGGTTGTATGTTGGAAGAAGTAGAAGTTGCATTTGAACCATTACTAGACATGGTTTCATGAGATTGATCCTTCTTGAGAGTAGAATCTCTAGTAGCTGAGAGCTTAGATTTTTGAATTATGCCATTATCAAAGAGATCTTGGATCTCATTTTTTAGCTCCTTATAATGTGAAGTTTTATGTAAATTATGTCTATGATAAGCACAATAATTACTCATAAAGGAAACTCCCACCAAAGTGACCTTAGGTAACACAATGAGTTTCTTTTGAAGAAGTTCTTCCAAAGTTGATTCATAAGATCTTCCCAAAGGGGTGAAATCACGTGTTGGTTTAGGTTCCCAAGATTTTTCTTCAAAGATATTTCTAGATTTCTTGGGTGTTTGTAAAGTGTTCTTAGATATCTTGGATTCAAGATCACAAGAATGTGATTTTTGGTTGTCATAGAAGGAAGGGAAATTTTCTCTCAAGGAGAATTTGTTCGATGATGTTTCATCTTCCTCCTTTAGTTTTTGAAGTTGAGCACTCATTGATTGGATTTGTCGCTTCATGTTTGCATTAAGTATCTTTTCTTCCTCACTAGGAATATTGGATTTAGCACATTTGTTGCTAGCCATTTTGATGTACTATGTTTCAAGTAGTGACAGGCAAATTTTAGAACATAAGTCAAGTTGCCACAGTCATAGACAATGATGAAAAGAAAAAGCTTAGACAAGGACCACACTTGAATGTAGTTTAAACAGGACAAGATAAGATTTTTGTATGCTAAGGCATGAATAGTCTACTTTGAAGGCTAGAATAGCCAAAGATTATGACTATCATGATGCAGAGTATGACAAGCACTAAAGAATGAGAATCAAGACAACTAAAATATGAGACTAGTTAAAGTATAGGTCACAAATCTTCAGCTAAGCAAAATGACACTATTTGGGACTATTTTTAGACAGAGAAGCAATAAATCAATGTAAGAAATAGACTTGGTATAGAACACACATAGTTCTAATAGACTAACTTGATAGTTTAGACTTAAGATCTGACATGAAGATTATCTGAGAGGTGCATGAGAAAGTACACAGGGCTATGCAAAGACTTAGGACAACATAAGAATTTTGCACAAGGATGTGCTCTAGGCTACGTAAAGAAGTGCAAGTTTTGACAACAAAATAAGGACACGAAGACTAGATCTCATGTGGAGATGTGCAACTATTCACACGAGAACCTTGGTAGGACAACAAGTATTCATGCAAAAGTTTGCAAACTATGTGCAAAAATAGAAACCAGACTAACAACTAAACTAGATTTTGAAAAGACTTTGGAGATTTTAGATAGTTTTCGATAGATTGTTGATTCATTTGGTAGATTTCAGATAGATAGCAAGGTTGATTTTCAAGTGTTTAAACAACATTTGGTTTCGAACAAGGCACTATTTTCAACAAGACATGGGAAGCAAGTAGTAGTCAAATACAATCTAACTAAGGGCAAAGCAACTCAGAGGGATAGGGGCATCTTGACTTTTAGTTTGTTTGAGAAAGTTTGGACATGTTTAGGACTTGATAAAAAACATGCTTTATCCCTAGAAAAAAAAAATGGTAGAGAAGGAAAAACCTTTGTCCCACATCTTATGTGCATGCTTGTACCTTACACAGTCATGTCACCCCCTAGAGGGCACCCATGTTTTCGGTATATTCAAAGGACTCAATAGTATATGCTAAATGAGAACCCTTGTGACAAGGGATGAGCATGTATACCACCTTCAAACATCTAGTAGCATGCTTATGGTGAATTCTATAGGAGAGATTCTTCCCCCTCCTTGCACAAAGATTATGCCTCCTTTTGGAGGTGAACCAGGTAGCTTCTAACTAAGAAGTTTTTACTTGGCTTCTATTCAAATTAATCCCTGGTGGCTCCGCAAGTGGAGTTGAGGCTAGTAGCCTACACCAGTATCTGAAAGTGCACACTACTTGCTTAGCAAGCCAGGGGCTAGCACTGACTAGTTCACGAATAGAGCCTCTCCTTGACGTGTGATGTGAAGAGTGAAGGAGAGGAAATTAATCTGGCCTTGGAGTTTTTCGCTCTACAAGGCTTCTTTATTAGAGCAAGTTGGAATCTCTGGTAAAAGGAGTGTGCTCACTTGGGTCATTCTTGAAGGTTGGATCACTCCAACAGGCCCTCTAAAGGATTGACATGGACTGGTGGTATGGATTTAAGGGTCTGAGTTTTTGATTTCCCTCAAGGGGAAAGAGTATAATTCTCTACCTTATTTCTTCACCCAAACATGAAAAATATATTGATTACCCACTTAGCTTAATCAATCCAGACTCATCCTTCCTTAAAGATTTGGATTCCCTTAAAATAAAATCATCATCTTATCATAGAAGAGAACAAGAAGTAGAGAACCACTAAGTTGCTTGCCTCCCTCGAAATGCCATCTTTTAGAAGTGTCTAGGTTTCAGATTCACCCTTGGTCATGACCTCCAAGTGGTGAAGAGCATAATCCCCTATTCTTTCGTCTTGCACCCTAAGAAGTTCACAAGCCCTATTTAATCTAGTTTGGAAAGCAAGAAAAGAAAACACATTGTTTTGTGGGTTTTAAGTATAGTCTTCGACAAATGTGTCTTCAGCAATTGTTCTACAAGAAAACAATTAGTTTGTGTTTTGAAAAATTTGTGTAAAGGAGTCTTCATCAAACGTCCTATAGAAAATTATTAGGCTGCAAAAAATTAGAAAAATTGAAATAAAAAATTCTTCAAAGAACATGTGTTAGTCAAATAGAAGCTTAACCATGGGAAAATTATTTATTTTTTTTGTTCATTTTTATACCCATAAAATAGCTTAGAAAATGTCAAAACTTATAAAAACATTAGAAGTCAAATTTCATTTTATACACTTTTTAAAAAAAAATATTATTTTATTTGGAAAATTGGAAAAAAATTGTCTTCTGTATTATTGTTGCAAAATTTCGTGCAAAATCATGCACAGACCCATGCAAAATCATCCATAGACCTACGCAAAAAAATGGTTTGAGTCATTTGAAATCATTCACATGTTCGTGCGAAGTCTTTCACCATCTCACATGAAATCTTTATGTCTCGTGTGAAATCTTGCACAGGGTCGTGTGAAATCTTTTACTGAGTTGTGCAAGAAAATGATGTGTCGCGCAAAGATTTGTGCAATGGGGCACTTTTTCATGTGATACAGTTTAAAACTTCATGTGAGAACTTCAAAACAGTCTCGCACAAAGATTCAAGGTTTTGTAGGGAACAATATGGACAGGATGCTAAAATAATAGAAAAAAATGTAGATGAGGCCAGAGAAATTGATTTCTTCGGCCCCATGGTGGGTGCCATAAATGTATGCATGTAAATGTGGCCTCTGTTTAACACACACACTTCAACATGGTCTTTTTATGCGGATTCATCCCAAGATGAACATGAGATTGTTCACTCAAAACAAATCTAATAAGATGACCTGTTGACTTCTATCTAGAGAGATTTTACCTATTTAATATCCTCAGATGTAAGGTGTAAGTAACCAGACCCTCTAAGAACAAAGGATTTAAATGTGATTAATCTATATGAATGCAATTATTCTAACATGATATATGCATTTAATCTAAGAACATGTAAATAGAATTAACTTAATGAATGTATATTAATTCTAAATGATATTAATCTAGAAAATGAAAGTCTTATGAAAGTAGTGAGCTCAAATGAATGCACAATTCAGCAGCAATTCAATTCAACTTTTATGATAAGGAATTATGAGTCCCTTAAATAGAATTCCTAGAATCCATCAATGGTTGAGATCAACTCGGATCAATGGTTAGGATTGAAGCAAGATTCAATTTAAATGGAAACTTTCTTAAGAAAAGAGAGTTAACTGAGCTTTTCATGAGTGAGAGAGTGAGTTAACTGGATTGATTCTAATTTGAGAGATAATTCACTCAGAGTTTCCATTTTGAACTGAAGAGGAGATTTAGGAAGAATATTAATTTAATAAAATGAGATATGCTCTCATAAATACCTTTTCTACTTAATTAAATAATTTCATTTAATTAATCAGGAATGACTTCCTATTTAATTAAATGATTTCATTTAATTAAATAAAATAAGCATATTTATTAAATTAAATAAATTTAACCCCATATTACATTAGCCTTAGGAGATAATTTAATTCAATAAAGTATGAATACTTTAGATTAAATTAAATTTAAATCAAATAGGTTTAATATGGCTAATATGAGTGAGTACTATAGGGATTAAATAGGAAATATGATGAATGTAGATTAGGATTTTCTACATCTGACAATTAAGTCAAGTAGCAACAATCAGAATGAGAATTGCCTATTAGAATAGGTCTTAGGATTGATCAAAATAGACCAGAATTGGTAATCATGGCAATGAGCCAATTTTGGGGTATTACAAGAATAGTCCTAAACAATGTTCGGGGCTTTCTTAAATAGGTGATTTTATGCCACCCAGGAATTTTCTAGATGCTTAAACTTAATACCTAGGGCCAATAGACCCTAATAATACATATAGAGTTGGTTAAATACATTTTTGACAAATTATTTTAGAAATTTTGGTAGCCCAACTTCAGAAGGCCATAACTCTCGAACCATTGCTCTGATTGGCTATTATAACCACATTTCAAAAATGCCAGCTCTTGAACTATAGGCTTGGATTAGTGTAAGTGCTCTTTTGTCAAGTTCTTGGACCTCATCCGAGCACTCTAAGGCCTCCAATGGTGAACTTGGAGATTTCTCTACAATAACTACTCTGATACATAACCTGGAGCAATGAGATTTTTATGGTAGGCTTGTAACTCTAAAACAAACCTTCATGTATAAAATGAGAACATTTTGAGCTTGTATGAGAAACTTACTAAAAATAGCAAGTTTCCATAAATAGTAACCACCCTATCTACTAGTCCTTATTAAAATAGAAAAGACTGAAATGAAAATATTTTTGGGTGATGCAAGATTACTCTTACACTCAGGATGCTCCTACATTAGACACCTAGGGTAATTTGAGAAGTGACCCCGTCACATCTCAGGGGTTTAGAGGAAAACCAAGATGGTTAACCTCCTCCTTTGCTAGCCATGATGAATCCTTTACTAGCCTCTGTTACCTTTTGACTAGATATTCCTCATAAGTTTTGTTCTTGGTACTTTTTCCAACATGACTGTCCAGTATCTCCTCAATCTCATTTGTAGTTGAACTAGTTGCTAGAATACTCCACTGTGCTTTTGCAACTTCGTCTCCATCACCTCCTTCATACTACTCTATCAAATCTAAAATATTAAATACTGGTGAAATCTTCAATTCAGTAGGCAACTCCACTTCATAAGCATTTCTAGAACTATGTCTTTTCACTATCTTGCATGGTCCAAACTTCTTCATCTTTAGCTTATTATATATACCCAGTGGAAAATACTCCTTTCTCAAATGAACCATGACTTCATCTACAATTTGAATTTCCTTATACCTCCTTTTTACATCTGCCTTAGCCTTATACTATGCATTCATCTTTATGTTGTACTTTCTTACCTCCTCATGGATGTTCTTCAAATGTTCAACAAATTCTTTTGCTTTAGCACTACTTATCTCTCCTTTATCCAACTACCTCAATTCAAAAGAATTTCTAGGACTATGCCCATATATAATCTAGAATGGTAATTTACTAGTACTCCAATTAATAGAATTATTATATGCAAATTTTTCCTGTGGTAAAATCATATCCCATCCTTTAGGCTTGTCTCCAACTAAACATCTCAGCAATTTTGCCAAACTGTGATTCACAACTTTTGTCTACCCATTAGTCTATGGATAATGTGATGAACTAAACTTCAAATCTATCTTCAACTTTTTCCACAATGTATGCCAGAAATACTGAACAAATCTAGTATCTTGATTTGAAACTATACTCTTTGGCAGACCATGTAGTCTCGCCACTTCTCTAAAAAACAACTATGCCACATGAACATCATCACTAGTCTTCTTGCAAGGAATAAAATGTGTCATCTTTGAAAACCTGTCAACCACCACAAAACTATAATCATGCCCACACTGAGTCCTTGGTAATCCAAGAACAAAATCCATGCTAACATCCTCCCATGGCTTCTTTGGTATGGATAATGGCTGATACAACCCTATATTCTACTTTACTCCTTTCACCATATGACATACTCTGTAACTCTGTACAAAATTCTTCACTTATTGTTGCAACTGTGGCCAATAATAATTCATAGCAACCAAAGAAATGGTTTTATCTTTTCCCAAATGTCTAGCCAATCCTCCACTATGCTACTCCTTGATAAGATTCTCTCTCATTAAACTTCTAGGAATGCATAACTGACTTCCTTTAAACAACATATTATCTTGGATTATGAAATCCAACCACTTTTTCTATCAAGTGTAATAGGTTTTGTACAAGCCTTCTACACTTCACCAAAATCAAGATCATTTGGATGCAAAGTACTAAGGTCCTTGAACCCAACCACCTCTATCTACATTTCTGTTAGCAAAATTTGTCTTCTACTAAGAGCATCTACAACTCTGTTGGACTTCCCACTCCTATGTTTCAAAATAAATGTATAACTTTGCAAAAACTCAACCCACTTCAAATGCCTTTGGGTCAATTTTCCTTGACTATTCAAATATTGCAAAGCTTGATGATCAATATACAAACTAAACTCCTTAGGGAGAAGATAGTGTCTCCACTTCTTCAATTCTTGAACTATAGCATAAAATTCCTGATCATGAACAAAATATTTTCTTTTTGAATCATTCAATTTTTCACTAAAATAAGCAACAAGTCTACCTTCTTGGCTCAAAACAACTCCTACTGCAATGCCACTGGCATCTCAATGTACTTGAAACACCTTGTTAAAATCTGGAAGGGCTAAAATAGGTAGCTCACTAACTTTCTATTTCAATAGATTAAAACTCTTGTCTACTCCTACAATCCACTTAAATTCTTTCTTGTCCCCTCTTATTATTTCAGTTAGGGGTCCACAAACACTACTAAAACTTCTTATGATCTTTCTATAAAAACTAACTAATCCATGAAAAGATCTTACCTCTTTTTCACTCCTTGGTGTAGGCCATTCAAGGATAGCCTTCACTTTCTCTAGGTCCATTTTTAGAACTTCTACCGAGACTACAAATCCTAGGGACACCAACTCCTTTACAACACTACACTTCTTTAGGTTTATCACCAACTTTTCTTCCCTCAACTTATCAAACACCTTGCAAATATGGATCAAGTGCTCCTCTAATGTCTTGATAAAGATCAAAATATTATCTAGGTAAACAATGAATAACTTACCCAAAAAATCCTTTAGTACCTCATTCATGAGCCTCATGAAAGTGCTCGGTGCATTGGTTAGCCCAAAAGGCATGACTAACCACTCGTATAGTCCCTTTTTCTTGAAAATAGTCTTCCACTCATCACCTTCTTTGATACAAATCTAATGGTATCCACTCTTCAGATCTATCTTTATGAAATACTCAACCCCACTCAAATAGTCCATAATATCATCCATCCTTGGTAATGGAAATTTGTACTTGATTGTGATCTTGTTGATAGCATGAGAATATGTGTACATCCTCCATTTTTCATTCTTCTTTGGTACTAATAAAGCTAGTACAACACATGGACCCAAACTCTCTCGAATGAACCCCTTCTACAATAGCTCATGAACTTGTCTATTCAACTCTTCACTTTCTACTGGTGTCATTTTGTATGCTGCCTTGTTTGGAAAACTAGCCCTTAGAACCAAATCAATTTGGTGACTGATCATCCTCATTGGGGGAAATCCATTAGGTACATTATCTAATACAATATCAGAAAAATCTCCCAACATATTTGCAACTTCTACAGGTACCTCTATTTTTTCTTTACCATCTTTAAGAATTATAGAACAACACAAATGCTTATGCTTTATACCTTTGAGAAATTCTTTTCTATCAACAAAACATATTATGGTAGCACTACATACATTGTCTTCCTTCTCCTTCAATGGCTTTAACTTATGTTTCACTCCA
Source organism: Cupressus sempervirens (assembly GCA_028749045.1). Taxonomy (NCBI): domain Eukaryota; kingdom Viridiplantae; phylum Streptophyta; class Pinopsida; order Cupressales; family Cupressaceae; genus Cupressus; species Cupressus sempervirens. The sequence continues at coordinate 580,070,975 of CM053787.1, forward strand.
TTCTTGGTTAGAGTGTAGGTATTTTCTCATCCATCATTTACAACATGCTTGTCAAACTACCATGGCCTACCCAACAACATATGACATATGTCCATTGGTATGATATCACATAGTACCTCATCTTGGTAGCTTCCAATCTTGAACTTCACTAAGCACTACTCATTAACCATGCCCTTGTGGTCATCTTGCACCCAAGAAATATAGTATGGATGGTAGTGTTTCTATCTCTTCAGCTTTAAATTTGAGACCATCATTTATGACACCAGATTGTTAGTACTTCCACCATCAATGATCACATCACAAAATTTATCTTCACATCTACACCTTGTGTAAAAAGAACTCCTTCTTTGATCATGTTCATTCTTACCACTTAGTAGGACTCTCCTATTAACTAAGACTTCTCCTCTTTTAGCATCTTAAGAATTTGATGATATGCAATCTTTATCAACATGTGCAACTCTAGCTTGGCCTTCTATTCTTCAATCTATCCTTCCTTGGTCTTAGGTACATTCAAATGCTCTATGCCCTTCTTCTCTGTAGTGAAAACATTTCCTATGGAAGCCTCCTCTTCTAGATCCTTATTGTTTTCCTCTTCCTCTCTGATCTCTATTATTCTAATCATGGAAATGATTGGAATTATTTCCCCTTTGGTGTTGATTGCTTCCAACCTCATCCTTGTTCTTCTAATCCTCATTATGGCCACCATATGATCATTTGCTAGATCTTACATCGCAACCTCTTCCACTATTCTTGTTGTCAAACTTCTTGCTTAGTTTTTCCTCAACTCTTAGGGAAAACTAGTATGCCTCCTTGGTACTATTCATTTAAACTAGACTCAACTCATCCTAAATACTTATCCTGAACCCATCAAGATAATAGGTCACTTTCTCCTTATTAGCTTCTACATGGCTAGTTCTAATGAGAACTCGATAGAACTCTTTGGTATACTCTTGAATAGATTTTCTCACTTGCTTCATCCCTTGCATTTTCTTAAACAAATCAAGCTCATAATCCATGAGAATGAACTTTTTCTTTAGTTTAGCTATCATCTGCTCCCATCTAATGATTTTATCCTTTCATTTTCTATTTTGCTCCAATTGAACTTCTTGCCCCTAGATCTTCACATGTCCCTTTACTTTTTCCTTCGCAAACTTGACTCTAATAGGATCCTCCATATCTTCATACTCAAAGTACTCCTCTAGTTCTTTGAACCAATCAATTAGCTCCTTTGGGTTAAGATTTCCCAAAAATGTGGAATTTTAAACTTAGGTCCTTTTCCAATCTTGGAGATGGCTCTAGAAAGCCTTTCTTCCTCTGGATTTAGAACTACCTCTACTTAGAAAATTTCTTCTACTTTTTCCTCATCCTTGTTGTCATCTCTTATAAGAATATTTATTCCTCTACGCATTTGTTCTTCCAATAATTCAATTTATCTTTGGAGGGCTAAAAAACCCTTAGGTGTAACACCTACAACTCTTCCACCATGCTCTCTTCATGGAGGCATTTTTTTTGCTTCCATTGGAAGCCTAGTGCAAACTACCTCACAATAAAAAATCTATCTCTCAGCCAAAACCATGATCCTAGTGTGAACTACCTCATAGTTAGAGATCTATCCACACACTCAAGAACTCTAGCTCTAATACCACTTGATGAAGGGTGCTCTCCTTAATACCATAAACCATAATAGAAACAAAGAAACAACAACAAATGTGAGAATGAAATATGAACTTCTTATTTGTGTGGAAAATGTAGAATTATAGAATTCACAAATTCCAATATGCTAACCCACATGGGTGTCTTCATTATAGTAATTTGTAAGACAAGTTGTGGACTATGACCCAGAGCTATCCTAGACAATGTTTGAGCCTTTCTTGAATAGGCAATTTTATACTGCCTAGGAAGGTTCTAGATGCTCAAACTTAATACCTAGGGTTGATAAACCCTAAAAATACATATAGAATCGACTAAATACATCTTTGACAATTTTTTATATAAATTTTGGTAGCCCAACTTCGAAAGGCTATAACTCTCAAACCATTGCTTTGATTGGCTTTTATAACCAATTTTGAGAAACATCAGATCTTGATCTACAGGCTTGACATAGTGCAAGTGCCCTTCTATTGAGTTTTTAGACCTCATCTAGGCACTCTAAGGCCTCCAACAATGAGCTTAAAGATTTTTCTACAAATTCTTTCACTGAAAATCTGCAATAACTTCTTTGATACATAAGCTGGAGCAATGAAATTTTTATGTTAGGCTTATAACTCTAAAATAAAACTTCATGTAGAAAATGAGAATATTTTGAGCTCATATGAGAAACTTACTAAAAATAGAAAGTTCCCATAAATAGTAACCACCCTATCTACTTGTCCTTATTAAAATAGAAAGGTCTAAAATAAAAACAATTCTGGCTAATGAAAGACTACTCTTACACCAAGGATGCTCCTACATCAGATTGTGAAATAATTTATTGTCTTAATGTGGTCCTATTATAATTAATTTTGGGAAAGCCTTAAGGATGAATCTAGGAATTTTTTTGAGGACATGGTATATAGGAAAGATATTTTCCTTGTTTGAGAGATGTGTGGAGTAGTAATTGTGATTGAGAAGTGTGAACAAGAGAAAAGTGTTTGGTAAATGCGAGTAAGCGATCCAGGGATTATTGGATGCAAAATTGGTGATCTCATATCGAGATAAAAAGAAGAGCAATCCACTTGACTAGATAGAGAAAGAGGAAGTAACAATACAATTTATTTCTATTATTTGGTAAGGAATAATATAGAGATCATTTGGATAGTGGGTTCAATGGTCTTGCTCCTAAAGCTATTTGGAAAGTGGGTCCATCTTCCTTCTACAACTCCTAACAAGGTTAGAATCTCCTAATAGGGATTCAAAGTCTCCTAATAGGGACCAATATATACTAAATGTTTTTATTGACTTCTAATAGGGTCCATCCTCTAATAAGGAATATTTATATTAGTACATCATCTTTTGGGTATCATCCCCACTGGGGTTTTCCCTTTGATCAAGGGTTTCCCTAGTTAAGCTATTTGGTGTTATTGTGTATGAGTATCTTGTTATGGTTGCTAATTATATTTCTTATATGGTTAATTATTAATAAGGTTGATAATTGCTGTAATAGTTATATAATTGATTGACCACCCCGCACCCTCTTATTTATATTGGTGGACATTATTTTCTAACAATGGCTTCCAATGTCTATTGTGTAATGGTTTGGTCTTTTTTTATCATTAAAGTTGCATCTTCCTCTCTAGTTGAGATCATTACATCTACTATTATTTCTGATGATGCTTGTATTCATGCATTCATAGATTCAAGATATTCCAAGTTTGATGGAAATTTAACTCAAAAGGATATTTAACCATGCCCATTGATCCAATGGACCAATCAAAATACATCTATACAATGACAAAAAAAGGAAAAGAAAAAAGTAAAATCTCAATAAAACCAAAAATCAGTCACCTAGTATTCTTGGAAAAATTCACCATTACATTTTAAATCACCACCAAGGCCCTTAAAAAAATTTCACCCAACTTTTATTGCTATCAAACTAATTGTAGTTGCTATGAAATTTGTCAAATTTTCTCTTTGAAAACATTGCAACTTTGAAGAAACATTTTACATATGAATGCATTTATTTCATTTATCACATCCAAGTGACTCAAATACCCTAAGAGAAACCCAAGTGACACTATGTGACCCTAATAAACCTCTACCCTTTATTTGTCAAAGTTTTACCCTATGTGACCATAGTTGCCCAATTAGGACCAATTAGGCCATTACAACTAGTGGGTCACAAAACCTTATTACAAAACATAATGAAAAGCTTCAATATCCTTTACAAGGAATTATTAAAATGTCAAGAAAAAAATGGAGGGTTAATCCTTTATCAAAATTGGTTAGGGAGGGTGTTCCCTATGATAGACAATACTCAAGTCCCATGAGTTTTCAACTATTTTAAAGTTATTCCATTATTCAATATAGCTACTTCATTCATTCAAATAACCTTTGACTCAATTAGATATGTCCATTTTACTAAGTACACCTTTTAGGTGCCTCTTATTGTCTATTTGATCATTTTAGTATCTAGGATGCTTTCTAACTACACTTATTTGATCAGTGGGAGGTTCTTGATCAATCCACATCCTCCTCCCCGTTCCCTTGATTGAGTGGGGTTTTTGTTACACCAAAAGACCAATATGTCAGTGCTTGATAAAACTAGTCAACTTATAGTTCATATGATGCACTTAAGCCCTTGCCATGAATCTTGAGGGGAGTTCTAAATTGTTTGCAAATAATATCCCTCTTAGAATTATCCAAGGGTTTGAGCATTCAAACCAATGACCAAGATCTAAGACCACTTGTTAGAGTGGGGTTTCTATTTCTCCAAATGATTGATCTATTAGTACTTGACACAACCACTCAACTTATAGAACACATGAGTTGGTTAAGACCTTGTCATGAGTCCTATTGTCACAAAAGTTTGCACCCTTCCCTAAAGTTTTTACCTAAAGGAAACCTTGTGAAAAATGGAACAACTTTCAAGTTGTGGGACTTGAATAATGAGGTTGAGTCTCTAGAGAAGGTTGACTTCCTTTGTTATCAGGGTGCACCTAAACTACACTTGGAGAGAAAATGAGAAGAAACCATGGATTAAACACTTAACTAATCTATCTTAAGGGGGTGATGCACCAAAATAGAGCATTCAACCCTGTCTCTACCCATACATGCATAGTTAACTATCATGACATCCAAATATATAGATTCAAAATTGTTTAATTTAAGAATCACATGCGGATCAGATAATTATAGGAATGACACAAGGAAAGAGAGTTTCACTATATATCATTCATAGGAAAAAAGAGATACAGTCATGCAAATAATAGATAACCAAAATATATTGATGAAAGGAAAATGAATCTCACATAGTACATCAATGGCTAAAAGAGATAAGGAAAAATATCATGAAGCTCAAAGCTAAAGGGAATTTACAATGTGTATGCCAAAGCAATGCCAAAGAAAAAAGAGAAGAGTCAACCCTAACAAGGGCCTTGAAATGTGCATTTATAGTTGAAGCATAACCTTTGGATTGCTTCATAACTTCATCAATACATTTAAGATTGTTAGAGGGAAATTAGATGCAATTTGGATAATAGATATGATCTAGTACACCTTTAAAGGCATGAAAATCATCAAAACCTAACTAGAAGAAACCATGAAGGTGACATGAAATGATGCCATTAATTCTAAAACTATTCAAATGGACAACCAGTTGGCAAGCATCATGTCTTTTACATCTTTCTAGCATGACATTCATTTGGGAGTGGTTGGAATTGATCATGGATATTAGATCATGTAGGAAAAAATACTTTCTTCCATCTTGGGCTCAACAAATCATCAAGAATTAGTACTTAACTGGGTCAAGCAACTATGATGAGCCATGTGGACCAATGATATTATTTCCTTTCACTAGCTCACAAAGACTTCATGAGTTGACCACCTTATCCTTTTGACTCCATCACCTTTTAAACTTAACTATTGTTTGTCCAATGAAACCATGAACTTAACCATGACTATTTACTTTCTAACTGAGCCTATTGAGAAATAAATCCACCTATCGTTATGTCACCATGGATAATAACCTTACATCTTTGGCTAGTGAAATAATGATAATGCTTGATTCGCATTTAATTTGATGGTCCTAAAGATTAATTAACCTTTTTTAGTTCCTCTTCCAATGGAAATATTGCCTTATGCCAACACATTTGACACCTCTTCCACCTTGACTACAACCCTCAAAGGAAATAGGACCCACATGTCCATGCATCACACCATAATTATCTCCCTAAGGAAAATGTATGTACATTTTTTCATAGCAATATAGCAATAACCTTTCATCACTCCAAATCTAACGGTGGAGAAAATTACGTAAATAAATGGACCCACTTCCATGAGGTGTGAATAAAACCTTCCTAGTTGTATTTTGTTTGAAAACTCTACTAGTCATAGAGAAAGAAAGGACCACTCTAGATACATGGCACATTGTCTCTTTGTCATTAAGAATTTTGGTCATGCAATTACTAACAATAACAAAGCCACTACCATAGATCTTGGAAGATCGAATGGATGAAGGGACGCAGGCCTGCTAGAACTTAATTAGCATGGTCACTTGCAGACTTAAGAAATAAAATATAACTTGAGGTCTAAATTTATTTTCATGATATTAGACCATTTGAATATTCAAATAAATGTAAATTTTGGGAATGTCTAATAGAAAAACCTAATTTTTGCAGGAGGGTAAATATGATCAACAATTCTTGTGACTCAGAGGGGATGCAAACCTGCCATGCATACGACTAGTGACCTTAAGAATCCATTGGGATATGGAGTTGTAGAAAACATGAAAGTCCACTTTGTAAAATTAGAAACATAAAGTGACTACAAGCTCCATAATGAAAAGCTCTAAAAACTCTACCTCATTTCTCTCTACAAAACTTATTCAAAACAATCATTCCATAGGAACAACACCATGTACATCCTGCACTTCTTGGAAAATAGGCAAGAAATGAAAGAAAAGTACTCTAACTATATATACAAAAAATTCATCCTAATCAAAAGAAAGGTTTAAGATTTGTTCAATTGACTGGAATAGGAAAAATTTCACCATTAAACCTTCTTAACTAGAAAACATTTGACTTCTTACAATTGACTATCACATAGGGACCACTCCATATCACATCAAATTTTGAATGTCTCCCTAGTTTTTATTTTTTAGCATCCACTTAAGCACAAGATCACCCTCTTTTAAATCCCTAACCTTAGTGTTCTTGTCAAAGGACCCTTCATCTACTACTGATGTGTTTCCAAGTTCTGCATAGCTTGGTTTCTCTTCTCTTCCAACTCAATTAATTTGGCTATCCTTACTATCATAGTATCATTTTCAATAAACTCCAATTGATGAGCTAATTATAGGGAAGGGAACTCCAATGAGATAGGAATTTTTACTTCTCTTCCATAAACTAGCTTGAAAGGGGAGTTCTTGATGGCCCTCTTAGGTGTTATCCTATTAGCCCAAGGGGGTGTTCTTAACTTCTGATGCCAACACCTCTAATTATCCTTTATGGTCCTTTTCATTATTTTGATTAAATTCTTATTAGATGATTCAACTAATCCATTACCTTGAGGACAATAATTAGGAGATGTACTCAAATAAATTCCATGATCTAATGCCCATGTACATATCTAAGCTCCTACAACTAATTTTGCAATATTTGAAATGATGGTGGAAGGAGTACCAAACCTTGTGATGACTTCATCTAAGAACTCAAAAAATGAATTCTTAGTAGGATCCTTTAATGAAATTGCCTTTATCCACCTAGTAAAATAATTTGTAGAAGCTAGAATCTATATATGGCCCGAGCTAAAAGGAGGGTTAATAGGACCTATGAAATCTAATCCCCATTGAGAAAAAGGCTGATCCACTTGAATGGGATGAAGTGGAAGGTCTACAAGTCTTTGCTTACTTGAAAAGAAGGTACATTTTTCACACTTCCTAACATTCCTATGGAAATCATGGAACAACGATGGCCAATAATAACCTTCTCTCATTATCTTCACAATAGTGGTTCTTGCTAAAAAGTGTCCACTATCAAGACCATCATGAAGCTCCCTAATCAATTTATTAGCTTGATCTGCATCAATACATCTTAGCAAAGCTCCATTGAAGTCCTTCCTAAAAAGAATACCTTCAACTATGGCATAGGGGATTGACTGCAGTCTAAAATTTCTTCTTTTATTCTATCCAATCCATGAGGATATCCATTTCTTGATAAGAAGTTCATCATGTCATATATCCAATTTTTTGGATTCTCACCTCTCACTTCCTATTGTTCTATCAATACTAAGGCAAATTCTTCATCTGATTCTTGAGAGGAGACCATCTGCTTACATAGTCCTTTCCCTCTTACCAATTTAATGACCTAGATGTTCACATCATACTCCATTTCTTTAGTAATCCAACCTGCTCTTTTCACATTTATGTCTTTGCTCAAAAGGAAGTCCTTGACACTTGCATGGCACACTAGCAAATAGATCTTATTTTGGGATAGAAGATGTCTGAATTTCTTGAAAGATCTTATGACTGCAAGGACCTATTTCTCCACACAACTATAGTTAAGCTCATATCCTTTAAGCTCTTCACTAAATAAGGCAATGGGGTGTTCTTCATTCTTATCATTCAATTGAATCAAAATAGAAAAATTACTTGACTCACCTCCTAAGGTGTAAAGAATGAAATCTCTCTCAAAATCCAGATTGATGAGAGTAGGGGCTGAGGATATGGCTAATTTAATCTCTTCAAACTTTTCTTTCCCTTCCTTGGTCCATGAAAAGACCATGTTCTTCTCGAGCATAGTTGTAAGAGGTTTCACCATGGTAGTTGTTGGTCTGATTTTTCACTATAAAGAAACTATAGAAATATTTAGTGAAAAATCATTTAAGTCTTGAAATTTTGAAAATTAGGGTCTTGTTCCTTGTATTTTTAAAATCTTTAGATTACCCTATTTTTTAAGACCCTCATGAAATATTTTCAAAAAAATGCTTTTAATGATATATCTTTTTCCCTAAGGGAGGGCTTGCATAAGCATGAGGTCATTATAATTTTGTTTAATCTTATGTCACTATGCTTAGCCTACAAATTGCTTAATTAGTATATTAGCAAATACCTCTGATGATGCTAAGTCTTTTTAATCATTGATCCTATTTAGATCAACAAGTATTGCATGCCCACAATTTCAAGATGCAAGGTATTTAAATAATCTGAGTATGCGACTTGGTGACACGTAGCCTTCGCTTTACTAAAATCCTAGTGAATTGTAAAAAGAGTCATAAGTTGTCAGGAGCTTTTGTAGTTTTGTCAATTCTTATTATGCACATTTTGGATTTCCTGTGACATCATTGGTTGAGTTACCAATAGAGAATGTGCTTTTTATCACCAAGAAGCTTCAACCATTGATTTCATTTGAATCAAGGGCCAAGGCTTTCCAGCAAGAAGGAGATGCTCATCAGATAAATAATGCGAGGAACCGAAAGTTGGACAAGTGGCACGATCTGATGAGATGGGCCCACTGTTCTCAAAAAATAATGGTGAGATGTCCTCCATGGTGTGTGTTAGATGAGTTGGAATAGGTAGAGGAACACCATTCATCACTTTAGCTAATATGGTACTCAAATTGCCTAATTTTATAACCATTGATCTACCAGAGATTAAAGGCTAGCACATGCCGGCAATTTCAAGATGCATGAGAGATAAATTATGCAGGCAAGTGGTTTTTTGATGTGTGGTGAGGTGAGGTCAAATAGTTTTAATTGTATGATGTAGTGTGCCACACTGCATGAAGATTTACTAACATGTACTGCCAGGTGGGCTATTAAAAAGATTCGAATCCTAAATGAAAGTGGACTCTTATCAGCCATAGATCTTTCAAAGATCTATGGTTAATGCAATCTTGCATTATGAACTTGCAAGTTAGATAAGAAAAGTAAGAATGCACCGGCAGGACACATTTCCATGGTGACATCTAAAATTCTAACTCATGAGATCTGATCAGTGCCACCATGGATCTTTTGAAGATCGACGACTGGCATTTCCCTGCAATATGGACTAGCATGAATCTTACATAATGCAGTTAAGCGGGAATGGTGGGACCAAGTCTTAGAGGGAATGTTGATTCATGCCACGATGGAAAGGTTAGTTGGAGTTAAGCATGCCGAGTTGAAAGCAGCAATGTCATGGGCGCTAAAATTTTAAATGTTGCAGTAAAACTTGTCAGAGCATGTTGTAAAAGAATGATATTTGATTGGTCAAGTCATCCAAGTAGGTTGTCAAGAAAAAATATTTTGGCCCACCGTTGATCTAGAAAAGATCGAATGATAGCACATCCCTGCAATAAGAAGTTGCCTAAATTTTAAGTAATGTGGGCATGCGCCCTTTTGACACATGGCTGGGGACTTATTTTTAAAAAGAGATTTTATTTTTAAAATAAAGTCATCCAATCCTTGAGAGATTGACGGGTCAAATTCAAATTTGAGAAATAACACAAAACTAGCAGGTGTGAGAATTAAATTGATTCAAAGTTTCCTTCGTTCAACCTCAATGTACTGGTATAACATGAAGATCACCATTATTAAAGCATACAATTGCAGATTTTCCCAGAACGAAAAGGATTTCCAGAGCTAGAGCACATGATTTCTCAAAGGTTTCAGCAAATTTATAGAAAAAGTTCCAAATAAAGAAGGAAAAATTTAGTAGGTAAATAATCTATAACCTATAAAAATTGAAAATTTGCTGTCATAAAAGGGTGAATTTTTAAAAATGCCTCAACGAAAGGAATTTTTTCGGCAAGTTGATTATTTAAAAAGGGTTGTGCATGATGATTTCTTAGAACAATTCCCCTTATTAGTAAATGAAATAACTAAAGGGAGGGGACTCATCCCTAAGATCCCTAGGGTAGTCATGGTTGAAGGTTTTTATGATAGGGAAAACTGGGTAAGAGACGCCCAAGCCTCTATTGGGGGTTTGTAACTGTTCAAAAAATGGTCTTCAGAATGGAATTTGGAGACTCCCATGAGCAATGGATGGGAATTTGACATTGGAAAATTAACAAATCCTTTAGTTTTCTTTGATAGTGATTAGTTGAATGACCTGGCAAAGAAATATGATCCTATTATGGGATGGGTGAAAAATTATTTTGGAGTCAATCTTTTTAGGGTTTGCCCTGAGCTATTCAGTGAAGTTTTGAACCTTAACCCTAACCACGTTGTGCTTGAAATCATTGATATGGATGATTTACAAGCCAGATATGATGCACAAAGAATATACTTGAGGATAGGACCATTGCAGGAGCATGCTGTTAGAGTTGGAACTTTGTCTGTGATTACTGCTAGCACACCCGAGCCATTATTGAAAAGACATTTTAACCCTAGGGCTCAGGCATTGTATACTTCTCTTTGTAAAATCCTTGGGATGGAAGAAGCTGAGGAGATCCAAGGCTCAATTATTTTCATAATGGCTCAAACTCTTCAATTTGGAATGAGTACCATTCTAGACTTTGTCACTTTTCTAGAAAAAGAGATTCACAATGGTTTGGTTGGAATAGCAAGGGGAAAAGTGAACAAACCATTCTGTTGCTATTCATTGCTAATGCATGTGTGCTTGTACAAGGGATACACCTTCTTCTTGAAGGGTATGGAGTTGGAAATAGCCAAGGATGGAGAGAGGAATCCAGTGTAGTTGTGGAGTGTGGATATGACTTCAAAAACCATAGATGCTAGTTATGTAAGATTTGATATATATTTTGCATCTAGGCTGAGATTGCTTTTGAGAGGAGATAGCCCTAGAATCACTCAAACATTGTTAGAATTGGTTAGACCCAAAGACCATGCAAAAGGATTATTGGTAAGTCATAATTGGGGGGACATCATTCCCTACAATGTTTCAACAGTAATAAGAGTATATGGCTTCTTGGGAAAGCCTCATGTGCTGCCATTTCATGTGCCCTTGAAGATAGGGATAGCTGAACTCCTATGGCAAGTAGGCACTATAGATGAGAGGGAGCTATCTAAGAAGGGTAGATTCTTTCCAATTGTTACTATAGTACATGATTATTATTTTTCAGAAAAGGGTTGAAACACCTCAATTTGTTCCTCGATAGATATAACATGGTAGAATCTCATGCCAAGTTTAATGACCCTAAAGGATTCTATGACCTTTTAAAGGAGAGAATAAATGCTTCCCGCATGGTGCACCAAGTATACTACTCACAGGATGTCATTAGAAATTTTTTTACTCTACAATAGTAGGAATTGAGAAAGGAGAAATGGGTGGTATATAGCAAAACCCTAGAATTCATTAATGCATTTGACACCCATTATGATCCATTGAAAGAAAAGAAATATTAGGGAGCAAAGATGCAGGCACTAATGAATAATTTTGCTGAGATAATACAAGCCATGAATGAGAAGAAAGATGTATATGCCAAGGCTTATCTAGACAAAGCTTCAAAGGTATAGAAGAGAATAGATAGTAGAAATGTGGTATCTCCTAGCCAGTATACATTACAAAGAATGGCAGGTTATGTCATGGTTCAAAGTGTGCAATAGGCACCCCTGCATCAGAGGCCAATATCAGGAAGTCCATCTACAGCCAGCTCTCCAAAAAGGAGATAGTTAGAATGGGGGTCTTCTTCCCAAGTGGAACAATATTCTCCAAGCTAGTTTCCAATTAGAACTGATGATGAAACATCTATGAGAGAACAACTTAAAAATTTTGGTGGAGAGGGAAGAGTAATTGTTACCCCCATAGATTTAGGGATTGGAGAGCCTCAAGAGCCACCCACACATTCCTTGGATTTAACTGTTGCTGATTACCAAGGTAAGGAGATTCACCCTATAGTTGCCCAAGCCTTTGAGAGGTTTATCAATGATGAAAATTTTGTAAAGTCTAGAGCATTTGCACAATTTTTGTGGAGGCTAAATATAAGAAATTTTGAAAAAACTTATGAAAGAATAAAGGTAGAACAACCTGATAAGTCAAATTCTACTATTAAGGGGGAGGTAAAATCTAAATTTTTGAATGATTTTTCCCAATTTACTCCTGAGGCCGAGAGGCAGATGATTAAATAGTCAGGAGTCATTATTTTGCCAGAATGGCATATAGTGAATACCCTGGTTTTCGATTTAGTCAGGAAGCAAAAGGATGTCTAGTTTGAAACTGAAGAAGAGGTATTACAAGCTCATAGATGAGTCAAATTTAGTGATGACCACCAAGCCCTTGTTATTTGGTCATATGAAAAAAGAGATAAGACTAGAATGCAGGAACTTTCCACTACAGAGCATACTGGTGCATTGACAATTTTCAGGGATGGTGAGGTAGGTAGTAAGCAGATAATGGGAATGGCCTTAGAAATGCTAAAATTTGGTGGTGTTGTATCTGGCCAAGAAGAAGATAGATTTACCCAACTCAATGCTAGGTTTGAAGAAGTTTTGAAAGCATATGAGGAAAGGGGTATATAGATACAGTCACTAGAAAACAAAGTATCTCAAATGGAGAAGGTACTAGGGAAAAGAAAAATGGGAGAGACTAGCAAACCCAGGATTGCATACCCCACAAGGCCACCTATTGAAACCTTCAAGTCTACTCCAATTATTGAGATACCTGATACTCCAGAGAGACCTCAATTCTATACTACAAATAATTTTGAAGAAGAGAAGAATAAGTTGTATGCCATGCATGTACAACTTAATAAGCAACATGAAGAAAAATCAAGCCACGGTATTATGTATCTAATAGACAGGATAGAATGGCCCACATTTTTTGATCAATTATCAAAGATTTCAGCAATCAGAGATGAATTAAAGAAAAATAAAGATATTTGTAGATCCATTCTATAGAAGTGGACAGAGAGAAGCTCAGATATCACTACTATGTGTATATCTGTTATTCATCTAACATATCATCAGATAGAAGGAATTTTTGATCTACTAAATAAGTTGCAAGATTTTGATGATAAACAAGATTATTTCTATAGAAGATTAACCAATTTCCTTTCCAAGTATTTTGTAGAAAATTTTGATTTATTCCCTTGTGCTCTAAAGTCAGTTGATAAAAGAAAAGAAAAGGAAGAATGGACAAGGGAGCTAGATGGAGATTTTTGTGAGAGAATAAATAGGTTCATAAATGAAGCTGGCCATTTGTTGTGGGAAATAACAAACGAGGAGTTGGTTAAAGTGCAGATATTTTATAACTCCATATGAAAAGAATTGGTTAATATGGAGGCAATTGCAAATTCCCTGATAACTGTACAAATAGAAGTTCTAAATTTTGATTGGAAATGACATTGTTTATAATAAGTGGAAGGATAAATTCATGTCTACAGAGCAGATGTCAGAAGATGATGAGGCAGAAGATCATGCAAGTGTAGCTGTTGCTTTAATAGTCGATGATAAAGATAGAGAAAATCCCCAAGTTAAAGTAAACTTGCAGGTAATTGAAGGAGACACATCACTTTCAATCCTCATGGTCACTTATTTCGAGGAATCGGATGGATAAAAGAATCAAATTGTTGTGTTATGCCAATTTGAGAGGATGTAATAGAAAGGGCTCACAAAAGGAATGTTTGATGTCAAACTTTTTCTATTACTCACATTTTTGTCATCTTGTGATAAGTGAATGTAAATGTTTCTTGTAAAAGGCACCTGTCACTTTCTCGTAGCCTAAAGCTTGTTGCATCTCACACTATATAGTTGAGATTCCAAGGCTAGAGAAAGGGTCCGAATTCTATTTTTCTAAGTGATATGCTTAGTCTATTTTTGGTCCATTGTATTGAGTAAAAGTTGGTGGTGTATTTTCTCTATCAGATCTTGAGAATGCATGAATACAAAATGATATGTGTTTCTTTCTGAAGGTCATTCTGAGTCTATTGTAAATTGTATACAATTTTCAAGGAAAATGAATACAAATTTTGAATTGTCCCCATATCAGTTCTTTTTTAACTTTGTCTCCTTTTGATTACTTGGTTATCTTGATGTTGTATAGTTAAAGGCATGTGCAATTAAGTGTAATCCACTTAGGTTGTATATCTGTTTATCACTACTGTTAATTCAATGGATTAAATAAAAGCTCTAATGAATATGATAAGATTGTTGTAGTAGGGGAAAGGATTTTGAATGATGAGTTCTGATAGGAATTGCTGATGAAATTTGTTGTAAGGCAACAAATTAGATCTAGAAATTTGTAGTAGACTCTGAGCCCCAATGGATTAGGCACTGATCAAATTTGATCCAGTTGAAAGAGGAATATGTCACAAATGGTTGTCAAAATGCATAATCAAATCAATTTAACTTTTGTTTCTTGTAGATCTTAAAAGTTGGCCAGTACTTGTCTACGTGGAATAGTTTAGCTTCAGTTAGCCACTTTTGCTGAGAGCACTTGTAGATCTATAGAAGAATTTTTGACCATATCTGTTATATGGGATGTGTTTATCAAGTTATCAAGAATTGTGTATGTATTTGAGGATTTGAGATGAGAA
Organism: Cupressus sempervirens; assembly: GCA_028749045.1. Taxonomy (NCBI): domain Eukaryota; kingdom Viridiplantae; phylum Streptophyta; class Pinopsida; order Cupressales; family Cupressaceae; genus Cupressus; species Cupressus sempervirens. Next base: position 580,086,082 of record CM053787.1, read on the forward strand.
TCAGAATGAAACTAAAAATAATCCTCATACAGTTTTCCCAGTCTTGAGTCATCCCTAGGTATACCCACCCTAGTTTTGCAGAGCCAGAAGAGTAGAAAACCACCCTTGGTTTTGTTGAAGTTGGGCCCAAATGCTTTGCACATGCAATTGTTAACAAGAATTGGCTAGTCTTTAGATTGTATGAGTACTTTCATCTTGGTATTAAGCATTTTTTTGCTTAGTATTTTTAGTTTAGTTTAAAGCACCAACAAAATGGTGACTCTGCTGGGGTGTTGTCCAACACATCTGTGAAAAGTATTGCAATTTCTTTGGTCCTACTATGTACGTGTGTGTCACATTATCTAAATTTTACCTATGGTCATAAGGAAATATTTTAGTGACAAACCTTGAGAATTGAAAGAGGGTATAGCCCAAATACTACAGCTACACACTGACGTATCCAGCCTATCCAAGTGTCTTATCTAACAAGTAATAGTTGCAATCTTATGATCTCAGTGATTGGTCTATCCGTGTTAGATTTTTCTATTTCTATTTGTGCGTTGTTTTCTTTAAGTCAAAAATAATTTCCATTGTGTATTTTCCCAAGAATAGGGTGGCGACTCAGTCAAGATTTTGAAGCTAGTGCTTATTTTAACAAAAGGTGAAGACGGATGACAAGAGAAAGAGCACAAGAGCTTACATGAGAGTCAATCTTGATGTACCAATGTATACTAATTTAACCCAAGGTGGTAGGAAGAACCAAAATAAGAAAAGGACAGATCAGAATCCCACCTGGAAATCTAGAGGTAATGCATCCGTCAACTCCCAGTATCAACCAGTATTAGGAAGAGAGTCTTCTTCACTTAGTTCTGAATCTGAAACTACAAGACTCTTAGGAGGCATTTTCAGTACCCCATTACTCGATGAGAGAGTCTTTCAAGAAAAAGATGTGTCCATGGTAGGTATTGCTTCATCAAGGCCAGATTCTGTAGCAGACATGAACTACAGACTAGGCTTTAGAAGTTCATTTAATGATCCTTTTAACCACAGACCAACCCCATATGTGGAGCCCAATCTTATAGATCTAGATGATCCTGTTGATTCAGAGGATACTTCTATAGATCCTAAAGAAGTGCATTCTGAGAAAGGAGTTTTGAAGAAATGGATTGTTGAGGAAGAAGCTAAGTGTGTTCGTCTTGAAAAAGAAAAGGAGCAAGCCACCTTGGATGCCATAATAGAAAGGGATGCTCTGCTAAGAAGGATGGCTACCTTGAAGGAGCAGAATAAAAAGTTAGAAGAAAATGCCACAACTCTCCATACTGATGTATTTGGAGATGTAGACAATCTAAGAGCTAAAGTCCAGGAACAAGAAAAATGCCTGAATCAAAGGCAAGAACTAGTTATTGATCAAGTCCAAGCCTATAAACTTGTTCAAGTGGACCCTGTAGAGCCCACTGCAAAAGCTCCAGATAAAGGGAAGGGCAAAGCTATAGGGATCCAAATAAATGAGCCTCAAGCTATACCAAACAAACCCATACAACCCTCCATATCAAAAATAGATCTAGATGTGGAGAAGGCTAGAAAAGAGAGGAAAGATCTTGCAAAAGAACTTGAGAAGGTTGAGAATGAAGCTCAAGCTGCAGAAACTAAGAGAAAAATCCAATTCATAAAATCTAATTATGCATTGGCTTCATGGCCCAATTTTTCTATCCCACGTATAACTCCTGCACCAGCTAGTGGTCCAATAATCTCAACTTAGGGAATATCCCAATCTGCTCCTACCTCATTATCCACTATTGGCACCCAAATCCCATTTGTCCCACCTCAACAATCCCAAGCTGCTCCTCTAAGCCAAGCTAACATAGCAAGTACCTCAAATGTTACTAGTTTCCAATAGGAACTTTTATACCTAGAAAAGTATAGAAAAATATCATTTTATGGTATTCCTAGTAGCCCACATCCCATATCGTTTGATTTAAGAGATAAAGTGGTTAAATTCTCTGGGAATAATGTTGTTACTGGTGAAGAACATTTGAGAACTTTCATTGATATGTTGAATGATTATGAAGTTGAACATGAAGATATGGTAATGAAATTTTTTGTGCATTCACTAACTGAGGATGCAAGGGATTGGTTTAGGAGGTTTCCTGATGACAGTATCACCTCATGGAATGACTTGGAGAAATTGTTCAAAGAGCAATATGGAGACAACACCAATGCAGGATTCATGTTGAATGAATACAATAACATCAAGAAAAAACCAAATGAGTCCACATTTGACTTCAATGTAAGATTCCAAAAAGGTATGTACAGACTATTTTAGGTTATGAGGTTAAATGAAGATGTTTGTTACACAACATATTTCAATGCTTTTGATAGCAAAATGGCTTATCAATTGAGGGATAAGGATCCTAAGAGTTTAAGCGATGCCTATAAAATTGTAGTAAATATAGAGAATAATAGGAAGGCATCTGGTAAATTGGGTAGGGGGGATGATCCAAAGCTTTTTAATACTAAGAACAATAATTAAAGGGAGGGTGACAAAACTCCTATAGGAAAGAAGCTAGAAGAACCTACTATAGGCCAGGTTTTGGAATTGCTCAAGAAGATGAATCCCACTAATTTCAATAAGCCAAATGTTTCTGAGAGAACCCCTATGAATAACAATAGTTTCAATAGGCAACCTAGAATGAAAAATTACCCTTAAACTACCCAGTGGAAGGATGGTAAGCCAATCCCCAACTAGACATAAAATGTGAAGGATAAGGGTACCCCAGATCCCCTGCAAAGGAATACTATAAATGTGAATGATGATGTACCATGGTGCATTGTATGTCAATCACCTCATTTTGCTGATTATTGTTTTGTTGCTCAGTCATTTGCCCAAGATCAAGGTGTGCAGCCTAAAGAAGGAAGTGAAGAGAAAAGCCATGATGATATAAGTTGCAATATGGTGAGCATGTGTGATGACCTTATAGATTCTGATTCTAAGGAACTTGAAAGTGATGTTACCAGTCAGAGGATTTCTTATCATTTACATCATTGGAAAGTTCTTTCAGATGATTAAGGCTATGATACAGATAAGGTATGTGTTACATCTTCTGATGTAGGTCACACAAGCTTAAGAATGCCCTCCAAAGAGGAGATTGATAGAATCATAGTAGAAATGATTTCCCAGGTCCATAGTAACTACAATTTGAGAAATAGAATAGTAAATAATGATGCAGGGAAGCCATCCAGTGTATTCATCAAAGATATCACCCATAAGATGGATGATCAAAATAAGAAGGTCAATGTAGATGTTCCTAAGATCAATGACAACATGGGTAAGAAGTGGGAACCAAAAAAGAAGGTTCAATTTCAAATAAATGAAATAGTAAAAGCAGTTGTGCAACCAAAGAAATCAGAACCTGATCCTATCAAGCAAATAGTGGTGCCTACTATTCAAAAGACTCCAAGTCCAGGTACTCTTGTAAAATCCACTACTGTTGAACCTATTGATATGATATCTATTTTGTCCCAAATAACTGTAAAAGTACCTTTGTCTAAACTTCTTAGAATCGAAGAACATAAGAGTAAGGCTCTATCATGGCTGGGAGGGATAGGAAACAATAATATTGTTGTAGAACCAATTGTTGCCAAATAATCCCCATTAATAGTAGAGGAAAGTGGTATCATATCCTAGATTCCCTAGATGTTTTTAGATGATTCCTCAGTGGCATTCATAGAAGATATTGACCCTTTTTTCCTCAGTTTGATCATATATAAAAGGAAAAACCCTAAACAACTGTATGATAGACTCAAGGGATTTTAACACCATAATGCCTTTCAAAGTAATGGAAGCTTTAGGGTTAAAAGTGGACACCAAATAGGGTAGATGCAGAGGAATGGATGCTAGGGAAGTCCTAGTCATAGACACCATAAATGCTTTACCATTCAAGTTAGCTGCATATCCTAAAGTTGAGTTAACCATGTTTGTCCTTATAGTGGATATACCTCCACATTATGGAATGTTACTCTCCAAAAAATGGAGTGCTACCATGGGGGGAGCCTACAGTGTGACTTGACTTATGCTACTTTCCACATAGGGGATAAAGCTATCAGGGTAAATAGAGAGCCAAGGGTTAATAAAATTTTAGGGGAAGAAGTTGACAAAGATGCCACTGGTTTCTTAGATACTGGTGTCAATGCTTTCAGAGCTGAATTGATCATTCAAGAAGTTGAAAATTTACCTGTTATCATTGAACATAAAGTTGAGTGTTGCACTAATTCGCCAGTGTTATGGACAATGTTTTTTGATGGGGCAAGTTCAAAAGAAGGTTCCAGGGCAGGGGTAGTTTTTGTCTCCCCTGATAAAAATACTTTCAGATATTCATTCACTTTGAAGTTTTCTTGCACAAATAATATTGTAGAATATGAGGCATTGTTGCTAGGGTTGAAAGTTGCCACACATAATGCGATTAAGAAGTTACATGTCATGGGGGATTCTGAATTAGTCATCTCCCAGATAAAGGAAACTTATGCATCCAAGAATAGGAGATTAAAGCAATATAGAAATGCAGCTTGGGATTAGATAGAATCTTTTTATGCATTTGGTATCTCATGGAGAGATAGGACTCAAAATAAGATGGCTAATTTGTTAGAAAATGTAGCAATTAGGCCTAAGGAGATATCATTTGCAGGGATATCTCAAATTGAGGTACAAAATAGACCTTCCATACCTGATAACATTGAAAATTGGCAAGTCTTTGAAGATGACAAAGACATTATAAATTTCTTGTTAAATGAAGACAAGTACCATGATCAGGAAATGGATTGTAGTGATTTAATTGAAACCATAGACGGTAAGGAAACCATTTTTGGCCAAGAGATTATGCAATTGAAAACCAATAACGTGCCTAAGGGGTTAGTGGTTTTGTAAAGTGTTTTTGATAACCAGGATAGAGTGAAACCAAGAGTTAAGGACCCTAAACCTCAGGAATTAGAAGAGATAAACTTGGGTACTGGTGAAGCTCCCAAAAAAAGTTTTTATTGGCCAAAACCTGCATGCTAAAATCAGAAAACCATTGATTGACTTGCTTAGGAAGTATAGACATGTTTTTGCATGGTCATATGATGACCTTAAGGCTTACAGGGAAGGTTTGTTCCATCATGTCATACCATTAAAAGATGATGTAAAACCTTTCAGACAAAAACAAAGACCAGTAAACCTTGCCCTAGCTCCCAAAATGCAAGAAGAGTTGATGAAACTAAGGGATGGGGGGACAATCAAACCAATTAGGTATTCCACTTGGGTTTCAAATTTGGTACCTATCAGAAAGAAAAATGGAGATAAAATTATGTGTGGATTTTAGGAATTTGAACATTGCATCTTTGAAGGACAATTATGGATTACCCAATATGGAAGCCATGTTGCAGCAAGTGACTGGGTCTGAGCTAATGCCAATGATGGATGATTTCTCTGGATATAATCAAGTTTTGGTAAAGTAAAGTGAACAATTGAAGACAAACTTCAAAAACCCATTGGGAACATATGTATATGTAAGGATGCCATTTGGCCTGATTAATGTAGGAGCTACTTTCTAAAGAGCCATGGATGTGGCATTTCATGATTATATTGACAAATTTATGGTTGTATACTAGGATGATCTCATAGCATATTCCAAGAAGGTTGAGGATCACTGCAAAGATTTGGAAAAAATCTTTATCAAAGCTCTGGAATATGGAGTATCCTTGAACCCAAAGAAATGCACATTCGGGATCACAAAAGGCAAATTACTAGGACATATTGTGTCTAAGGATGGGGTGAAAATAGACCCTAAGAGAGTAGTAGCTATTGATAAAGTCCCCAAGCCAAAAAATTGTAAAAGGAATTAAATCCTTCTTTGGCCAAGTCAATTTTCTTAGAAGGTTTGTTACCAATTTTGTTGAAATTAGTAGACCTATCTCAAAGATGCTCAAGAAGGGAGCCATTATAGATTGGAATGGTGAGCCTTCACAAGATTCAAAGATATTAAAATTGCAATAAAAAATGCTCTAGTACTGAGAGCTCCAGATTATTCAAAACCCATGCATATTTTTTCTTTTGCATCCTTCCACACTGTAGCTGCAATTTTATTGCAAAAAAATCAACAAGGATATGAGCAGCCCATTGCCTTTTTCAGTAAGTCACTATAGCTTGCTGAATTAAAATATAAGATAAATGAAAAATAGGCATATGATTTAGTAAAGGCTGTAAAGGCTTTTAGATGCTACCTAGTAGGTGCTACTGTCATTTCCTTTGTACCTAGTGCTGCAATGAAAGATATATTTTCTCAACAGGAAGTATCAGGCAGAAGGTGTAGATGGATCAATAGGATCCAAGAATTCAATTTTGACATATACATAACTAAGTTGGTAAGAGTTCAAGGTTTGGCTAAACTCATGGATGAATCTAATTTGGATTCCAATCAAATAAATGTGGTGGTTGATGACCTCAGATCTGACTTATGTGACATGGATCATTGTGATTGGTACACTAATGTTATATATTACCTATAACACATGGAAGCTTCCGCTCATTTTCTTGAAAATGAAAAGAGGAGTACTAAATTACAAGCCATCATATACATAATTGTCCAAGGCAATTTATGGTGGAGAAATTTTGAGGGAGTGTTGCTAAAGTGTATCGATCAAGAAAATGCAAAAGAAGTCTTGAATGAAATGCATGCTGGATTGTGTGGAGGACACTATATGGCTAAGACCACTGCACTTAAAGTGATGAGGGCTAGATTTTGGTGGCCTTCCCTTTTCAAGGATGCCCAAATTATGATTAGGAAATGTGACCTTTGTCAGAGGATTTCTAGAAAATTGAAGTTCTCAAGCAATACTCCATTGAAGCTAGTGGAGGTTCAAGCACCCTTGCAACAGTGGGGTCTGGATTTCATAGGAGAGATTTTCCCCAAGTCTAGCACTAGCTACTCTTGGATTCTGGTGGCTACTGACTACTTTACAAAGTGGGTAGAGGTTATCCCCACAAGAAATGCAACAAGTAAAGTTGTCAATAATTTCCTACTGAATAATATTATTTCTAGATTTAGTTGTCCTCAAAAAGTTGTAACAGACAATGCTATGTGCTTCAGGTTTGAGGAATTCATTAAATTTTGTGATAAATATGGAATAAAAAGGTCATCATCCTCTCCTTATCATCCACAAGGAAATGGACAAGTTGAATCCACCAATAAAAGCATGTTGAAGGTTATTAAGAGAACCTTGGATGATAACAAAAAGGCATGGGATTCCAAGTTACAGTTAGCAATATGGGTTGACAGGGTAACTGTGAAGAAAGCCATTGGTGTAGCTACATTTGATATAGTGTATGGAATTCAAGCCAAAATGCCTCAGAAAAACTTGATAGGACTCTACAATTACATTCAAATATATGATGAGGACATCATTGATGATATGCAAGAAAGGTTGGATGAACTAGTAGGACTAACATAAACCAGAAGAGAAGCATCTCTTAAGAACCAAAAGTTGCAACTGCAAGTTAAGACACTCTATGATAGAAGGATGATAAGTAGAAAGTTTGAAGATGGAGATCTTGTCTTAATTTGGAATGCCAGAATTGAGGATAAATGAAAACATGGAAAATTTGAACCTATCTAGTTAGGCCCATATCTAATTGAAAATACTTGGGGTAAGGATTCTTATATACTTAAAGATTTATTGGACAATATTCTTGAACTACCGGTTCATGGACAATTCTTGAAGAGGTATTTTTCTTGAAAGATACTTATTTTCTCCATGAATAGTAGTTTTAGGGTTTCCTAGTGTTTTATACATTCTATATATTCTGTAAATCTTTGTAAATATCCTTGTGCAATCTGGTTTCTTGTTCATATGTGTCGCTCAGTGTTCTCTAAAAAACTTCTCATTCTTTACCAAATATGTGGTCTACTATCCTGGAGATTCTGAATTCTTGCATAAACTCAGGTAGTCTATCATCCCCAGATAGAGCCACTGTTGGTCTAATTTTTCACTATATAGAAACTATAAAAATATTTAGTGAAAAATCATTTAAGTCTTGAAATTTTGAAAATTAGGGTCTTGTTCCTTGTATTTTTCAAATCTTTAGATTACCCTATTTTATAAGACCCTCATGAAATATTTTCACAAAAATGCTTTTAATGATATATCTTTTTCCCTAAGGGAGGGCTTGCATAAGCATGAGGTCATTATAATTTTGTTTAATCTTACATGACTATGCTTAGCCTAGAAATGGCTTAATCATTCTATTAGCAAATACCTCTGATGATGCAAAGTCTTTTTAATTTTTGATCTTGTTTATATCAATGAGTATCGCATGCCTACAATTTCAAGATGCAAGGTATTTAAATAATTTAGGCATGCAACTTGGTGACACATAGCCTTCACTTTACTAAAATCCCAGTGAAGCATAAAAAGAGTCATAAGTTGTTAGGAGCTTTTGTAGTTTTGTCAGTTCTTATTATGCACGTTCTGGATTTCCTGCAACATCATTGGATGAGTAACCAATAGAGAATATGCTTTTTATCACCAAGAAGCTTCAGCCATTGATTTCATTTGAATCAAGGGCCAACACTTTCTCACAAGAAGGAGATGCTCATCAGATAAATAATGTAGGGAAGTGAAAGTTGGACAAGTGGCACAGTCTAACAAGATGGGCCATTTGTTCTCAAAAAATAATGGTGAGATGTCCTTCGTGGTGTGTGTCAGATGAGTTGGAATAGGTGGAGGAACATCATTCATCACTTTAGCCAATATGGTACTCAAATTGCCTAATTTTATAACCATTGATCTACCAGAGATTAAAGGCCAGCACATGCCCGCAATTTCAAGATGCACGAGAGATAAATTATGCGGGCAAGCAATTTTTTCATGTGTGGTGAGGTGGGGTCGGATAGTTTTAATTGTATGATGTAGTGTGCCACACTATATGAAGATTTTCTGACATGTACTACCAGGTGGGTTGTTAAAAGGATTTGAATCCTGAATGAAAGTGGACTCTTATCAGCCATAGCTCTTTCAAAGATCTATGGTTAATGCAATCTTGCATTATGAACTTGCAAGTTAGATAAGAAAAGTAGGAATGTGCAAGCATGACACGTGTCCATGGTGACATCTAAAATTCTAACTCAAGAGATCCAATCAATGCCGCCATTGATCTTTTGAAGATCGATGACTGGCATTTCCCTGCAATATGGACTAGCATGAATCTTACATAATGCGGGCAAGCGAGAATGGTGGGACCAAGTCTTAGAGGGAATGCTGAGTCATGCCATGATGGAAAGGTTAGATGGAGTTAAGCATGCTCATTGGTGGAACAGGATAGGCGTGCCGAGTTGAAAGCAACAATGTCATGGGTGCTAAAATTTTAAATGTTGCAGTAAAACCTATCAGAGCATGTTGTAAAAGAATGATATTTGATTGGTCAAGTTAGCCAAGTGGGTCATCAGGAAAAAATATTTTGGCCCACTGTTGATCTAGAAAAGATCAATGGATAGCACATCCTTGCAATAAGAAGTTGCATGAATTTTAAGTAATGCGGGCATGTGCCATTTTGACACGTGGCTGGGGACTTGTTTTTAAAAAGAGATTTTATTTTTAAAACAAAGCCATCTGATCCTTGAGATATTGACGGGTCAAATTCAAATTTGAGAAATAACACAAAACTAATGGGTGTGAGAATTAAATTGATTCAAAGTTTCCTTCGTGCAACCTCAATGCACTGGTATAACATGAAGATCACCATTATTAAAGCATACAATTGCAAAGTTTCCCAGAGTGAAAAGGATTTCCAGAGCTAGAGCATAGGATTTCTCAAGGGTTCCAGCAAATATATAGAAAATTTTGCAAAGAAAGAAGGGAAAATTTAGTAGGTAAATAATCTGTAACCTATACAAATCAAAAATTTGTTGTCATAAAAGTGTGAATTTTTAAAAATGCCTCCACGAAAGGAATTTTCTAGCCAAGTTGATTATTTAAAAAGGGTTGTGCATGATGATTTCTTAGAACAATTCCCCTTATCAGTAAATGAAATAACTAAAGGGAGGGGACTCATCCCTAAGAACCCTAGGGTAGTCGTGGTTGAAGCTTTTTATGATAGGGAAAACTAGGTAAGAGACACCCAAGCCTTTATTGGGGGTTTGCAACTGTTAAAAAAATGGTTTTCAAAATGGAATTTGGATACTCCCATGAACAATGTCTAAGAATTTGACATTGGAAAATTAAATTTTTTTTTAGTTTTCTTCGATAGTGATCTATTGAATGACCTGGCAAAGAAGTCTGATCCTATTACAGGATGGGTGAAAAATCATTCAGGAGTCAATCTTTTTAGGGTTTTCCCTGAGCTATTTAGTGAAGTTTTGAACCTTAACCCTAACCATGTTGTGCATGAAATCATTGATGTGGATGATTTACAAGCCAGATATCATGCACAAAGAATATACTTTAGGACATGACCGTTGTAGGAGCATGCTACTAGAGTTGGAACTTTGTCTGTGATTACTGCTAGCACACTCGAGCCATTATTGAAAAAGACATTTTAACCCCACGGCTCAAGCATTGTATACTTCTCTTTGTAAAATACTTGGGATGGATGAAGCTGAGGAGATCCTAGGCTCAATTGTTCTCATAATGGCTCAAACTCTTCAATTTGAATGAGTACCATTTTGGACTTTGCCACTTTTCTAGCAAAAGAGATTCACAATGGTTTGGTTGGAATAGCAAGGGAAAAAGTGAAGAAACCATTCTGTTGGTATTCATTGTTGATGCATGTGTGCTTGTACAAGGGATACACCTTCTTCTCAAAGGGTATGGAGTTGGAAACAACCAAGGATGGAGAGAGGAATCCAATGCAGTTGTGGAGTGTGGATATGACTTCAGAAGCCACAGATGCTAGTTATGTAAGATTTGATGGATATTTTGCATCTAGGCTGAGATTGCTTTTGAGAGGAGATAGCCCTAGAATCCCTCAAACATTGTTAGAATTGGTCAGACCCAAAGACCATGCAAAAGGATTCTTGGTAAGTCATAATTGGGGGGACATCATATCCTATAATGTTTCAACAATAATAAGAGTATATGGCTTCTTGGGAAAGCCTCATGTGCTGCCATTTCATATGCCCTTGAAGATAGGGATAGCTCAAATCTTGTGGCAGATAGGCACTATAGATGAGAGCGAGTTGTCTAAGAAGGGCACTTTTTTCCCAATTGTTACTATAGTACATGATTTTTTTTTTGTCAAAAAAGGGTGGAAACACCTCAATTTGTTCCTAGATAGATATAAAATTGTAGAATCGCATGCCAGGTTTAATGACCCTGAAGGATTCTATGACCTTTTAAGGGAGAGAATAAAAGCTTCCCGCATGGTGCACCAAGTATACTACCCATAGGATGTGATTATAAATGTTTTTACTCTGCAAGACCAGGAATTGAGAAAGGAGAAATGGGTGGTATATAGCGAAACCCTAGAATTCATTAATGCATTTGATACCCATTATGATCCATTGAAAGAAAAGATATATTGGGGAGCAAAGATGCAGGCACTAATGAATAATTTTGCTAAGATAATACAAGCCATGAATGAGAAGAAAGATGCATATGTCAAGGCTTATCCAGAAAAATCTGCAGAGGTACCGAAGAGAATAGATAGTAGAAATGTGGTATCTCCTAGACAGTATACATTGCAAAGAAGGGCAAGTTATGTCATGGTTCAAAGTGTGCAACAGGCAGCCCTGCATTAGAGGCCAATATCAGGAAGTCCATCCACAGCCAACTCTCCAAAAAGGAGAAAGTTAGAATAGGGGTCTTCTTCCCAAGTGGAATAATATTCTCCAAGCCAGTCTCCAAACAGAATTGATGATGAAACATCTCTAAGAGAACAACTTAAAAATTTTGGTGGAGAGGGAAGAGTAACTTTTAGCCCCACAGATTTAGGGATTGGAGAGCCTCAAGAGCCACCCAAACCTACCTTGGATTTAACTATTGCTAATTACCAAAGTAAGGAGATTGACCCTATAGTTGCCCAAGCCTCTGAGAGGTTTATCAATGATGAAAATTTTGTGAAGTCTAGAGCATTTGCACAATTTTTGTGGAGGCTAAATATAGGAAATTTTGAAAAAACTTGTGAAAAAATAAAGGTAGAACAACCTGATAAGTTAGCTATTAAGGACGAGGTAAAATTTAAATTTTTGAATGATTTTTCCCAATTTACTCTTGAGGCCAGGAGGCAAATGATTAAACAGTCAGGAGTCATTATTTTGCCAGAATGAGATATAATGAATGCCCTGGTTTTCAATTAAGTCAGGAAGCAAAAGGATGTCTAGTTTGAAACTGAAGAAGAGGTATTACAGGCTCATAGAGGAGTCAAATTTAGTGATGACCACCAAGCCCTTGTTATTTGGTCAATTGAAAAAAGAGATAAGACCAAAATGTAGGAAATTTCCATTGTAGAGCATACTATACATTGACAATTTTTAGGGTTGGTGAGGTAGGCAGTAAGTAGATAATGGGAATGGCCTTAGAAATGCTAAAATTTGGTGGTGTTGTATCTGGCCAGGAACAAGATAGATTTACCCAACTCAATGCTAGGTTTGAAGAAGTTTTGAAAGCATACGAGGAAAGGGGTATACAGATATAGTCACTAGAAAACAAAGTATCTCAAATGGAGAAGGTACTGGGGAAAAGAAAAATGGGAGAGATTAGCAAACCTAGGATTGCATACTCCCCAAGGCCACCTATTGAACCCTTCAAGTCTACTCCGATTATTGAGATACCTAATACTCTAGAGAGACCTTAGTTCTATACTGCAGATGATTTTGAAGAAGAGAAGAATAAGTTGTATTCCATCTATGTGGAGTTTAATAATCAACATGAAGAAAAATTGAGGAATGGTATTATGTATCTAATAGACAGGATAGAATGGCCCACATTTCTTGATCAATTATCAAAGATTTCAGCAATTAGAGATGAATTAAAGAAAAATGAAGATATTTTCATATCCATTGTACATAAGTGGACAGAGAGAAGCTTAGATATCACTGCTATGTGTATATTTGTTATTCATCTAACATATCATCAGATAGAAGGAATTTTTGATTTACTAAATAAGTTGCAAGATTTTGATGATAAACAAGATTCTTTCTATAGAAGATTAACCAATTGCCTTTCCAAGTATTTTGCAAAAAAATTTGATTTATTCCCTTGTGCTCTAAAGTTAGTTGATAAAATAAAATAAAAGTAAGAATGGAAGAGGGAGCTAGATGAAGCTTTTTGTGAGAGAATAAATAGGGTTATAAATGAAGTTGGCCATCTATTGTGGGCAATAACAAATGAGGAGTTGGTTAAAGTGCAGATATTTTATAACTCCATCCTAAAAGAATTGGTTAATATGGAGGCAATTGCATATTCCTTGATAACTGTACAAAAAGAAGTTCTAAATTTTGATTGGCTAGATGACATTTTTTATAATAAGTGGAAGGATAAATTCATGTCTACAGAGCAGATGTCAGAAGATGACAAGGCAGAAGATCATGCAAGTGTAGCTATTGCTTTAATGGTCGACAATAAAGACAGAGAAAATCCCCAAGTTAAAGTAAACTTGCAGGTAACTAAAGGAGAAACATCACTTTCAAGCCTCATGGTCACTTATTCCGAGGAATCAGATGGATAAAAGAATCAAATTATTGTGTTATGCCAATTCCAGAGGATGTAACAACAAGGGGCCACAAAAGGAATGTTTCATGTAAAACTTTTTCTATTACTCACATTTTTGTCATCTTGTGATAAGTGTATGTGAATGTTTCTTGTAAAAGACACCTATCACTTTCTCTTAGCCTGAAGCTTGTTGCATCTCACACTATATAGGTGAGATTCTAGTGCTAGAGAAAGGGTCCGAATTCTATTTTTCTAAGTGATATGCTTAGTCTATTTTTGGTCCATTGTATTGAGTAAAAGTTGGTGGTGTATTTTCTCTATTAGATCTTGAGAATACATGAATACAGAATGATATGTGTTTCTTTTTGAAGGTCATTCTGAGTCTATTGTAAATTGTATACAATTTTCAAGGAAAATGAATACAAATTTTGAACTATCCCCATATCAATTCTTTTTGAACTTTGTCTCCTTTTGATTACTTGGTTATCTTGATGTTGTATAGGTAAAGGCTTGTGCAATTGAATGCAATCCAGTTAGGTTGTATATTTTTTTTATCACTGCTATTAATTTAATGGATTAAATAAAAGCTCACATGAATATGATAAGATTGCTGTAGTAGGGGAAAGGATTTTGAATGATGAGTTCTGATAGAAATTGCTGATGAAATTTGTTGTAAGGCAACAAATTAGATCTAGAAATTTGTAGTAGACTCTGAGCCCCAATGGAATAGGCACTGATCAAATTTGATCCAACTAAAAGAGGAATATGTCACAAATGGTTGTCAAAATGTAGAATCAAATCAATTTTACTTTTGTTTCTTGTAGATCTTAAAAGTTGGCCAGTACTTGTCTGCATAGAATATTTTAGCTTTAGTTAGCCACTTTTGCTGAGAGCACTTGCAGATCTATAGAAGAATTTTTGGCCATATTTGTTATATGGGATATGTTTATCAAGTTATCAAGAATTGTGTATGTATTTGAAGATTTGAGATGAGAATTAGAATGAAACTAAAAATAATCCTCATACAGTTTTCCTAGTCTTGAATCATCCCTAGGTATACCCACCCTAGTTTTGTAGAGCCAAAAGAGTAGAAAACCACCCTTGGTTTTGTTGAAGTTGGGCCCAAATGCTTTGCACATACAATTGTTAACAAGAATTTGCTAGTATTTAGATTGTATGAGTACTGTCATCTTGGTATTAAGCGTTTTATTTCTTAGTAGTTTTAGTTCAATTTAAAGCAGCAACAATAGCTACATTAGGAATGAATCTCCTCACAAAATTTATCCTACCATGAAAACTTTGCAACTGTTTGTTGTGGTTGGGAAGAGGGAGAGAGAGAATAGACTTAGTTGTTTTAGACCATCCTTGGATATGTCCTAATAGCTTTCCATGGTTAGTGATAGAGACATACTTACTTGGATTCAAAGATACTCCATACTCTCGACACCTTAGAAAAAACTTTCTTGAGGTGGCCAAAATGATCTATCAATTGTTTGAGTATACTATAATGTCATTAAGATAGACTAGTATAAATTTTTCTATCATATTCCTAAAGGCCATCTCCATTTACTTTTGGAAAGTGTCACCTAAATTTGTTAGCCTAAATGGCATCGTACTGTAAGCATAGGTGCCCCACTTTGTGGTAAATACACTCTTGTATCTATCAGCTTCCTTGACCAACACTTGATTGTAACTTGAAAATTCATCTAGGAATGAGAACCTTTCTAAACCACTCACCTTGTATAGGATTTATTCCATGGAAGAAATGCAATGATGATCCTTAAGAGAGGCTTGGTTAAGGTCCCTAAAGTTTACACATAATCTAATTTCTCTACTCTTCTTCCTAACAGGGACAAGGTTTGCTACCCATGACAAGTGCTTGATAGGAAAAGTAATATTATCCTTAATCAACTTAGATAGCTTCTTTCTCATTAATGGTTAAATTTTAGTATTCATGGGCCTTTGTTTTTTTCTTACTAGTTTGGCATCTTCCTTTAAATTTATGGTATGCTGAAATATGCTTGGGTCAAAACCCTTTAGGTCATCATATGTTCATGCAAACACATCACTAAATTCTTGACATAGATGAATGAAATTTTCTTGTTCAACTTCAGTAGATACCCTTCTCATGTTTAGGGTCTTTCCATTAGAAACCATGACTGGTATGTGGACATCCTTACTTGTAGCAAGGTTCATACCTCTATCTCTTGCTCGATCATCAGTAGTAAAAGCACTTTCTAAGGTAATTAGACCCTTAGGTAACTTGTTGGAACTAAGATTAATGATCTTATCTCCATACTAATATTGTAATCTTGACTAATTTTCATCTGAGAACTTTACTTTGTTCTAAAAGAAACTCACAAATTATGCATAAGATTCAAACACTTTCTAATTGACATTATTATCAGGGATAGCAAGCTAAATCACCATTCTAATCTAGTTCTTCTTCTCATCTTCAAGGCTCCTTGGCACATTATAAGATGTTCCCACTAGCACAAGTCTATTAACATGTCTATTCTCTTTCCTATGGATGCTTTGAATATTAAATGCATTGAAACCTTCAAGAAAATCCCATACTCTATGTTTATAAGACTTGAGCAAACCATTCTTGCTGACATTTTGATTTCTCACTTGATGAACAATCAACTCACTATCTCCATATACACTTAAGGCTTGAATTCATCTTTTTTGAGCAAGTAGAAGACCTTGAATCAATACCTCATACTCTTCTACATTACTAGTACAACTAAGTTGAAGCCTAAATGATAAGTAGTACCTTTCTAGTGTAGGAGAAACCAAAATCACACTAGCCCCTAATCCATTTTTATTCCTTGATCCATCAAAGTACATACTCCATATCCAACTTGTATTCTCCTTGGTCTTCATAAGGTTAGGATCAAGAGCATATTTTTCAAGTATGCAATAAGTACCAACGCTTGTCTCTATAATTTCTAATATAGGATAAAATTGATACGCATTAGATCATTCATCTAAGAGAAAATCAAGTATCCCTGTGAAAGAAGTGGTAGGCTCTTCCACCATATTATTTTAATTTATCTCTAGGGTAGTGAAATTCATATTGATGATATTAGGAGTGTAGGGATCAATATGATTGATGGCTAAGGGCTCTGCTCTAATTGAAGATATGGCTCCATATCTTGTTCTAAAAAGCATGTATGACCAATCAGAAGATATGTAGCCACCTATTTGGGTAGTGAAATCTCTTGAGAGATAGATGGCAAAGTGTGGCTTAACTCTAGCAATTGATATATGTTGAACTACAGTACAACCAGGGCATGCATGTAGGGCCATTTCAAAATTCCTAAGGATTTCTATGATCTTGAAAATACTACCATCCAACTATAATACATCCCTAAAAATGGGCTCATATTTCATTCCTAGGACATCAACAACATGCTTAGGAATCACTAAACTAATAGCCCCTAAATAAATCATGCAATTGTTGACTAGCTTATTCCCAATAATTAGAGAAAAATAAAATACAAAATATCTAATTTTTTACTTGTTTCTACCTCCTTTGATGGTTGTACAAGACTTGTGGTACTTTCCATGTTGGGTGAAAGATCCTTTGGTTCAATTCTCTCCAATTCTTATTGCAGGAGGTTCTTTTGCATAGGTATAGTAGCAACAACACCCCACATGGAAATTTTCACATTTTTTTTCTTCATCTATTCTACCATATTGAATGATGCATTAGGTACTTTGGTAGGAACTCTAGGAATTGCATGTGTAGGAGATTGAGATGGAACAACCCAATGACCATTCACATCTTTTCTACTATTATTTTGCCTTTGCTACTAAGGAGAATTTGATTGATCATTTACTACTTGTACATGAGGTATTGTGCAGCACCTCTCCCATTTGAATTCTATAAGTCATCTTGATTGATGCAATATTTTTGTTATCTCCTTGAGAAGAGATCATGATTGGGACCATGAGTGGTCTACACCCTTGTGGTGATTGGATCTATGTTATAGTATTAGTTTCTTTGTTTATGCTTATGGATGATTTATGAGATTATGATGTGTAAGATGGTTTATTGAGGTTTGTGCCAGTGGTTACTAGGATCAATGTGGTTGTTCCATGATTACTAGAGATGTGTGTAGAGATTGCTATGTACTATTACCTTGCTACACTAGACTAGGTTCCTATAGCAATGGTTAGTCATGTTTATGACTATGTTCACTTATGTGTTTTAAGTGCCTTTTCATGTTGTGTAAAATACCATTATTAATTTCTTAAATAATTAGAAATGGATTTTCCATGTTGGATTCATTGGTTTTGTGTTGTAGATATTTACCTTTTTATATTGTGATTTGAGAGATATTTGTTACTCATGTTATGTTTTACATTTGAGATGACCTAAGCATCAGATGTTATACTTTGATTTTAGTATCATGGATGTTAGACTACTATGTTGTTCAGTTGATCATATTGCATGATGACGCCATTTTGAGATGACAATATGTTTTATGATGATATCTAGCTATCCAATATTTGGACATATCCTTGATTAGGCTATATGACGGACTTAATGCTATGGTTATTTACTTCATTCTTTCTTCATTATGCTATATGAAAATGTGAGTGATGTAAATGGACTATTTTGATATAATTGAATAAATGGTTAAATTAGTTATTTAATACATTTATTTCTTTGGCTATGTTATTATATGAAATTGTACTTGATCGTGTTGCTTAGTGTGCAAGATTTATATCCCTAGTAGTGGCACATGGAGTTAGTGATTCAACCATTCATATTTTACCAATGTCATCCCTACATGGTTGATGTATCCTTATTTTAATTGTTTAATTAATCCTTTTGGTGATTATTAAATGTGATCTCATTTGCATTATGTGATTAGACTAGTGAAAAAGTTGTTAAGGAAATTTTTGTGATTTTAGGATTTTCAAGCTTTATTTTATTTTATTTTTATTTTGGCAGCTTTTCCATAGATGAATTCTTATTACTAGGAAAAACCTATTTTTGTTTGGGTCGATTAAAGGTTTAACTAGATTGGCTGGTTATTTTTCCTAATTGATTGTTCACTCAAAAAGTGAATAAGTATTAAAAAGGAAATTTAATTCCTCACTTCTCACTTTTGAATTAGAAAGTTTGAAAATAAAACCAAAAAATCCTCTTCATGAGGATTACAATGTTGTTAATTGGGTGCTATGGGCATGGGATTGTTGCGAGATTGGTCTTATTGGTTCCATCTTGGGGAGACCTTAGATTGCCACAATTTTTGGCTACTTCCATGAAATTTTTAATTTATGGTTTAGATTCCCATTTTTCCCTTTTGGCTGTGAGGTAGGGCTCTCCTGTTTTATTGTTTTTTCTCTATTTTAGCTTCTATTTTTGATAGCCATTTGTTAGGAGGCTGAGAACTATTGTTCTCCTCTATATTTGTATGCTAGCTCTACCTGGTTGGGAGGGTATGAGCATTTCCCTATTTTTTCAAGTTGAGGGTTTGGGGTTTTGCACTATTATGCTAGTCATTTTTGCATATGGACTCCAAACCCAGATTTTATTGGATTTTTGTGGCTTGTGTTCCCTAAGACCAAATGAGTTTTAATTTTGAAGTTTTTAAGTTTTTGGGGTTTTTACCTTGATTTGCATAATGTCAATCATGGACTTGGATTATTTTTAGGATGTCAGTCAAGCCATTTTTGCACTCTATTGTTTGCATTGAGATGCATGCCATATCCATACTCCTAACTTTGTGTTTGGTTGAGTGATTTTATACCTGGTGTTATTGTTTCTTTTGGACCCTTGTTATTATTTTTTGGACACTACGATTCATGTAGAATCCATACTCTCAGATTGAGGTCAATTGAGTGAGTTCATGATGTTTGGTCTTGTTGCATCATTGAGATTCATGTAGAGTCCATACTCTTGGATTGAGGCTGGTTGAGTGATTTCATGATGTATGGTTTTATTGTTCATTGGGATTCATGTAGAATTTGTTGTCCCGAGTATGTTTTCAGTTGAGTGTGTTTTTGCATTTTTTTCTCATCCAATCCTTATTTGATGATCTTCATGATGGTCGTGTGCCACACATGAGTACATGTGCATACATTTTTTAGGTGACTTGAAAGTCTCGATCTTCCATGGTACTTCTAGAAGTTATGATCATTGGGATTGGGTTGGGAATTTGCATGCCTATAGGCACTCATTTTTGAATGAGAATGGCTAGGATAGGGTAGCATATGGAAGGGGTTTCTTTTCTGCAACCCAATGTCTATTTGCTAAGTGTTGGCATACATAATTTTTAATCAAGTGATAATTAAAGAAAATGTGTGAGTGGTAATAAAACTTGAGATAATAAAATGTATGTGTGAGAGCTTTCCATTGAGGGAGTTGACTCTGCATGATCTAAGCTTGGGCTTGTCAATGCCAAGTGACTCTCCATGATGTTAGCCCTTACTTAGAATCCCATTGAGTGTTTGACCAAGATTTTTGGTACTTGCATTGCCTATATTCTTGGTTTCAATCATCATACTATCTTGTGTGAGTGTTAGCCATGGACATTTTGTTTTATGTGTGTTTGTGGTTGAATCATTATCTCCATTAGCATGGTGGGGATGGACCTACAAGCTCCATGTGGTTGGGAGGCATAACTACCTATACCACTATTGGGGACTGGTGTACAGAGGTGATCTATTATCCCAGTGCAACTGTTGCTGGATGTTTTGACTCAGTAGTTTATTTTTTAGGGTATGCTTTCTTGTGATTTATGCTTTCATTAGAATGCTCGGATATCATTTTTAGATGATTCTAGTTTATTTGATGCATTCCTATATTATGATGTTTAGCATATGATTAGAAATTTCTTTGTTGGTGTATCTATTGGTTATTGATTTAGCATGTTAGATTTCCTATTCATATGATGTTTAGCATATGATAGATGATGTGGTTGATTTATTGGATTATCTTATGCTTTAATTCTAGCATGTTATATTTCCTTATTCTTATGTTATAGCACATTTTAGTAGTGACATCCTCATAAGATATCTCCAACAATTTGGTCGGTGATTCAGGATGTTACATGCAGGGGATGGCTAGGACCCATGATGGTCTCATGATGTTGTTAATGGTTGGGAGGAACTATACACTTAGTTTGTTATTTTAGTACATTGTGATCTTGCTTTTGTACATTGTGATGTTGCTTTTAGTTATTCCCTTGATTGCTATGTTAGATGGTTAGATGTAGATCCATCTAGCAACTATTTCTTTTGAGTGTCTATGCCTCAAAATATGGATTCGATACTCCCTGATGTGGAGGAAATTTATTTCCTTTCTTTTTACCTTTATGTTTTCTAGCTTACTAATTTGTATCCTCACATGAAATTTTACTTTCACATGTGAGAATGTAGATTTTTGTATGGTGTGTTGGGTTCCTTAGCATGGCTTGTGGTGAATCCTTGTGCAAAAGCCCACACTAGTTTGGGTGTTTTGGCGGCTGGGCCAAGCATGTCCTTGTGCAAGATGGTGTTTCCTCACATGGCTCAGTGTACTTTCTCATGTAAAAAGAGGTACTTCCTCATGCAAGACTATAAGTTGTTATTATCTTGCACAAAAAATAGGGGGCCTCTCTATTATTTTTTGGAGAATGCAATTTAGACTATTGAGTACCCTTTAGGATTGCTTGTCGTTCCATGATTCAATAGATTAGAGATTTTGTGTTTTGATGTTGTCTTTGGCTTTTGCTCTTCTATTTGGTTGTGATAGTTAGGTTGTGGCATTTAGAGATATTTTGGTTGTTGGGATTGTTGGTGAAGTCTTGCATTCCAATCTTTGTGATCCTTGTATGATGTTGTCATGTGTATTCATACTTGTAAAAAAAAAAATCTTGGCTTGTATTGAATCCTTGTTCCAAGGATCTCTAGGTGAAGCATTACATATTGCATTTGATGTTGAGGCTTGATTAGGAGGATAGGTAGCATCTTCAATGTCTCTTCTCTTGCCCCTAATGTATTGAGCAATGGGTTCTTGATTCACATGAAAATGTTCCTCTACTTGATGATTCATGAAGGAACAATCACCCTATTGTTGCAAATGCAAGGCATCATTGGGTTGGTTTACCTTGTATGATTTCACTACTATGTGTTCTCAAGTGGTCAAAGATAAATAGGATTCAACATTTTGACACATATAATGGGCATAGGAGTAATTTTAGGGGGGATAAAAATCCTAATCTTGAGTCATATTGTTTTGAGGGACTAAGAACCTACTTTGATTTGCATTTGAAGTAGATGCATGACCATTCTACCTATTCTGATCAAAAGAAGCATTCCCTTGATTATGATTTGGAGGCCTACATTCAAAGGAGTCTAATATTTTAGTTGAGGAGCATTATTACTTTGAGCTTGCTTCCTCTCTAAAGTCACCACTATGTTGCTCACCTTTTGAATCATAGAGAAGCTATCTTCCAACTTCTTATCTTGAATTTGCAACTTTTTTCCAATATCTTTCATTAGAACCTTCAACTCTCTTGGCTCACTAGATGATGTGGAAGCTTGAGAGGCTAGAGCAAGGGGTTGTGTTGTGGAAGATGTTGGAATAGGGGCTACTATTGGTTGGTGATTTCACATATCAAGGAAGAAGAGAATAGGGGGCCTTGGAGCTATCTTACCTCCTTGTATTAGAATGTTTTCTGCCCTTATTTCTATCTCATAAGCATTAGGTAATGTATCCCCTCCCATGGTTTGGTTTGTAGTGGAAATATCACTATTTAGGTCTCTTAGATAATGCAAGAAGGCATAATCAGGGGTAGGCTTCACTAGAGTTGGTATTCTATCCCATGTTTTTTGGAATCTATAGTTAAAGGTAGTCATGTATTCATGGGGTTCCCTCTTTATAGTAGCCAACCGCTCTAGGTTTGAAAGATAGTTGCCTTTATCTTCAAAATGTTTGAATAGGGATGCTCCTTACCCATCCCAATCTATTATAGAGTTATGAGGCAACCCTCTATACCATTGGAGTGATTTTCCTTTCAAGGATGATGCTAAAAGCTTAACTGCTACATCATCTACAATTATTCCATGGATATTGTAGACATTAGATATTTCTTGGATATTCTCTATAGGGGAAATAGAGGTTTCACTAGTAAAATCAAGTATACTCTTAAGAGCTAATACTAGTATGTCATGTCTTTGAGCCAAAAGGAGAGGACTTCCACCATTGAAGGTGGCAAAAGCATGTGCCCTAGGTTGTGCCCTATGGAATAATGATCTATTCAAATGGAAGGATGGAACCCTAGGCTAAGTCATATCAACAAGAGGGGTGGAAAGAGATTTTAAAGGTGAATTATTTATTGCAGCACTCCTAATTGGTGATAAGGACACATTTTTTCTCTTCCTTCTAGAGTTTCAAAATGAAAGTTTAGTATACTATAATTAACTCTAGAAGATGTCCTTGTATGAGCTTTGGGAATGAAGCAACAACTTTGGTCTAAAACTAGATGTATTATTGTGGTAGAGTCACCAAGTACTTGAAAACGAGCCTCTTGAAGGCTTGAAATGCTAAGGGTAGCACTGTCTTCTCAGCATCAACTTGAAATTCTTCTTTGACACCAGTGAACTTGAAATATTTTGATATGATTGTCCCACTGGGCATACCCAAAATTGTTGTCATAAATTTTTTCACCCTTGCCTAAAGTTTTTACCTAAAGGCAACCTTGTGAAACATGGAAACAACCTCCAAGTTGTGGGACTTGAACAATGAGGTTTAGTCTCCAGAGAAGGCTGACTTCATTTACTATTAGGGTGCACCTAAACTACACTTGGAGAGAAAAAGGGAAGAAACCATGCATGGAGTACTTACCTAATCTATCTTAAGGGGGTGATGCACCAAAATAGAGAATTCAACCCTACCTCTGTCAATACAAGCACAATTAACTATCATGGCATCCAAATATACAAATTTAGACTTGTTTAATCTAACAATCACACACAGATCAGATAACCAAAGGAATGACACAAGGAAAAAGAGTTTCACTATAAATCATTCATAAGCCAAAAGAGATACAGTCATGAAAATGATAGATAACCACAATACATCAATGGCCAAAAGAGATAAGGTAGAATGTCACGGAGTTCAAAGGAAAAGGGAATTTACAATGTCTATGCCAAAGCACTACCAAAGAAAATAGAGACAAGTTGACCTTAATAAGGACTTGGAAATGTGCCCTTATAGTTCAAGCATAACGTCTAGATTGCTTCAAAACTTTATCAATATATTTAAGACTGTCAGAGGGTGATTGGATGTGATCTGGATGATAGATTTGATCTGGTACACATTTAGAGGCATGAAAATCATCAAACACTAACTAGAAGAAACCCTAAAGGTGACATGAAATGATGCCATTAATGCTAAAACTCTTCAAATGGACAACCAAATAGCAAGAAACATATATTTCATTTCTTTCTAGCATGACATTCATTTGGGAGTGGTTGGGATTAATCATGGAGATTAGATCATGTACGAAAAGCTACTTTCTTCCATCTTGGGCTTGACAAATCATCAAGAATTACTAGTTAACTGGGTCAAGCAACTAGGATGAGCCACGTGGACCAATAATATTATTTCCTTTTGTCAAGTTGCAAAGTCTTCATGAGTTGACCACCTTATCCTTTTGACCTTGTCACCTTTTGAACTTAACTGTTGTTTGTCATGCAAAATTGCAAACTTAACCATGACTATTTACTTTCTAACAGGGCTTGCTAAGACACATACCCACCTATCATTATGTCACCATGGATAATGACCTTGCATCTTTAGCTAGGGACAAATTGATCACACTTGATCTGCATTCAATCTGACGGTCTTGAAGATTTATTAGCCCTTGTTAGTACCTCATCCAGTGGAAGCACTACCTTACACCAACACATCTAACACTCTTCCACCTTTCCTATGACCCACAAAGGAAACATGATCCACATATCCACACATCATACCATCGTTATCTTGCTAAGGAAAATGATTGTACATTTTCACATAATGATCTAGTGACAACCATTGATCACCCCAAATCTAACAGTGGACAAAAGTATGTTGAGAAAATGACCCACTTTCATGAGGCATGAATAAAACATTGCCGATTGTATTATGTCTGACAAATCCACCAACTATAGAGAAAGAAAGGCCCACCCTAGATACATGGCACACTATCACCTTGTTGTTAAAAATTTTGGTCATACAATTACTGACAACTACAAAGTGATCACCATAGATCTTGGAAGATTGAATGGATGAAGGGACATGGGCCCACCAAAACTTAATTAATGTGGTCACTTGGAGAATTAAGAAATAAAATATAATCTAAGCTCTAAATGCATTTTTGTGACATTGGATTGTTTGAATATTCAAATAAATGTAATCATTGGGCATGCTTGATAGCAAAACCTAATTTTGGTGAGAGGGAAAATATGATCAACAAATCCCAAGGGGAGTGCTAATTTTTTTTCCAACATCTCTTTCTTTCCATTTTCATCTATATCCCTTGGTTCTCTATAAGGGGAAAGGTGAGAGACATTGAAGATAGGTGAGATTCCCAATCCTAGTGGTGACTATATTACTAAGAATTAGGGCCAAATTTATGTACAATTTTATAGGATCCTATTTTCGTAATGAGTATTTTAGTAGGTTTCCCCTTTGGAAACCTTTATTTCTTGAAAAATTTGATGACTTAATAATCTTCATTGAAATGAACATCTCTCCTTATAAGGTTTTCTCTATCCTTATATCTAGAAAAACTCTACTCATAATGTATCCTTAATTTGATCATGAATCACCTTTATAGAAATGGAATAATCTTTACCTTGTGCACTTCTCTTCTTTGAATCTTGGATATTTATGAGTTCTAATACCCCTCTAGGATGAAAGTCATATACCACTTCAAAATTCTTCTCTTAGTACTTCTATTAACTAAATCATTAAAAGAGTTCTCTTCCTAACTTATAACTAAGTCTCATTCCATGGCATGCTACTTAGTAAGAAATTTGAAGAGGTTATTTAAAGATCTATTTATAGCCATGATATGACCATCACTTTGGGTATGGTAGGCTGATGAGAAGGATAGTTGGTTTCCAAGTCTTTTCTAGAGTGTTCTCCAAAAATGTCCCACAAATTTGGAGTCCTTATCAATCAAAGTACTAACTGGTAACCCATAAATTTGAAAAACCTTCTTGAAGAAAAGGAATGCAACATGTGTGATGCATCAATTTTGTACTTGCAAGACACAAAATGGGCAATTTTGTTGAATCTATCCATGATAAAAAAAAATACATTTTCATATTGTTTAAGTGTCTTTGGAAGGAATAATACAAAGTCCATAGTAATAATTTTCTAAGGCATTCTTGGGATGGGTAAGGGTTAATACAAATCAACATTTGAATATGTTCCCCT